>WPIO01000028.1:2867500-3217500 GCA_009760855.2 Cristatella mucedo
AAATACTTTCCAATCGGA
Source organism: Cristatella mucedo (assembly GCA_009760855.2). Classification (NCBI taxonomy): domain Eukaryota; kingdom Metazoa; phylum Bryozoa; class Phylactolaemata; family Cristatellidae; genus Cristatella; species Cristatella mucedo. Next base: position 2,867,519 of record WPIO01000028.1, read on the forward strand.
CTTTGCAATTTACTACTAGCTGTTTGGACTAGGAGTTGCTTAGCTAAGCTTCTAGCAAACCTTATGTCAATGGGACACTTTGATTAGGACTAAAGACATTTTAAAACCAGTAACTTATTCCGAGAATACAATTACTATGTTTCTTATTAGGTGACAACGAAAAAGAACCTATAAAAGCATCTAATCGTACAGCTTATGCTAGTTCAGTGTGAATGGCCTTACTTTTTACTCATGCCTGCTGATCTTTGCATGTTCTCGTGAGTACCTTAACATGCTGACTGTGTAGCATGGGTAAAATGAGTGCAGGTCTGATTCCCTTGGAAAACTAAAAGAATGTCTAATTATTTTTATATTTTTAGGTGGTACATTTTCAGCTTTATTTCCATGTTGTTGCGTTAAGCATTCCAAAGTTGCTATAAAATGATGCATCAAGGTTTTACCGATCTCATGGCTTCGCTATTTCGTAAGTAAGAGAAACTATTAGGACGCAATTAGTGATCAGTAAAATTCTCACTTTAATAATACTAGATTCAAATCTTTTCTTAAGCTCAGACAACTACTAATATGCTGTGGTTTAATTTTTCTTAATAAATGGTGGTAAACCAACTAAATTGTTCCATTAGAAAAATGTGATTTTGTACTGCTTACGCTTTAACAGACGAACTAAATAAAATTACGAAAAATGATAAATATAGTGATACCGTAGACTTCATTGGCTGATAAATAATTGATCTCACTTATTTATTATGGTTACTGGATTCTATCGGCTTCTCGGCACAGAGCTGTTAGCAATTGGGGATTAGCTTGCAGGTCATATCCCAAGTTTGATGGCGACCTATTTTCTTCCCGTTTTGCCGTTTCCTACTGTGTTTCATGCTAATAATTACACGGATAAGTCATTTTATTTGTCCATATAAGACTTCAACTCCTAGGCCTTTCTCGTATATCTACCCATATGATCACAGAGCTCATCAGTAAAATAGTGAACCAATTGCACTCCTTAACTGTAGCTTGTTTCCGGGCTCGTTCACCACTATCAGACCAGCACATGGCAGCCTCATGAAAAAATGCGTTTCCACTCTGCTAAAATTAGTAGCTCTGATTACGAAGATTAAAACTGACTGAATTTTGAAATCAAAAGGCTCTCTTGGCAAATACAATAGCCGATTGCCTTCATCTTTGGCGATAAAGATAAAATACAAACAATATTTTGATAGGCGAACACTCCATAGCGAGATTCGCATGCAGGTCGTGCTCCAGTATGAATAGAAGGAACTTGCCAGTCAGTTGCACAAGCTAAAATTCTAGTGCCAAAGAACATTAAGGAAGCTATTGCCTTAGAAATCTTAGTGCTACTTTATATCACCAAAATCATGGTGTCCGATCGAGTATCGCCACCCACTACTAAAGTTTATATCTCACATCCAAAAAAAGATTTTTAATGAATGCCAGGAATTCGAAAAGTTATAGATTTATTCCATCCACAATACGATAGAGAGGCGGCAATTTATTTCACGATTGACAAGCCCACAGGGACTCTGTAGGTGTTTAGCTTGAAGGTGTACTATAGTACTCTAAAGTCAGCGATGAAACTGCTGCTCAGATAATTCATCTTACTCCACCATGATAAATCAAGAATTGCGATTGAGAGATGATTACTGGGAGAAAAAAGCTACACATGGAATTGGAAACACATGGTAACTACAAGGGTTGATTTATAGTGGTCAGCATGGGAATTAATACTGCTGCCTCCTCTTTGGATAGTGAGTTCCAGTTGTGGAGCACCAATTCTACAGAGTTGTTTCGCAACCTGCTATTAAGTAATCATAAGTGACAACTTTTTTAGATTCAGCGAGTGCACGTAATTGCGGTAGGTTTTGCAGCACCTTAGCTAGAAGCTTGAAGGACACAACCAAAGTAGGGCTGTGGTGAAAGAAAACCATGGCACTCTCTGTCCGGGTCGATAAATCATTAGGAAAAAGGCTTCCAAAAGCAAAGCACGTACCTGGCCCAATTTCTTGAATTTATGACCAAACTTTCAGACAACTATTTCATCTAACGTGACGTGACGATCACTTTTTTGATAGCGTGTCAACGCTGAATTTCTGTATACCTCTATATATAAGAAATAATATGAAAACATCCTCAGCAAAGCACAGCATATACCGAATCTAGGACATGAATTGAGAACACTTACTTGTTGTAAAAATGATCTTGTAAAAATAACATGAAAATATCGAGCATTTTATAAAATAGAACATATAGAAAACAAGTGCTCTGCACTGGCTGTATCATCTATTATTACACTACTTGAACGCTGACCCTAAGCATGTCATCCCTGATAATGTTATTATTGTTTTACATTAAGCATACTAGCAGTAACTATTCGATCGTGCTTCATTTGCAGCAAATGTAAAGGGCTCTGAAAGAAATTGAGTTTTCTAAGTAGGTTATACTAAGTTAATTTTTGAATAATTATTATTGGCACGTTAATTGACGGCCAAGAAAATTAGAGAGAAGTAAAAAGCAATTTTAGCTGAGACTTAACTGATTTTAAGGAGATGCAGGTAACAGCTGAAGCCGGTAACAAGTTTCAGACTTCCAGACTGAATATTGTCAATTTTCTGCACTGATTTTAGACAATTTAGAGCAGCAAACGGTAGTCCTGCTATCAGCCAGTAAATCTCAGCACTGAAAGATGTATGCAAAATCTGGTATATGCATATATGCTTGCTCAGAGACTACAATTGCCACGAGGCACAAGTTTTTGTTATAAGCTGATTTTTCTACAGCATTCTCTGCAAAACATTCTAGAGGAACTGCTAAGCCTCTAAGCTGCAAACGGCAGTTAATGATTGCAATAAGCCACTTAGCCCACTCGACCGCTATAAAACACATCTAGCAAGTGTGAAACTTAATGCCTGCTAATTATAGTTATTTAGTTTGTGCGACATGTTTATCATTGAGAATTGCATCATGCGAGTGATGATGACTGAATAAGAGAATCTGCCTAGGCGGTCGTCTTAGCATTACCACCTGAAACCTCAATATACTTGGATTCCGCCAATAGGCATTCAGAGGGGCACATTTTACGTCCTTTTGTGTGAGCTCAGTGCCTAGTCATACAATGCGACCACAGCGACACATCACCCAATGGTTTGCATACAATATTTACATATATCTTGACCTGCTCATCAGCCTTTACAAGTGACTTATCAATAATTGAATTTCCTTCGTTATAGGATGCCAAGGTAAACTGTAGTGGTCACTTTCATTGTGCCAATAAGACGATACGGGGTCCAGATGCTGCGGGAATGCGGCACTTCTCAGTCCTGTTCATAGACACTGCATAGTAGACCCTGAAACTAGCTCAGTAATTAATTATTGTCTGCCCTCTAAATTTAGCACGGTTGCCAAGAATCAATAAGACGCCACTCGGGATGCCAAAAAGACACAGCTATATTGAAGCACTTACCTACGAAAGTGATTGGTGCAGCTATCTAAGCAACTGGTCGTTTCGAACTTTATAGCAAAGTAACCATCGGCTAGATGAATAAGTGATCGCCTCTTACTACCTAATGGAAACAGTGATTCATGGACGCTATAGCAGTCCAGGAAGCCTGCGTAAGTTGAGGGGCATTCACTTCCTCGTTAGACTTTTTAACAGCTAACAGTCACCTATCTACCAATGCCGTTATCTTCTCTTAAAATCGGGTGCAGTTACGCTCATATTCAGGATTACATTAGCAGCCCAGCAAGACAGTGGACCTGGAACGAACAATAATAAAAAATTGCAACTAAGAAACTCATGCAAATCAAACTATGCATGGTGATAAGAAGTTAAGCACATAATGCAAGGCTTTAGCCAGCTTCATATTACTGAGATTGCACTCACTATCAGCCTGAACAACTCTTATAATCTTTGGAGTTCGTATTTTTTTCAAAATTGCATTTCTATTATGGTAAATTTTGGTTGTAATTAGCATTTCTTTTTTGTAGGTTGTTGGTTGACAATGTGCAAAAGGCAACCATAGTATCCTAATAGAAATGTTCTGCCGAGGCGATACACAAACGCTTACAACATGATCAATGAATTCGATGGTCATTGCTGCCAAAGATGCTACCTACTGAAACTGACTCTCAGAAAATTTCCCCTCGAGCTTATGCTGCTTGAATGTTCGCTACGCCAGTGATCGACAATTTGGAGCGATCGCACCTGCAGGCAACGATCGGTGCCCGAGCACTAAACAATCGCAGGTACCCTGTAAAAGCCTTACCATCTGCTCCGCTCCCAGAGAGCCGGCCTCTGCTGCACCAGTCTACTGGAAATGGTCGTTATTAAATTACTCTGGATAGCATTCTGCTATAAAAACTGGCAAATACTGTCTTTGTGAGTAAGTCATGTCAATCAAGCAAATATATTCTTTGTGTATTTTATAAACGTGACTTTTCATTAAAAGACCATCTCTGTTGCACAGTCAATTATGCCTACTTCCGGCCATAAACATAGCAAGTTTTAGTAACGATAGTATAATAATGCAGTTGATAAAGCGCCCTCAGAGAACTCAATCTCTCTGTAGGCACTTTAAATTTGCTGTATGCTTATTAAGACCTGAATATCGCATCCAAGTTGGTCCATTCGTTTCGACATCCCAAGCGACTATTTAAACTTACTACAGGCTACAATTCTTCTTGAGGGGAAAATTTGTAAACTGCTGTTGTTTCAAATCTCTCTCTCTCTCTCTCTCTCTCTCTCTCTCTCTCTCTCTCTCTCTCTCTCTCTGGCTCAATAAACCAAAATTCAATCAAACTTGGCAACTAATTACCACCTATTCTGAATCTAACTGAGCTGAGTCTCTTACGAACCCTTAATCAGTACGAGATTGGTTAGTGCCAGCATTCTCTTGAAGCTTAACTCTGATTACCAGCATGACATTCCCGACTTGATGACTTTGAAAAAGAATATAAAAATGCAACTGTTTTTAAAGCATACACTGATACGTGTGAATGGTCTTTTTTGTGCTCATGCGTGCTGATACTTTGCATGTTCTTATGAATAGCTTGATGTGTTTTCTGTGTAGCACAGTTCAGTGCCTCTAAATCTAGTTCTCTGAGAAAACAAATATCTTATTGTTTTTTTATTTCTTTAGTTAGCATGGTACGTTCTGAGCTTAATATACTCTTGCTTTAAGCTTTCCGAAGTTATTTTAAAACGATTCGTCGATGTTTCATAAGGCTCGTAGCCAGCTCTACAGCTTGACATGAGCCCGGATTCACCTAGGCTGCTCAGGGCCTACGCCTACCGGCCTGGCATAAACAAATTTAGGGGCCGTTGCAAATTTGCAACATAGTTCAGGCCAAGCCTGGCCTGGGCGTGACAATGGCCCTGGTTTTAGCTATTCCAAGACATTGCTATTTCCTAAGTTGCAGAATTAATTTGGAAAAAAACCATTTATTATTAAAATTATCGCTGAACCTATAAACTAGATTCCAAACTTTTCGCTTCCGCTCCGAAAATTACCAGTTTACTCATTTTCACTTTTCAGTTGGTCCATTTATTTCGACATTCCACTCAACTTTTTAAACTTACTACCTATAACTCCAATCTTCTCGCAAGTGAAATTGGTCGCCTGTATTAGCTTCAAAACTAAAAAGCTAATCATGTCGGTCGTGAGCTTTGCAATATCCACATTATACAGCGAATCTCCGATTTGCTCGACTCCAGAAGCAGCGAATCGTAATAAAGGCGACGATACTCCTATGTAGGGTTCCTAATTCTCTCGCTCCGATGTAATAATTCGAAATACTTTCTAATCGGACTTTGCAACTTACTATGAGCTGTTCGGACTAGAAGTTGCTTAGCTGAGCTTCTAGCAAACCTTTTTTCCATAGGACACTGATTAAAACTAAAGAAATTGTTAAGCCAGTAACTTATCCCGAGAATACAAGAATGATGTTCCTTATTAGTCGACAACGAAAAAAGACCTTACAAATGCATCTATTCATACAGCTTATGCTAGTTCAGTGCGAATGGCCTTATTTGTACTCATGCCTGCTGATCTTTGCATGTTCTCGTATCTTAATATGCTTACTGTGTAGCATGGGTAGAATGAGTGCAGGTCTGATTCCCTTGGAAAACTAAACGAATGTCAATTGTTTTTATATTTTTAGGTGGTACTTTTTCAGCTTTATTTCCTCGTTGTGGCGTTAGGTATTAAAAAGTTTTAAAAATCATTATAAAATTATCATTATAAAATGATGGATCAAAGTGTTAACGATCTCATGACCTCGCTAATTCGTAAGTCAGAGAAACTATTGGGACACAATTAGCTATCAGTAAAATTCTCTCTCTAATTAATACTAGATTAGAATCTTTGCTTAAGCTCAGAAATTACCAACATACTGTGATGTAAATTTTTTCTTAACAAATAATGGTAAACGAACTAAATTATTCCATTAGAAAAAGGTGATATCGTACTGCCGAACGCTTAAATATACGAACTAAAAACAATTACGAAAAATAATAAATGCAGTGATGACGTAGACTTCATTGACTAATAAATAGTTGATCTCACTGGATTCTATAGGCTTCTTGGCACAGAGCTGTTAGCAATTGGGGATTAGCTTGAAGGTCATATCCCCAGTTTGATGGTGACGTATTTTCCGTCAGTTTTGCAGCTTCCTACTGTGTTTCATACTAACAATTACACGGATAAGTCATTTTATTTGTCCCTATGAGGCTTTAATTCCTTAGGGCTTCTTTTATATCTTATCTTATATCTACGATCACAGAGTTCATCAGTAAAGTAATGAACCAAGTGCACTCCCTAACTGTAGCTTTTTTCCGGGCTCCTTCACCTCCATCAGACCAGCACATGCCAGCCTCATGAAAAAATGTGTTTCCACTCTAGCAAAATTAGTAGCCCTAATTAGGGAGATTAAAACTAAGTGAACTTTGAAAACTAAAGGCTCTCTTGACGAATACAGTGGCCGATTGCCTTCATTTTTGGCAATCAAGGTACACTACAAACAATATTTCGTCAGGCGAACATTCCATGGCGAGATTTGCATGCATGTAGTGCTCCAGTATGAATGGAAGGAACTTGCCAGAGTCTGTAGCTCAAGCTAAAACTCTAGTGGCAAAGAGTAGTAAGGAATATATTGCCTTAGGAATCTTAGTGCCATGTAGACAAAAAACATTGGTGTCCGATCGAGTACCACGATCCACTACTAAAATTAATATCTCAAATCTCAGAATAAAGATTTTGAATGAATGCCTGGAATTCTAATAGTCTTATAATTATTCCATCCACAATACGATAGTGGAACGGCAATTTATTTCACGATTGACAAGCCCACAAGGACTCTGTCGGTGTTTAGCTTGAAGGTGTTCTATAGCACTCTTCAATCTGTGATGAAACCGCTGCTCAGATAATTCATCTCACTCCACCATGATAAAATAATAATTGCGATTGAGAGATGATTACTGGGAGAAAGAAGGTACGCATGGAATTTAAAACAAATGGTAACTACCAGGGTTGATTCAGAGTGGTCAGCATGGGAATTATTACTGCCTCTTATTCTTTAAAGCTGTCGAGCATTCTGTTCTTGCATGTGACATTGAGCTTCTCAATGCAGTGTGCAGGTTTCCTAGCGTTACAGCCAGTGGGACTGTTAGCTCTGTGTATCATCATATGGCGTAAAACTGCCAGTTGCTTTTACTGATAGTTTTGCCATCAAAGCGAACGGTAGCATCCAGGCATCAGTTGTCTGGTTATGAAGTTGCTGTGATAACCACCAATTAAATTTACAGCAGATAATATTTCTTCCGTTTGATCTTGTTTTAACATGAATTTTATTTGGATATATCAATTTTAACAAATTCTTGCATGTGAGTATGTGGCTCTTGTTTCGATTCAGCTCATTAAGAATAACACTCAATAAAACAAAAGTATCTTGTTCGGAGAAGGACCACCAAAGGGGTACGTTCCTAGTACGCCGTAATTATTTTAACATCATATTCCAGTTTTTAGTTATGGGTGATTGATTGTCTTTCGAAAAAAGTTTCAGCCTTTTTTCCATAAAGCTCCCTCTAAGTAAATCGATTGTGGAATCACAACCTGTGACCTTCTTAAAATGTTTTCCGAGGCTTCTACATGCGATATGGGCTGCCTTAATAAGGTCTAGTAATACGAGCTCTCTCTAGAAGACCCTACAGCATCATCACTGTGGTCTTCACTGGCAGACCAACTTAGCCCTGCCATAACCTAGATTTGTAACTCATCTTTATTAAAGAGCTCGTACCCTAATCCTTCAAACTGGAAATTTTTAAGTCAATACTTCAAGAGCCTAAATTGGATACAAAGGTACTTTCAATAAATGTAGTGATACCGTAGACTTCATTGGCTGATAAATAATTGATCTCACTTATTTATTATGGTTACTGGATTCTATCGGCTTCTCGGCACAGAGCTGTTAGCAATTGGGGATTAGCTTGCAGGTCATATCCCAAGTTTGATGGCGACCTATTTTCTTCCCGTTTTGCCGTTTCCTACTGTGTTTCATGCTAATAATTACACGGATAAGTCATTTTATTTGTCCATATAAGACTTCAACTCCTAGGCCTTTCTCGTATATCTACCCATATGATCACAGAGCTCATCAGTAAAATAGTGAACCAATTGCACTCCTTAACTGTAGCTTGTTTCCGGGCTCGTTCACCACTATCAGACCAGCACATGGCAGCCTCATGAAAAAATGCGTTTCCACTCTGCTAAAATTAGTAGCTCTGATTACGAAGATTAAAACTGACTGAATTTTGAAATCAAAAGGCTCTCTTGGCAAATACAATAGCCGATTGCCTTCATCTTTGGCGATAAAGATAAAATACAAAACAATATTTTGATAGGCGAACACTCCATAGCGAGATTCGCATGCAGGTCGTGCTCCAGTATGAATAGAAGGAACTTGCCAGTCAGTTGCACAAGCTAAAATTCTAGTGCCAAAGAACATTAAGGAAGCTATTGCCTTAGAAATCTTAGTGCTACTTTATATCACCAAAATCATGGTGTCCGATCGAGTATCGCCACCCACTACTAAAGTTTATATCTCACATCCCAAAAAAAGATTTTTAATGAATGCCAGGAATTCGAAAAGTTATAGATTTATTCCATCCACAATACGATAGAGAGGCGGCAATTTATTTCACGATTGACAAGCCCACAGGGACTCTGTAGGTGTTTAGCTTGAAGGTGTACTATAGTACTCTAAAGTCAGCGATGAAACTGCTGCTCAGATAATTCATCTTACTCCACCATGATAAATCAAGAATTGCGATTGAGAGATGATTACTGGGAGAAAAAAGCTACACATGGAATTGGAAACACATGGTAACTACAAGGGTTGATTCATAGTGGTCAGCATGGGAATTAATACTGCTGCCTCCTCTTTGGATAGTGAGTTCCAGTTGTGGAGCACCAATTCTACAGAGTTGTTTCGCAACCTGCTATTAAGTAATAATAAGTGACAGCTTTTTTCAATTCAGTGAGTGCACGTAAATGCAGTAGGTTTCGCAGCACCTTAGCTATTTTGAAGGACACAACCCAAGTAGGGCTATGGTGAAAGAAAACCGTTGCACTCTCTGTCCGGGTCGATGAATCATCATGGAAAAGGCGTCCAGAAGCAAAGTACGTACCTGGCCCAATTTCTTGAATTTATGACCAAACTTTCAGACAACTATTTCATCTAACGTGATGTGACGATCACTTTTTTGATAACGTACCAACGCTGAATTTCTGTATACCTCTATATATAAAACTAAGAATATGCAAACGTCATCAGCAATGCATAGCACAGCATATACCGAATCTAGGACGTGAATTGAGAACACTTACTTGTTGTAGAAATGATCTTCTAATAATAATTTGGAAATATCGAGCATTTTATAAAATAGAACATATAGAAAACAATTGTTCTGCACTGGCTGTATTATTTACTATTCGCTTAAACTCAAATTTCGGAGTTTCATAGTTTTTTCCACTGAATGTAATGTACATGTATTTAAATTAAGAAATGAAACCCTCATATCGAAATAATAATTATAATCTACCTGATTGAGACACTCGCAGAAAAGTTTCACTCTCCATAAACTAACGTTACATTCTTTATATATGCTGTAAAGAGAGCGCCATTGTTTTCAAATCGGAGACATTCCCAGCTGCGAGGTACCAAATGGGGTTAGAGGTAACCTACAAGTGTAAACTCACATACATGATTTAACGTAACATGCACAGCATCACATGCATAGGCACGTTAAGAAAAAGTCATAAGGACCAAGCGAATGCTCTGATGTGCTTTTTTAGCTTCCATTTTAAAATCAACATATAACAATAATTATAATAATATATATGCTTACTACCCTCCTAGAACGGAATCTCTCTCTAAGCACTTTACATATGCCGAATATAAAACGTTTCCAAGTATTTGGTGGTAACATCTGCAAGTAGCAGGCACACCAACCAGCAGGCATAAGCATGTAACCTGGTACATGCACAAGAAACACGAATCACAAAGCACACCAAATGCTGTAATAAAAAAGTGCATTCTAAGCTTCTTTTTATATGTCGTCGTGTCAGTAGACACTGTGAGGTGCGTCGAAAGTGAGTTCCAGGCTTTAGGAGCATACTAACTGAAAGCACTCTCTCAACAGATTTTGAATTACAAACGAAGTATGGCTAAACGATAGGAGTTAGAGCAGTGGGTTTGCACGATTCTTCACCTGGTGAGGGATTAGTTCTGATACGTAGGCTGGAGAAACAGTATGAAGGGACCTAAAACCAAGTGACAGAACTTCAAGACGCTCCACTAAAAGCAAGTGACAGAACTTGCAGACGCTCCACTTAAAGTAGAAATAATACTTGTGAATTTGTAAAGACGTTACGTTTGCAAAAAGCAAGAAAAATATTAGCTGATTTAACAAGCCTCTTTTTAATAGCGACAGAAGAGCCTTTACGGCTATCACCACCTATCACCAGCTATCAACACCGATTGCAGTGCAAAAAAAGACTACTAATAAAGAGCTAAGTCATTATATGAACAGAATAGTGTATACATTCCAGGTGGTCTGCCAATGCCTTTCCTCTGTCAATATTTTTTGAGCACCAATTTTGAGCAGCGAAGGATCTTTGGCCTAAATTTCGCTTTCATGGATACCTACGTTTTTCTGACTACGCAAATACAAAGGCTGCTAAAGAGCCTTTTCAAAAACAATTGAAAAGCATATGCGGCGATGCCTTGGAGTTGGGGAGTCGGAATCAGATCTAGACTTTGTTGTCTGCCAAATGGAGCTCGACTCCACTACTGATTTTTAGGAATCTCAAGAAAATCAAAATGGACAGTGTGGCAAATATGCCTCTTTTCTCTCCCCTATATCTCAGTGTCTTTATCTTTGTATTAAATGGTTCCGGATTTGACAAGATCTGTAAGTATTTGAACTCAATTTAATTTTCTTTAAATACGACAGTGAAATAAAAGCTGCTTAGCTTCTCATAGTCATGTGATGCTTAAGCAGCAAACAATGCTCTCCAAAGGTAGCTTCAGTCCAATTTGAAGTTTTTAATTGAGCTTTGGCTCGAAATAATTGTACCCGCCCAGCACTCAATCGTGTTAACGCTTATAAAACTCTAATGCATGTTTCAAGGGGATGGCCTAGGTAAACCTGAGGAATATCACATAGGGTTTTAATAGCTGACTAGAATTTCGCATGTTGCACTAAGGTTCAGCGTTTTGTAACTGAATATCTTTGGTTTATCGAGGCTGAGTCACTTATCTCTTTCTAAGCATTAGCATCTTCGGCATACCTTTATAAAAAAACTCATTACAGCCCATTGGATAAGCCCTCAAATTCTCTAGCAGAAGCAAAAATCAGCTCTCTAACGGCTTATTACCCTGATTCATTCGATGTATGAAAAAGGGGTGCTATTTTCGAGTACTTATGAGTGCACTAATTTATTACGCTTATTTGTTTTGCCGTTTTCCCACTCTAACTGCACACACTGCTATAAACATATTTATGCCAGAGCTACCTGTACCCTCTCTGCAAATGGTGGAATTATTTTAAATATTTCGTCCTGATCACGTGTTCTCTTTAAGCTCTCGAACATTCTATTCTTGCATGTGACATTGAGCTCCTCACTACAGTATGCAGGTTTCTTTGCATCACAGCCAATGGGATCCTTATTTCTGTTTATCATCATTTGGCGTACAACTGCCAGCTGCTTTTACTGTTCGTTTTGCCATCAAAGCCAACGGTCGCATCCAGGCATCAGTTGACTGGTTATGAGGTTGCTGTGATAACCATCATTTACATTAAGAGCAGATTATATTCCCTCCGTGTGATCTTGTTTTAACTTGGATTTTTGTTGTATATGTCTATTTTAACAAATTCTTGCATGTGAATATGTGGCTCTTGTTTCGATTCAGCTCATTAAGAATAACCGTCAATGAAACAAAATCATCTTGCTTTGTGTAGTATATCCGAAGGGGTACCTGCCAAGTACACCGGAAACATATTCACATCATATTCCGATTTTTTTAGTAATGTGCGAATAATTGTCTCTCGGAAAAAGTTTTAGCTTTCTTTCCATAAAGCTTCTTGTGAGTAAAGCAATTGTGGAATCACAACCTGTGACCTTCTTGAAATGTTTACCGAGGTTTCTTCATGCAATGTCGGCTACCTTAGCAAGGTCTAGTAAAAATATCTCGTCTCTAGAAGACTCTACAGCGTCATCTCTGTGGTCTTCACTGGCAGACTACCTTAGCCCTGCCATAACCTAGATTTGTAATACATCTTTGGAGAAAGGGGTCGTACCCAAATCCTTCAAACCGGAAATCTTTAGATCGATATTTCTAAAGCCTGAATTAGATGGAGGGGTCCTTGAAAACAATGGTCAAGTATCCCTTCTTCCTTTTTCTTCAAAGATTCTTGAAGATATTGTCGCTAATGTATCCCCGTCTACAACTCCACAATGCCATAAAGACTATATGGGTGTTACGAAGGAGAGTTTCATATAGCCAACTCACAGCCTAAGCGGCTTTCGGTACGTATTCGGTAGCCAAAATACTGCGTCTTACTCAGTAAAGAGAAAGTGGGAAGCATAGCAGAGTCAGGAGAGCAGTTGAGATAGTGAGTAGCATGGAAGTACCAGCTCATCACCTCTGGAATTGATGAGCCATAGTCGACAATAGGGGAGTAGCTGTCGTTTCGTAAGAAGTGTTGAATCGACCTCCACAGAGCTAAAGATACTGCCTCTAATGGTATTTAAGAGGAGGGATGAAAGAGCAAATGTATTGTATATACGGGACCTCAGGGTACGAGAAGACTGGAACTGGTGCATCTGTTCAGCTAGGTACGAAGGCACTGCTCTGCAGTGGTTCAGGTCCTATCTCAGTGCGAGACTCCAGAGTGTTGACGTGAATGGACAAAGATCATCTGAAGTACCTCTAAAATATGGAGTACCTCAGGGCTCTGTGCTAGGTCCGGTCCTTTTCACCGTTTATACTCTCCCTCTCGCTGATGTGATTGCCAAGCACAATCTAGGCTTTCACTTCTATGCGGATGACACTCAGTTGTACCTTTGCTTTGATCCCTCCCAGCCTTCGAGCACCTCAAATTCTCTCAACTCACTTGCTGCATGCATTGATGACATCCGATCATGGATGGCAGCAAATTTTCTAAAACTAAACGATGATAAAACTAACTTACTAGTTATGGGCAAACCTGGTGTTATTCAGAAATTGGAAAGGCTGACTTTCAAAATTGGCTCTGCCAGCATATCTCCAGTTGCATCAGCTCGAAATCTAGGTGTCATATTCCAAAGCAACCTCTCGTTAGACGACCACATCAGCTCCACAGTCAAATCAGCCTATTTTCAGCTTCATAACATTGCTAAAATTAGGGCTTGTTTAGATAAGGATACCACGTCCAAGTTGGTCCATGCATTCGTGACATCTCGTCTCGACTTCTGCAACTCACTGCTTACTGGCCTACCAGCATGTGCGATCAGGCGATTGCAGCTGGTGCAAAACTCTGCAGCTAGGCTTGTCTGTCGTGAGCGTCGCAGTTGCCACATTACTCCACTTCTCGCCGACCTGCACTGGTTACCAGTCAAGCAACGGATTGACTTCAAGGTTTTGTCGCTCACTTTTAGGTCTCTTCATTCTATGGCTCCAGCCTATCTTTCAGATATACTACCCCATCAGGCAAAGCATCGTACCACTCGCTTTTCGGAATCCAACAGTCTAGAAATACCTCGTACAAACCTTAAATCCTTTGGAGACCGTGCATTTAGCTCGTATGCTCCCAAAGCCTGGAACTCCCTCCCGACCTGCATCAGAACATCCCCTGACCTGACCACATTTAAAAGAAACTTAAAAACATACCTATTTAGGACAGCATTTAGTGGGTCCCTGTGATTCGTCCTTGGTGTGCTTATGCGTGCTGACACTGTTCATGCTGCCACTAACCACATTTGCATGCTGACCCAGTGCATGTAACCCCTAACCATGTTATTCATTTTGTTTGTTTTTCAAGCATGATTTTACTTACTATTCTATTGCGTATCACTTTGCAGCAAATGTAAAGCGCCTAGAAAGAGATTAAGTTCTCTGAGGGCGCTTTATCAAGTGCAATATTATTATGATTATTATTATTACCCACGACGGGCTAAGCAGCTGGCTACACATATTGCAAAGAATGAAATCTAAGAAGCATTTCAATCGGGGTTCAAGGGGCAGCACTCTACTGAAACTGCTCTCCTTCATGTTAACAATGACATTCTATGTGGCAACGATGACGGAAATCTCACTGCTCTAGTGCTGCTAGATCTATTAGCTGCCTTCGACACAATTGATCACGATTTTCTACTTGAATGATTGAAAACAAAGATTGGTCTGGAAGGCAAGGCACTGGCGTGGTCCAAATCGTACGTGTATGATCGTGTTCAATCCTTTCCGTATAGGGTTTCAGGTGTCACACACGCGACGGGTCACCTCTGGAGTCCCTTAAGGGTCCTTCCTCGGCCCCTTGCTATTTTCCATTTTCATGCTCTGGGAACCGTTATTAAGGCTTATGGAATAGGACATCATTTCGATGCTGACAATGCTCAACTGCATTTGTCATTCAAAGCGCTAGAATTTGTGGCATTAACTGATAAACTGAATTTTCCCATGCCAAAATTGATCCTAGATGTCGGAAAACTTCTCGAAACTACTTAGTAATAATTAAACCAAGCTGCTGCTCATCGGTCACCCGAGTCGTGTGCATGCATTAGAAGGCTTTGCTCTTCTAATAGGTGATTGTGATGGGCGACTATCATCACGTGCTTGAAAGTTAGGTATTATTTTCGACAAATACCTAAAATGTAAGTGCTTCATACAGAAGACAGGTTCTACAGCTAACCATCACGTCCGATCACTATCCATGTTTAGGAGCTCTCTTCCACAGTAGCTTGCAAAAATGTAACTAGCTCCTTAGGTCTGTCTCGGCTTGATAATCGTAATTCGCTTTTGGCTGTGCTACCAAAGAAATCAACTAAGCAATTGCAGCTGGCTATGAATATGGCTGCAAAGCTATTCATATAGCCCCAGAGGTGTGAGCACGTGTCTCCTTCACTAAAAGAGCTAGGGCGGCTGCCGGTTGATCAATGGATACACAGCAAAGTTCTGATGCTGACCTACAAGGTTCGCCACGGCTTGGCTCCTTCGTACCTAGTTGGAATGCTGTACTATTTTTAGCCTTTTCACACCCTTATTTCATGTAAGGACCAAAAATTTGCTGTTCCATTCCTCAGCTTAAAGAGAGTTGGCGACTCAAGCTTTAGCTCCCCAGGTCTTAGACTGTAGAACTCGTTTCCACAATTCTGATGCCACGACGACTGCTCTCATGCTGTCGATTATGGCTCATCGTTTTTCAAGGGTTCTGAGCTGATACTTCCATGCTACTTACTACCTCAACTTCTCTACTGAGTCTGCTTTGCTTCTGACTTTGTCTTTGTTGAGTGAGATGAAGTCTGTACGCTACCGAATGTGTACCGAAAGCCGCCTAGGCTGTGAGGGCCTATACGTAAACTCTGCTGTTTAACACCCACATAGTTTTTATAGCTTTGTGGAGTTACAGACGGATTAAAATTATATGATATACATTATATTTCCAAATCAGTACTTGCTGCGGATTTCGCAAATTTAGTATGTTAATTAGAACGCCAGATATTTTTCGTTAAACGGCACGGTAGGAAAAATTCAAAATTAAGTATGGCCACAAAATTCAATTTAGAGTTATCGTTGCCCATACATAATCCCTAAGGCAAGCATGGCATTGTACAGTTCATCTTACATCGTTTCGTCGATCATAAGTTCACAAATCGTTTCGCGTCCATGTGCACTGTCTTTCACACAACACGAGCAGCAAAAGATTCATTTTGCAGCTTTCTTGACATTATAATGAAGCAAATAACCAAAGCAACAAAAATATCCAAAAGCATTTGACAAAGCAATACCCGCTAGCAAATAGCCGTTGCATATGGAAGCGAAAGGTTGGACTTTACATGAAGGAATTACATGAACTATTTCCAGTGCTTTCAATTGTCTGCCACGAGTTTTCCAGCTGATGAAATACAGCCGGTTGGCGGAACTCCCAATTTTAATGAGTGATTTCGCATAATAAAGACATTGAATTCTAAACTTACAGTACTTGTATAGGTAAGCCGTTTAGGTATGCCATCATCCAAGTATTACGTTTAAAGTGATGAGTATGATCAAAACCAGTTATCCTTAGTCAATCTTGTTTTTCTTTTCAAGATTTGTGAAGTATTACAGAACATTTTTTTCGTGCTTTTGGAGCTGCATATGAAAATTAAGATTTATCAGTCAACTTGTCGATCGCTGTGGGTAAAAGGTAATCGCCCTGTAAGATTAAAAACAAAATGGCGGAGTATTTTTGATCTTCCAAAACATCTATGTAGTTATTCATTATGTATGATCTATATCAATTTTCTTTTGCATCTCAACATCGTGATTTATAAGTTTGGGTCCGGGTAAATTATTTAGTTTCTAAAACGCTCTTTAGTTACGAAAGTTAACCTCTTAATTTTAGATCGCAGCAAGGCCTGCTATTTGATACAGAACCTTTGTCGACTCTTCAGTGATCACCAGTAACAGTAGTAGAGCGGAACTCGTATTTTGACCTGTAATAAAAACCACAAGAATTATGCCGGCCATACTCAGTTCAAGTTATGTGTAGTGTTTTATCCTTCTTATGCTCTCATCTTGTTTTCTACCAATCAATAGACACACCATGGTTTCCCGTTAGTAACTCCTTGCAACATAAGCCCTACCTCTGCAAGTAAAGATGTTGCTTCTTAGTTCCTCAATCTTGATCGATGACCACATTCTCTCTCGTGTTCATTGTCTGACTCTTTCTTCCGCCTTTTTACAAATCAGCGTCCATTTATGCTACTGACCTAACTGCTCACAAAAGTCGTCTACGGTTAAACATCAGGGATCTTTGATTAACCTTGCAGCAATATGTCACGTGCCTCCTAGGCTTAAGAGCTTTTTAGGTTGCCAAGCCAAGGCTGAACCACACTAGTCGTTCGTATAATGAGCACAGAGCCTTATCAATGTTTTAGCAAGGCATGATGTTAGGTTGTAGTTAATCTTAGACAATCTTCAAATGTGACGGCTGGCTGCAAAACTATTTTTATTATTTATGCCTTCAAGTTTGCAGAGCTATCTAAGTGGATACTGACATTTTTAGCGTACCTTGGAAAGTCAAAATGCAACATTACAATAGGAAGACCAAGTTCTTGTAACATTGAAACACCTCAAAAGTCTTTAAATCATAACACAAGCATGAAATGTAGTCTGACTATTTCGGGTTTTTCTTTATCAATTATTAGTTGCTTGGCCAAAATCGAACATCAAATCTTAGTAGTGGACGAATTATTTTCCCGTGTGCTATTTGGGTTTTGATAGCTTTTTAACGGCAAAGCAAAAGTATTTTGGTTTAGACAGGAAGGCTGGTACTATCATCTCCCGAAAGCTCATGTGTGGGACTTATTCACAGCCTTTAGAAGTTTTGAGACAAACTAGCTACATTAGGCTTTAGTATAGCAGCACGGTTACCCTAACTCAATAGATAAGCTAAACTAACTTTTAATATAACTCATTTCGCTGAGATTCACCTGTAGGATTTCGCACTGCTTGTTGTAAAAAATCTAAAAAAGAGTGAGAATATATACGGAGTAGTGATTGCAAATAAAATTAAAGCTGTGCACCATTTAAAAAAACTTCTAGACTATTTTGATGGCCTCTGTAAATTCTACAGTATAATCTGCCTCAATAATAAGACCTAAGTCTGATTCCTGGTGGATAATATCCTTTAAGGCTAATTTGATGAATTTCATCTGCTGGCATTTACTCTTTGCTATCTTACAATGAGGGAGCACCCCATCGGAAATTGCACAGCTAAAAAGGATGTTTTGGAGATTCAAATAATTTGTTGAGAAAAGCGTTTTTATTGATGGCATAATAAACTGCTGTAAGATATACGAGGATTAGCAACGAGACACAGACTAAGTCGCCATTTCTGTGACGGTCTTCAAAAACTTACAGAATTACTGAGTCAGCATAGTTGTTTACGTTCACCATAGCGTCAACGTAATGCTTTTAAATGGTATTCAACGTAATGCTTTTAAATTATATCAACCCTCCTCTGCTAATTTTCATTTTCCTGAGGCTACATTGAAAATGGTGATGCTTTACATTAACATCTATGTTCCTTGATTATAATAACCACCTCCTTTTGGATGTTCCTAAAAATAGCCTATAGCCTAACCACGGAGTGACTGACCATACATGTGGACTGGGAGCTTGTCAAGGCGTGCCTGAGCCTTTACGGATATTAAATTCACAAAATCGTTAGCAAGTTGACAATAAAACAACTGCAGATCACTGATATACAAGCTTAAATTGGTTATGCCTACCATTAAGCATCTTATAACTAAGTTCACACTTTAGGACATCACCTAGTGATGCTTAGAGATTCTCGATCACCTTCTGAACCATTACCACGTCAGTAACTCACCTCCTGGTATTCGCATTGGTGCGGCAAAGCACTTCTCCAGCTTCATATTCAGGTCGCCGATTTTAAGACAGTAAATCGTTTTCCAAGATAGGACCATTTCTAGTGCACTTGTCAGATTAAGTAACATTAAACTTGGACTATTTCCTCTAAATTCTTTTCAGCTGCTTGATTTCTACATGTCATCTGTCCAGTAATGACCTCACCACAACGTCAGTCTCCCAACCTACGTTGAGTGCTAGCCCTCAAAACGACGAAGATGCGGTTCTCCAGCTGCCATGAATAGGCCAGCTGTACCGGATTTACGTCGATCCCTAATCATCGATTGTGCTGTCTTTGCAGCAACTGTAAAATGCCTAGAAAGAGATTAGGTGATCTGAGGGCTCTATATGCAATGTATTTTTTTTATCGTAGCATCCATAAAAATTCGAGGTTTCCTCTTTTCCTGTGACTTTTACAAAGAACACATTACTCCACTTCTCGCCGACCTGCACTGGTTACCAGTCAAGCAACGGATTGACTTCAAGGTTTTGTCGCTCACTTTTAGGTCTCTTCATTCTATGGCTCCAGCCTATCTTTCAGAGATACTACCCCATCAGGCAAAGCATCGTACCACTCGCTTTTCGGAATCCAACAGTCTAGAAATACCTCGTACAAACCTTAAATCCTTTGGAGACCGTGCATTTAGCTCGTATGCTCCCACAGCCTGGAACTCCCTCCCGACCTGCATCAGAACATCCCCTGACCTGACCACATTTAAAAGAAACTTAAAAACATACCTATTTAGGACAGCATTTAGTGGGTCCTTGTGATTCGTCCTCGATGTGCTTATGCGTGCTGACACTGTTCATGCTGCCACTAACCACATTTGCATGCTGACCCAGTGCATGTAACCCCTAACCATGTTTTTCATTTTGTTTGTTTTTCAAGCATGATTTTACTTACTATTCTATTGCGTATCACTTTGCAGCAAATGTAAAGTGCCTAGAAAGAGATTAAGTTCTCTGAGGGCGCTTTATCAAGTGCAATATTATTATTATTATTATTATAACAGGCGACTAGCTCCTCAGTCGAATACGTCCATCTATAGCCGGCGATCGGCTTAGCGACCAAGTCGAGCTTTTCGTAACACTGATTTAAAGCCCCTTTGAGCACTCGCTTCTACCTTATTATCATCATTACATAGCAAACCAAGAAAGGTGGAAAGTAACCCGTCTATCTGACTAAAACATTGTATATGTGCCTCAACACCCGGCTCATTTTCAGTAGTGACTGCTGAGATGGTTAATGAAGCCCCTGAAGCTGCTGTGTGAGGACTAGACAGCTTGTAGCTCCAAGTGTGCATGCACTTAGAAGCCATTCACCGGAAGTTTAATTGGCTTGAAAGTAAAATGTATTGCCCAATTTGTAAATTGTTGCTGTAGCTGATATTTGGCAGGCTGACAGCCCCTGCATTACTAGCAAGTGAAACTGTAAGTGGACCAACAAAATGCTGCAGCCTTTGAGCTCTGTGTCGTTCACGACTTAATCTAACTCAACGTTTTAGCATTGAAATCGAGCCCAGAATATTTTCGAACTGAACGTTTCGACTAATATTTGGAATTGTGTAAACCTCGGAAAATGCTCATGCAGAATCTTAGCAGCCGTAACTTTAGCAATTATGTATCTTGACTGAACTGGGTTTGTGCCATGCTAGCTACTTTCAAATACTATTTCCAATGTCTTGGTAAATAAAAGCTGAATTCAAAGCTACCATGTGTAGTTTCCAAGCACTTGGAGTAATTTATAATTGTGTAAATCTTTTAATGATTTGGTTTCGAATGTCTGTTGGTTTTTTACGCCTTCCTCGAAGTTAGATGAGAGTGCAAATCGCAGTTCTTATGCTTTATTCACTAAGTCATTTAGTATTCAGATGCAGCAGGCTGCTTCTGATTTCTCGACAGCCGCAGTTGCACTAAAATAAATTCTTGATCTGGATGAGGCCAATAAAAGTCTCATCATAGTGGCATACAACACCGAACTCTTTTATAAGCGCATTAGACGTAAAAACTTCTGGCCTTCAAAGATTGGACCTTTGGCATAAATTAAAAAATCCAACTTTCCGTGTGCTACTTTCCGTGAGCGACTTAAAATCCAACTTTCCGTGAGCCATTAATGTAAAGTCTCACTTTTTATCTATGAGCATTTCGATCATGCAGATTAATTACCTTTTATAAGTAACACAGTCGATTGCTGTTGTTTGGGTGTAATAAAGCTACTCTGTAAAAGTGACTAATTGGGGTACGAATCTGCATGTGGTAAAGATCTGCACATATGCCACCATGTACGTAAAATTGTATAAGTTTCGTCTTTACCAGTTACCTTTTAGGAATTAACAATTTAAGAATCGTCCATTTTAAGAATTTTGAATGGCTTAGGCATATTTGTTTCTGGGGTTTCATATCAAATGATGACCTGTCGCTCAGCTTTACGAGCAGAGTTGGTAGCAGCGACTTTCAGCCTAACATGAAGAGGCGCCTCTGCAATGTTTCCTAGTAGTTAGATGTTATTGCCGAGCTGGTTTGGTCTAGTGGTAAAGGTGCTCGCCCCGACCAAGGTCTGACTGAGATCGTGGGCTCGAGTCCCGAGGCATATGTGAAGCGCCTGAATAAAGATTAAGTTCTCTTGGGGCGCTATATAAATGAATCATAAAATGAAATATAAATGAAATGAATTATATCTAGTTGCATTGTTTTATCTCAAATAAAATTGTAAATCTTTATTTGTTTTCTCAATATCAATAATAAAAACAAGACACTTGTTAAAGCGTCCTCATGTAACTTGATCTCTATCTAGGCGATTTAGATTTGCTTCGAAGGAAAGACAATCGGATGGTTAGTGGTAGCTTTCTCAATAAACAGCAGGAAGAGCACGTTTAGGGTGGCATGCACAGGGTAAAAACTATTAATGGCAGCGTGCAGTGTCAGCACGCATGGGCACATGAGGAATGAATCGCAGGGACCCGCCAAATGCTGTAATAAATACCTGGGTTTTTTGTTTCCTTTTAAATGTGGTCAAGTCAAAGGGTTTTGTTACAAAGTCTGAAGTGAGTTCCGGGCTTTGGGAGCGAACGAACTATAGGCACGGCCTCACAACCATTTGAAGTTTTTACGAGGCATTGATAAATAAAGAAGAAAAATATATAACATTTTTGTGAACGCACCAAGAAAACTAAATTTCTGTTCAGGCACTTCAAATGTGCATCAGGGCTCGAGCCCGAGACCTCAGCAAGACCTCGGTTGGAGGGAGCACCTTAGCCGCTGAATCAAACCAACTCGGCTGTAAACAGCTAGAATCCATAAAGTGATTGGTACGATGCTTGGCCTGGTGGGGCAATAGATCTGATACGTAGGCTGGAGACAAAGAATGAAAGGACCTAAAAGAGAGCGATAAAACCTTGAGCTAGATCTGTCTGCTGCCTTCGACACCATTGATCAAGAAGTTCTGCTTGAACGACTGAGAACAACGATCGGTCTGGCAGACGAAGCACTGGCGTGGTTTAAATCCTACTTGTCTGATCGTGTTCAATCCGTGTCGTGTGGGGATCAGGTCTCAGACATGAGAAGGGTCACCTGTGGAGTCCCTCAAGGGTCTGTACTAGGTCCCTTGCTGTTCTCCATTTATACGCAACCTCTGGGAAAAGTGATTAAGGCCCATGGAATAGGATATCACTTCTATGCTGACGATACTCAGTTGTATTTGTCATTTAAACCGTCGGAATCTGCTGCAGCAACTGAGAAACTGAATGCTTGCCTTGCCGATATTCGATCCTGGATGTCGAAAAACTTCCTGAAATTAACTGACGATAAAACCGAACTGCTTCTCATAGGACACCCTAAGCGTGTGGCTGGATTCAAAGGCTTTGCTCTTCTAATAGGCGATGCTATTGTGCGACCATCACCACGTGCTCGTAATCTAGGTGTCGTGTTCGACAGCTGCCTCAATTTCAAAAGCTTCATTCAGAAGACTGCCTCTACAGCTAGCCATCACATCCGATCCCTATCCAAGATTAGGAGCTGTCTTCAACAGTGGCTTGTAAAAAATTTAACTAGCTCTTTAGTTCTGTCTCGGCTTGATTATTGTAATTCCCTTTTGGCTGGGCTACCAAAGAAAGCTATTATGCCACTACAGCGGACTATGAATATGGCTGCAAGGCTGGTCTTCAAGTCCCAGCGGTTTGAGCACGTGTCACCTTTGCTGGAAGAGCTAGGATGGTTGCCGGTTGAGCAAAGGATACGGAGCAAAGTTCTTACGCTGACCCACAAGGCACGCCACGGCTTGGCTCCTTCATACCTAGCTGAACTGCTACATCAGTTTCAGCCTGTTCGCGCCCTCAGGTCCTGCGTGGACAATAAATTAGCTGTCCCATTCCTCCGCTTAAAGACAGTTGGCGACAGAAGCTTTAGCTCTGCAGGTCCTAGACTGTGGAACTCGCTTCCACAATTCTTACGCAACGACATCTACTGTCCAACTGCCGACTATGGCACATCTTTTTCAGCGGTCCTGAACTGCTACTTCTATGCTACTCACTACCTCAACTGCTCTCCTAACTCTGCTATGCTTCCCACTTTCTCTTTGTTGCGTGAGACGAAGTCTGTTGGCTACCGAATGCGTACCGAAAGCCGCTTAGGCTGTGAGGGCGCTATACAAAACTCTCCAGCGCAACGCCCACATGGTCTTTGTGACTTTGTGGAGTTACTGACGGAGAGACATTACATTACATTACATAACTCAGTGTATTGCTCGACTGGAAGCCGGTGCAGGTCGGCGAGAAGTGGTGTGACGTGGCAACTACGAAGCTCGCGACAGACAAGCCTAGCTGCAGAGTTTTGCATCAGCTGTAAGCGCCTGATTGCACAAGCCGGTATACCAGCAAGCAGTTTCATAGAAACGTTAAAGCAATTCATAAATTTTTATTTATATCCAATGCCTACTACTGACAGTGATGCTGCATTAGTAGTATGGGTTAGGGAAAAACAACTTTATTCTGCAGCTTTTGAAAATTCCCGCGTTTTACTTTCAATTATTTAATAATGCAGTAAAGGGGGCAAATCGATATAGGCTCATAGTCAGCTCTTCCGTGATGAGTGGTAACAAATTAATATTTGCGGTCTGACATTTCAGACCTACCATAAGGCTTATTGGAGCCACACTCAGTCGATTCTATGTGTACTTTGACAGGCCTCTTGCACCCTCATTCATTGTGTAGGGATTCATTCTCTTGCTTCCAGTTAGTGAGTGGTTGCAACACAAACCCTTCCTCTGCGGATCCAAGATCCTGCTGCTTATTTCCTCAATTCTTAGACGATATCCCCATCATCTCTTCGGCTGCCGTGTCAGATTTTATATTTCCCGCCTTCATATAGATCCTTGTCCACTCTTCCAACTTCCCTAAGTGCGAAACTCAGCTACCGTTGATGGATCTAAGTTACATACACGATATTCATAATAGTATTATTAGTATTATTAATATTAAAATCTAAGAGTCGAGTGATTATTTGAAATTTAGGTTATTAATATTGACGCAGTGCTTCAAGCAGCTCCAAAACAGCATTGATATTTAAAACCTCGTAATATTATTCCATTAAAGACCTTTTCAGGGTTTCAAATTAACTTGGGACCGATTCTCAGAGTCCCAGTCCAATGTAGCATAAATTTTCGATATCAGCATCAATAATATGGATTTTTGGACATTATCCAGGAGTAACAATTCGTAGTAATTCTTAGAAATTATTTAAATCTGCAGTATCTACTTCAAATACTGTTCTCAACTTTACCATTTGCTTGTGCCCTGGAAGTCTGACACCTATAGATCAGGGCCATAAAAATCTATTTTTTTATTCACATTTTTACAAACTGAGAGGGCTCATCAGCATCTTTTAGTATCCATAAGTGACGCCTATTTGTCATTGTTGCACTCCACATATAACTTGACCATATGTGCCAATTCTCCCAGACTGTTGTTAATAGAGCTATTCCTGCTATACCAATACTACTGATAACTGTTAACTTGCTAGTACCAAATAAAAGACGAATCGAAATTTTCAAGTTTCTGACCAATGATAACCGAATGCATCGTCGTTTTAAGTGTCTGGAAACTTAAAAATCCTATTTAGTTTGTGTGGCATTAGTCTTTTTAGGTCCCGGAAACTAATTGACATTCCTAATGACAGCAATTTGAAAACTGCTTATGATCAGCATGACCTTGTTACCTTTTACAAGCAGCATGTTTCATCAGATTATTTTCCTAACCTAGCCAAACAAGCTTGCAGGTATATTGCACTTTTTGGCAGCACATATTGCTGTGAACAGCTTTTTTCCAGACTGAAAAACGTGAAAGCAAAGACTCGATCAGTTCTCACAGATGAACATTTATCAGGAATCCTTAGAATTGCCACATCCACTGTTGCAGCAGATGTCGACTTTTTATGCAAACAGAAACAATGCCAGATATCTCATTGATGCCTGCAGTGCAGAAGACATTGAATACCTGTGCCATTTAATTAATCTGAAGACATTAATATTATGTGAGTCCTTGTCATGGAATTTTGTAAGTTTTATAAGTTTCTGTCTTCATGTTATTAAAATAAAAATCCAAAAGTAAAAGATTGGCCATAATATCTATCGAATTATTTTCCAGGACACATGATTAAATTTTTATTATATATTATTTTTTTAATTATAATAATGCTAAAAAATACTATTGTATTGCGGTTTATTTATTAATTATAATAGTCATAGTCATACTAAATTGCGATCTTATTTTCTGATGCGGTCAACTACGCCAATTTACATGTGGCCCCCCCCCCGGCCCTTTTAAATTTAGGAAATGTCGCTCCCCAACGCTAAAAGGTTGGACACCCTGGTATAGAGGCTCCAAGCCGTGGTGGGCCTTGTGGGTCAGCATAAGAACTTGGTTCTGTATCCGTTGATCAACCGGCAGCTATCCTAGCTCTTTTAGAAAAGGAGACGCATGGCTAACCCCCTGGAATTTTCAAACTACCCTTGCAGCCATATTCATAGCCATCGGCAGTTACGTAGTTGCTTTTTTCGGTAGCCCAGCCGAAAGGGAATTACAGTAATCTAACCGAGACGGAAGTAAAGCGCTAGTTAAATTGGTTGCAAGCCACCGTGGAACACAGATTTTAATCTTAAGGATAGGACGTTATGGCTAGCTGGGGAAGAAGTCAAGCTTTTAATATTTAGGCAGTTAATAAAAACGACACCTAAATTTCGAGCACCTGGTTATCATCGCACAACACCATAATTTATTAGAAGACCAATGCCTTCTAATCCAGCCGTATGCTACGGTTGTACTACGAGCAGTAGTTCAATTTTATTAATCTGGGGTAACAGGTGAATGCTAGAGCTATTTATGATCATGAATACTTCCGTTTGGTCTAAGCAGAACACAGTCACAGTTACATCTCTACAGCCCTATCGTAATACGCCATACAGTTTAGTTAGATGACTACCCAGCTTATTCCAAGTCCTAGCCTTATAAAAACGAAAGGACACCGAATAAATACATGCTGTGCTTGGGGTTTTACAACTGGTTATCATCGGTCTTGAAACTTTTAACACACCTATTGTTCATTTAAGAGACTATTGGCTAAACTAATGCGAATAATTTAGCAGACTCCACTTGTTTTGTGGTCACTTGAATCGTCAGAAATGGCAGTAAGTTAGGCAGAAATATACATCTACATAATCCTGTAACAGATCAATAAATGAGACTAGTAGCTCATCTAGTGTGGATAACTTTGTACTTTTCATTTTCAACTTATAACAGTGATAATAATAATATATTTATAGCGCCCTCAGATAGCGCTATTTTATCCTTTGCGATGTAAATATGCTGTAAAGGTTGCATGACCATAAGGCTAGCGGTAACCTTCACCGTGTCATAATGTATCGTTGTTTCTTGGTCCCTTGCACCTTATCATCATGCATTTGCATGCAAATGGTAATAACAACGACCGGGCAAAGCCGGTAAGAAACAGGCGATTAATCGATCAATTTTGAAATTCGCCATTGTAAGCTATCTTTTAAGGAATTGGCTCTATTTAT
This sequence comes from Cristatella mucedo, assembly GCA_009760855.2. NCBI lineage: Eukaryota > Metazoa > Bryozoa > Phylactolaemata > Cristatellidae > Cristatella > Cristatella mucedo. The sequence goes on from WPIO01000028.1 coordinate 2,894,766, forward strand.
CTACAACCTGTAAGTGCTCGTAGCATTACGTGCTCAAGAAATGTTGCCTCCCATAAGATGAAATAGCACAACTAGTGAATATCAAGAGACAAGCCATTTTGCATAAATATTATTTATTCTTAGAGTGAAAATCTTCAAACAGTACACTTTTAAATCAGTTGGGGCACATTATTTTTAGCTATTGCTCCTCATTTATTGTCCATTGAACTCACTTGGTGTTAAGCGACACCATTTTCACATGTATTAAAATCAGTGGCGGCAGTTGCATTGCCTAGTAAATCACTTACAAAAATAACTGCGCGGCCTGTACGAGCAAATGTTTGTATACAACTGTTTGGAGAAACTGCGATTACGAAAGACTCGTTTTGCAGTAATATGTTTCTTTTCCGGGGTGCCTTGGATAGTTCCAGCTTGGACAGTGACTGATTGCAGTTGATCCGGCGATGACACAGGCATTTTATCTAAATCGATAGAGAGTGGCAACATAAAATTGAACTGAATATGTATGCAATGTAAGCGTTTCCCCCAGCTTATGACAATTAAAAATATTATTGCTGTAATAGCGAGCGAAATTGACCTACCGAAAAGTTTTTATTAAAGTGAACATGTCAGCTAAGATTTCGTAAGTAGCCATCGTAATAATAGCTTGTAAAGTAGTCTAATCGTTTTACCATTCAATCTCATACCCTAAATTTTTTTGCTAATCCTAATGGATGACAGAAATAAAATGAAATTTAATTGTATTTGAGTAGTGAGAACTGGAAAACCCGTATTCAATGTGGTCCAGAAAACTATCAGCTCACCAATACTATGCTTCAGTGAAGCAAACAAACATATTTCTTGAAGAGTACCGACGATTACCAAGACAATCTTACATCTATAATGCGCTCGATTTCTCTCTAATAAACCACCAACCAAATAATCACAAGTGACAGCTTTTTCAACGATATCAAAATAGCTCTACATATCAGCTACAATCACCATTGCTTTGCTGAAGTTTATTACCTACCTGGATATGATGCTGATAAAATTGGAGCAGACAATGCAGCTCCCGTCAATAGTAGTAAGACAGCGTTCATTTCCTTCTTCCTTAAATAAAATTCGTGTTCATCCGCTTGTTACAATACAATATTAATAATAACAATAATGCGCTTGATAAAGCACCCTTAAAGAACTCAATCTCTTTCTAGATTCTCTACATTTCTGCAAAGGAACAAGCCGTTTCGTAAAAATATCATTTTTTTGGGCCAATAAATTAATTCTAGCGCTAGGATGGTGAGAGCAAACCTTTGCTTAAAAATTCAAAACAATGTATGAAGACACTATTGAAGTATATATTGCTTTATTCAACTCTGAGATGTGACTTGACTAGATTTTTCTATTTGCGTAATCGAATATCAGTAGCATTAATCCTATCATTAAGCTCAAATTGTCATAACGGCTAACGTGATAAACCTTTTTCTTGTGTGAAGCCACAAAATTATTTGACGCGTAACTGGCACCTCGACATAGACAATCAATATTGATCCAACTCACATAACGCCTTAACTCAAGCTGAGGTAATGGGTTGTACAATTTCAATGCTACTTTTCCTCTGACAACAACGTCAACAGCAAAGTCAAACCTGCAGCACTGCCATTTCCGGGCGGGCGCATACGGGAATAACGCATTGAAGTTGATACCTTCATTTGTTATATTCTCTTTTGACTCTTTAAACTCGCTAGTCTTAAGGTGCTTGCCAGCACACACGTACAGTTGATGCAAACCTCAGCACCTAGGCTTGTCCGTAGTGAACATCACAGTTTCCATATTACAGAGCATGCCACCCATATGCAAAGGGTCCCTAGCTTGTAGTGTACCGACGCGAAGGTTTTGCCACTCACGCTTCGCACTCGCGGCATTATCTTGTTAAGGCCAAACAATCGGAACTACTTCCTAATTAGGCAACTTCCCAACCCCTCTGATGACTCAAACTGTTTAGATGTGGTTCCAACAAACTTTAATTCCGCCGAGCTGGTTTGGTCTAGTGGTTAAGGTGCTCGCCCCGACCAAGGTCTGACTGAGGTCGTGGGCTCGAGCCCCGAGGCATATGTGAAGCGCCTGAATAGAGATTAAGTTCTCTTTGTGTGCTATATAAATGAATTATATTAAATCATTCGGAACCTATTATTACAGTTAGAATGCACCGAACTCCTAAAACTATAAGATAAAAAAGTCACAAAATTCTTAGCTTAAAGACAACGAGATAAAAGCAAAAAACCACATGTTCATCTGTTTATAAACCACATGTAAGATTGGTCTGTAGAAAACGTCAATTGTATGGCTTTACATGCTGACCACTTTTTGCATGTTAAGTGAATACCTTGATAGGGTACCTATGTAGCATAATTACACTGTCAAGTAATATATTTCTCAGGGGGCAGGTTAGGATTTTATTTTTGATATAATCGTCATTGTTACTAACATGTTGCTGTGATCTAATCTCTTTTAAGTTGGCTTGTGTGCTTCCTTAACTCATCCTAATTTATTTTAAGATGACACTTCTCTGTTTTCATGATCTCATGACTTTATGATTTCCTAAGTTTAAACGTGGTATTAGATTCAATTGCTAGCTGAGATCTTATCGGTGTATTTACTAATCGCTTCGAAACGGTTGTCAAAGTAAACTCGTAATATTCTTAAATAGTTATTATGCAATCTAAACCATGCATTGCACAAAATCATTGCAAATAAAATTGAAGCATTGGGAGTTGTACGTGAGATAGCACTTCTATTTTTATAAATAGCTTCGTTAATTGCAGATAATTTAGTTTTGTCTACTTGTTTTTACAATGCATACTCGCTATCTCTCCCGTGCAATCTCAATCAAATGCTTTCCTATTCATGCACATTACACATACTTATACCTGAAACGAGTTCTAATGTAATGTAATGTATCTCCGTCAGTAACTCCACAAAGTCACAAAGACCATGTGGGTGTTACGCAGGAGAGTTTTGTATAGCGCCCTCACAGCCTAGGCGGCTTTCGGTACGCATTCGGTACCCAACAGACTTCGTCTCACGCAACAAAGAGAAAGTGGGAAGCATAGCAGAGTTAGGAGAGCAGTTGAGGTAGTGAGTAGCTTGGAAGTAGCAGCTCAGGACCGCTGAAAAAGATGAGCCAAAGTCGGCAGTAGTAGAGTAGTTGTCGTTGAGTAAGAATTGTGGAAGCGAGTTTTACAGTCTAGGACCTGCAGAGCTAAAGCTCCTGTCGCCAACTGTCTTTAAGCGGAGGAATGGGACAGCTAATTTATTGTCCACACAGGACCTCAGGGCACGAACAGGCTGAAACTGATGCAGCAGTTTAGCTAGGTACGAAGGAGCCAAGCCGTGGTGGGCCTTGTGGGTCAGCGTAAGAACTTTGCTCTCCTTTGCTCAACCGGCAACCATCCTAGCTCTTTCAGCAAAGGTGACACGTGCTCAAACCGCTGGGACTTGAAGACCAGCCTTGCAGCCATATTCATAGTCTGCTGTAGTGGCATAATAGCTTTCTTTGGCAGCCCAGCCAAAAGGGAATTACAATAATCAAGCCGAGACAGAACTAAAGAGCTAGTTAAATTTTTTACAAGCCACTGTTGAAGACAGCTCCTAATCTTGGATAGGGATCGGATGTGATGGCTGGCTGTAGAGGCAGTCTTCTGAATGAAGCTTTTGAAATTGGGGCAGCTGTCGAACACGACACCTAGATTACGAGCACGTGGTGAAGGTCGCACATCAGCATCACCTATTAGAAGAGCAAAGCCTTTTAATTCAGCCACGCGCTTAGGGTGTCCTATGAGCAGCAGTTCGGTTTTATCGTCATTTAATTTCAGGAAGTTTTTCGACATCCAGGATCGAATATCGGCAAGGCAAGCATTCAGTTTCTCAGTTGCTGCAGCAGATTCTGACGGTTTAAATGACAAATACAACTGAGCATCGTCAGCATAGAAGTGATATCCTCCATGCCTTAATGCAAGCTCAAATCTTTGAATTTTCGCACTGCATGTGCTAGTGACATTCATGAATGCATTGCAGAAAACTGTCTCAAAATGATGGAAGACTTATAACGTCTCAAGTCACAATAATGATAACCAAGAAAATTTGTTTAGGGCCCTCAGATAAATCCATCTCTTTCTAGACATTTTACGGGCTCTGTAAAGGAACCGTGTCAGTGTGCTTAGTTTTAACTTTCACTGACTTGGCAGGAAAAAATATTCCAAAGAACGTTCGCATGGACGGCAAATGAGTGACAAATAGGGGGATTTCGGTGTTTTTAAATCAAGGCACCGCTGATAGGCACGAGACAGATGAACAGGTAGTACTGTGCCAAGCTCGATACTGAATTGTCACAAATAGTTATTATCGCGCAAGAGAATAGCTGACCAGGATTGGGGTGTTTGATAATTGAAGTTCATATCCTACTCGATCGGAAACAAGTGGAGGTCGATGAGAAGTTGTGTAATGTTACAGACAGTCTCCATAGGAAAGCTTAGCTTTCGAGTTTTGGATCAACTATGACCTTCCAATTAGGCATGCAGAAAGGCCTGCATCTAGTTAGTTAGTGATGCCTAGAAGGGAGATAACAAACTCGGTGAATATGCAGACCGGCTTAGATGTGATCTTATTTAAATTAGGTTTGCAGCGAATCGAGCTGGTAATGGAAGATGGCTTTAGCCGACCCGCCCCCCCAACAGAAATTGACCAGCAAGCCACTCTCTGCAGCCTGGCTAGATCCGTCCCTTTCCTCATCCCAGAAAGCCTTTTATTCATCCCTTTCGTAAAGAAGGACTACGAGAGCTTCTTGAAGTAACAGATCTATAATACCGTTTTACAGAAAAATAACCTGCATGCATTAATTTATTCGAAAATTGCGAACTTGTGCATATAAAGGCTGCAGCTACGACTTTGTAGATGTTTTAATTTGCTTTCTCCACTAGTATCGACCACCTTGGCGTCAGAATCCGCACGCATTACATTAGCTGCGTTTGTTACTAAGAAATTTGATTGTTTCTTAGCTGCTGCTGCAGCAGCGCCTTTATATTACCGCTATGTTCCCTATTTGACCAGTATACAATTGCGATCGATGGCATCATCTTCAGTTGATAGCCCCGCCCGAATGACTTCCAGCAAGGCTATCTTGCCGGTTGGAAATCGTTAGCCCCTACCCTTCCTTCCAGGAAAGCGACTAGAAAGCCTATCTTTCATGCACCAGGCGTTGTACCTACTGTTTTCCCGCGATCCACGGTAGCTCATTAGAAGCGGCAACAGAGCTTTCATTAGTGGTGACCGTGTATATAAAACTGCTGCATAGCCTTCTCCTTCAGCTAGCCATCAACGGTAATCGTGAAGTTGATTTTTCGAAGAGATCTAGGGGCAACTTTTAGTCTACATATATTACTTTAAAAGGCTGACAGCATGCTTCTCTGGCTCGTACTTTAATTAAGGCCGATAATCACGGTTCAAAACATTTTAGCCTTCGGTGAGACACTAACAATCCCCGTGATTCAGGTTTCAGCTTTTTTGTCATGAAAGGCAATCTATAGAGGAGTAAAAACAAAAAACTATCTATATTTTAAAATTATTTTGACAGCATTATCATCACAAAAGTTATCCTATTATTTGATCCTAACGAGTTGAAGCAGGCTTTTTCCTCATTGTTCAGCACTAGCTACCCTAAAGCTTCAAGCGGAAGCTGTAATCCTTCCAATGCGATATTGTTTGTGAAATTTTAATTTTATTGCCTAGCCACCAGGGACATCTTTCATTAACAATTATATTATTGTAAATTACACGACCCACGTTTGAATTATATATTCCGGAAATGCCGCGTATGCTTGCTAGCTGGTTCTGACCAATGAGGAAGAATTTGCATTTACCAGTTACGATTAAACGTTACCCCTATATTTAGTATGTTAATAATTTCGAAATATTTGATTACTTCTTTTATTTTAAGCATATACAGATTTATTTTTCATGAAAAAACTCCGTGATTGTTTATCAATGGGACCCTGTCACCATCTAGGTCGACTGCTAATCTGACCGAGATTTCTTCTGATTGGCAAGTACATCTTGAGGTAGCTGTACCCTCGCGACCCAGAGGGCTTACAAAACTAATTACAACAATAGAAAAATATCACTTACATAGCACTCTAATAGAAAGAAATGCACAAATCCATGAGTTTAATAAATCACTAGGCTCAAATCTATCTCGAATAATGAACGGAATTCGTGGTATCAATAACCTAAAAGCGTGCAAGTGTCACGTACAATGCAAGCAGGCTAAGGCACAAGATAATAAGCTAAGTGCCATGGGTTATTAGCACCTCTAACGAGTGTACTCAACCATGCGAAGGTAAACACAACACGAATAAAAGAAAACATCGCACACACTAGTGGACAAGGACAGTTGAGAGAATTATAGGCGATCTTAGCTGAGACTTTTCAGACTTCAAGCCGATGCAGGTAGCTACAGAAGCTAGTAGCTAGCTCCAGACCTACGCTAGATACAACAGGAATGCCTAGTGACCAAAAGATTTGATTCCGTGCGATAAACATCATGTCACTCTGGTAGCACTCGAGCAAGCGGTACAATAGTAGTCAGGTGAAGCAAGGAGATAGATCTGATAGGCTGATGCAAGCGATTGCACTCACCTTTAACCCAGAGATAGTGCATTGAGGTCAATGCGACACTTTTTAAGAAGCCAGTGCAGCTCCAACCGAGCTTGTTGATGACCTATGCTATTGACAGCTGACTAGAGCATTTGTTAAGTATGTTTGCAATGATTTAATGCGATTTGGAGCTCAAAACGGGAGTCCTACACCACAGCCGATGAATCTCAGAGCTGCAAGACTTGATGAATCTCAGTGCTGAAAGACTTTTCCAGTACCTGGTATGTGCGTGCTCTCTGATTAAAATTGCCTCACAGCACAAATGTATTTCCCCTGTGGATTAATTTCTGCCACGCTGTCCATAGAACGAATCTTGCGAATCAGTTAAGCTTCTACTTGTCTAACGGTAGTGAATGATTGCAACAAACTACTGGTAGCCGTGAAAATGACTACGATCAAAATAAAGGTCTCACAGTGTATTTTTAATTGCCTGCTAATCAAGTTAGTTGTAATTGCATGTTACTCATTCAGAATTGCACAAAGCGAGCATCATGTCTGACATACAAAGCCTGACTAAGAGGACGGCTGCATGTCATTTTTGCCTCACCAGCTGAAATCTCGATATCCTGGAAGGCTGCTTAAAGTCATTCTGCGGCGGCGCACATTGTGCGTCTCTTCGTACCTGCTAGGTTATACAACTCGATCGCTGAGACACAATCATCCAATAGTTTGAGTAAAAATATATACAAACATATTTGTTCCTTTAATCGGCCTTCACTACTGCACTCCAGATAATTGGATTTTACTTCTTCATTCAACGCCAAGCTCAACTTTAGAGGTCACTTGTAGTTTGCCAGTAAGACACGATGGTATCGAGACACTGCTGGAATAAGACACTGCTCAGTATCACACTGAGAAATTCACCCTACCGCCTTGAGACCTAGCTCGGTACTAAAGTATTGATAGCGGGAGAGTTCTGGCGCGAAAAGCAATCGGCAAGGAGAAACTACGTGACGGTAATCAGACACTGCACCTCTGAGATTCTTACCGTTTTAAGCGATCGACGCAGCGATAAAGGCACAGCTGGACATTTCGAGCTCGATAGCCGATTAGCCTGTAAGCTCGCCCAGTTATCTCTTCTTTTAACCTCTACGCTCGCTAAATGGAAGCTTCGCATCATGGACTCTAAGGCATTCCCGGAAGCCTGCATAAGTTGCTGGGAGCATTTCCTTCCTGGAAAACTATGAATAATCAACTTGTTTATCTACCAATCTGTAGCTGATACAGATTCTCAGTGACGTGTTACGGTTTGGTTCAGCGGTTGAAATGCTCGCCCCGACCAAGGTATGGCTGAGATTGTAGGCTCAAGCCCGGAGGCATATGTGAAGCTCCTGAATAGAGATTAAGTTATCTTGGGGCGCTTTAAAAATGAATTAATTTTTTTACCAAGTGCTCCGTTCCCATGAACTAGCCTCCGCTCTGCCAATTAACTGGGAAGTCTCGTTGTTACATTAAAGTGGCCATTATTCTACTATAGAAAAACTGGCGACGGCTCTCTTCGTGAGTACGCCATTGCTAATTGAATCGGGCGATCAGCGCCAGTATTGCGGCCATTTCTATCTCAGTCGTCATTTGAAATATCCTTGCTGCTCGAGGTAATGAACTTTTATCCTAAGAGTTTAATAACTGTCAATAATTATGGTACGGTAAGCAGGCTATGCAAAATTGCTCATATCTATGGCCAGACTATATCTCACAAGAGTTACAAGCTATTCGTTCCTTTACAACAGCAACTTTCTCTGCCACGAATGCGCAGCACAGGCACAGGAAACTTCGGTCAGAAATGCATGGATATAACCTGCGTTTTTGTTGTGCAACCTTGACTTGGTTATCGCATTAAGTTATGAGCTAATTATGGTATCGGAATAAAACATCCTACTAGTAATAATCTATATCAATGTATACCTCTCATCTAATTTGCTTCCAATCTAAGCTGTTAACAGCTCAATCATTAGCACTTGTGGTTTCAGGTGGCAATGGTAAGTTTTCATTCACTTTCCAAAGCTTAATAAATTCACAAGGTCGTCAAATTAGAGAGTATTAACAAGAGAGATCATCTGTATGAAAAATTATTTTACTATTAAACACAAGCTTATTTTATAGACTCATTTTTGTGAGATGAGACTTGATGGAATAAAATTTGCCTCAGCCACAGATAATAGAGATGTGCCCAATAACTAGATCCTATTAGATTTGAGTCCCGAACTAACTGTCCAATCACTGCTCTAAGCTTTCCTGAAGTGGGAGAGGACACATCTGCCTGTTACATATAGGCATTATCGATTACTGACAGCCTTAAGCGATTTAGATATTTTTCTTAAATTAGTGAATTTACATAAGGTTTTTACAGTTTGAGCCATGTCTTTGCAAGCTATCAACGGTGAAGCTTCTTTTAAACGTCTAAAATTTCTCACAACTCTTGCGTACATATTCTCTATCGATTTGAAATATTTGCTTCTGATATCCTTATTATTTTCATTGTCATAGAAATTCAGGCAAATATAATTATAAATACAATTCATTTATATAGCGCCCCAAGAGAACTTAATCTCAATTCAGGCGCTTCACATATGCCTCGGGGCTCGAGCCCACGACCTCAGTCAGACCTTGTCGGTCGGGGCGAGCACCTTAACCACTAGACCAAACCAGCTCGGCGATTCCTAGGATCCAGCTTCAGGTATAGCATAAAGCTAAATACTCTAGGGTTTACGTAATAATAGTATGGTCATCAAAAGATATTTCAAAGTGCCTTAAAAATCTCAAGGTGACAACGAAGGCTTCTAGGCCATGCTGACAATAAGATCAAATTTGTATCTGTAACATACTACATTAAGGGGATTCGCTTGATTATTTGCTTGATTTTCTGCTATTCTGAATGTCTGGCTTGATTTTAGGGAGAATTCCACGATAATCCTTTGGAAAGTCGTCGGCTAGTGCAGCTACTTTCATCCAAACCCCAAAAACTTCATGCTGTGCACTATAGCAACGTTACTGGTAACTTCTTGAGGGAAATATCGGCCAAAAAAACCTTAAAAGTAAGCTTGAAACTAGGTGATAGTTAGTTCGTCGCTCGAAATTCCTATATAATTGTTATATTTTATGGATAAAAAATGCGTAGGTATACATAAATCACAGTCTGTAAGTTGTAAGCAGTAAAGACTCGTTAGGTGTTACGGTGGAGAGTCTTCCATGGCCCTCAAATCCTAGAGGGCTTTCTTGAAGCATACAGCAGCTATTGACTTCCTATTAGAAAATACTGATCAAGCCAACCTGCATCGGGTAAACATTCCTCGTCTATTTATCACAGCATTTTTGGTGGGTGTATGAGATTTGTCCTCTGTGTGCTTATGCGTGCTGACAGCGCTTGCTGTCACTAATCATCTTTGCATGTGCCCTGTGTATTTTACTTCTAACCATGTTATTTCTATTGACATTGTGCATGCAATTACTAACCATTTAACAAAATTTTGAAATTGATAGACACCTTAATGCGGAGCCGGTGCAGGTCTTTGAGGAGGTTTTCGATTCGGAAGTTGCAAAATTCCCTACCGACGAGCCGAACAGAATATTGTAGCTGAAACTGTAAGAGTTTTGCTGGAACAGTAGACATACCTGCGTGTAGTGAGCTACATGTCTAGGTGGAGTGTCATAGATGCGTGGGCCTGCTTGGCTGTGGTGTCTTACTAGTGGGCCCCGTTTTTAACTGCGATACTATCTAGCTTAAAATTGGCACACGTGATTGCAGAGCTGATTTGTTCATTTAGTTAGTCACTTTGAAATAAGACACCCACATTGTGTGCAGACGCTAAACTAGTTAAAATGGCCAATCCGACCAAGGGGTAGAGAGTTATGACCCACACTGTGACAGTTTAGCTTCCTGAAATCACATTTGTTGACATTCCCAAGGATTAATAGAATTATTGGCATGCAAATTAGAGCAAAAAAAGTAACCTAAGCAATCTTTGAGTCTAACCATAGGTGCAACGATGACCGGGTGATCACCAGAAAGAGTCAAGGTCACGTTTTTCACCGGTCTATGCTCAAACATGGCTATCCTGCAAAATAAACAGATTCAGTACCATGCACTGCAGAAATTTACCTAACCCGAAGTTTCAGTATACGTGTTTTGTTAGATTTCACTTTCTAAAGAGGAAGCAAGACATTATTTGACATCTCAAAATTTGCATGCAATCAGAAATTTAAAGTTCAAGGAGTGTGTAATGACTATAAATTTGAGCTTAACTAATACCAAAACCCAATATATGCAGAAAATCTAATAATTAACAGCTGAGCTCAACTTATTTTTTAAATTTCCTGACGATCAGTGTATGACTGGTCAAGCTGTAGAATTTGCAAGAACCAAATGCAACTGTTGGGAAAACACAAAGAGAAGACAGTGGATGATTTAGAAGCACAAAAATAATGAAGGCTAAGCCAAAGTTACTCGGTTTACCGTTACAAAACCTTTTAAAAAATACAAAGGTACATTTCCTTTCAATTTCACGTTGGTTGGATCATGAATAGCCCACCTGTGACACTTAAGCTTAGAGAGATAAATAGCAAGGTTTTCATCAAACCTGCAACCATACAAATGAGGCTGCCAAATCAGTTAATACATAGTTATTATCTATCTATTAATGCTTGCTGCCTCCATCCTTAGCCTAGTAAATTCGTTGTGAGTTTCAGAAGGCTCTAGCAAACAACTTTTAAATAATGCATTATCCGGCCACTCCTTAAAGAGTTGATGCTAGACCATCAGAACTTCGACAACTTTTTCTTCAGCTCTTTATCTGTGTTCCTATCAAAGATATTTAAATGATCCCTGCCAAACCACTTAAAGCTGTATATAAAAACTTTAAGCCTAGGCTGTAAGCTCAAGTCATTATTTAGTGTCAATCACTTCACAGAGTCATGATGTATAACGACTTTCTCAAGAAAACCAAATTTGGTTGAGTCTTTCTGCTATTTTTTTCTGGATCTCTCGACAGCATTTGATAGAATTTTTTCATCCAGTACTTTTCAACTGCCCTTCATATCTCCGTGGCAGCTATAGAGCTATGTTGAAATAATTCTAACAAAGTCCAGTCTAATTGGGAAATTTAGTAAATAGGTGTCAATGGACCACGGTAATCCTGATGAACTTTAAAGTACGGGATACCTCCGGATCCCGTTCTAGGTCCATATATGTTCACAGTATATACTCTCTGTCTTGCCTATGTATTATAAAGTATAGTTTTCCTATGATTTCAGATTACACATATTTTGTTATACGCTTTGATTCCTCTTTGGCTTCAGTTGGTCGAACGCTTTCAATTCCCTTATAACTTATACTAGTGACATTCAAGAATAGATGGCAGCAAATAATCCCAACTTAAATGACAAAAAAGTAAATTAATGTAATACTAATAATATTACGACGTTTATAGAGCATCTTAGGAGAAATTACTTTCGTTTTAGTAACTTTATATTCGCTTTAAGGAAACCATGTCAATATGGTTCGTGGTAACATATACTTGCTTAGGACGCACTAGGTTAATAAAAGAAATGCACGAAGATCCAGCTAATGCTTTAAGTTTGATTTGTGCGCTTTTAGCATTGCTTTTGCATGTCAAGCAATGAGATGCGATGACGTCATTTTAAAGTGTTTTACTGGCTCTTAGAGCTAAGGACCTGAAGGCAAAGTTTACAACGGATGAGAGGTTTATTTGAGGCGCCAAAAAACGGCATGAGTGAGACGAGTGGGCTGTGCAATAAGGAGCTTGAGTAGGGAATATTTCAGCTGGTATTCCGATACAAGAGAATGGATGGATCTGAAATTAAGTAATAGAAAAACGGAGATCATAGGCTTCTTGATTGGAAGTCAGTGGAGGTTGATGAGAACTGTTGAAATGTGGCAGTTTTGACGTTGGCAAGAAAAGATTATGTGCAGAAAATATCAATCCGCTGAGTTTGGCGTCAACTTTGAGCGACTCATTGAATTTTCAGAAAGACCTGTAAGTGGTTAGCCACAGAAGTCTCGCAGAGAGCAAACAAGTACATAGTCCAGCTTGTATTGTTGTTGTATCCTAGCTTGTCCCAAGGAGCCTTCCTGCATTATCCTAAGTAGGCTTCTAGTGAATCAGGCTCACAGGGAAGAAGGCTTTAGCTCCTCTCCCCCACTACGAGGAGTCCAACCTGAATGCCAAACCCATCTGCCTGACAGGCTGAGCCCTCCACAGGGCGAGCATTTTGGGAGAAGGACTGCAAGAGCTTCTCGAAATTAAAACTCGTGGCATAGATTCACAGGAGGATCATTTCTGCACCCAAATTGCTTTGTACTCGTGCGTACCATACATGTAGTAGACTACCGTGCTTACTAACTGTGCTTTGATTTGCTTTCTCCACTATTTTTGGTCATTTACCTTGACATGATCAGCTTCCTTAGCTGTGCTTATTGCAAAACAATTAACTTTCTATAGAACTGCTGCTACACTACATTAGTAAAACTTTCGCTTTCCATATTTGGATAATTTAAGCTTCAGACCCGATGACGCATATGCCAGCTAGAAGTCCCCGTCCTTGTTACTTCCAGAAAGGTAGGCAAGAAATATTTCACTTCCTACCCCGCTCCCCGCCCCAAAAAGAACCCGAAAGCATAGCTCATCGAGCGGGCGCCCGGAGGGTTGTGCTCCATGTACAAGTAACCTCTTCAGCAGTGGATGCAGGGCTTTTATTGCTAGGCGATCATGAATAAACAACGATTGGAAGGTCTTCTGAGACGCGTTAGTTTTAACACAAGTTTTTTAAGTTGCTTTTCTAGAAGAGCCAGCTATACGTTTATTGATAGGAATTGAACTGGCTGTGAGTGTGGATGGACCTCTGGTTCTTATATTGAGTCAGTTTCTGAACGAAGGGAAATCATTATGGATCTTGCAATGCCTGCAGGGGGCGGGCAACTAACTCTCAGTGATTCAGACTCCCAAAATGACGAGATGTGATTTTGCATCAGACGAGCGTACAGGAGCTTTTGGGGCTGTGATTCTTCGCTGTGCTGCATTACGCTCGCTGAAGAAACTACTTGACTTTAAAAAGTATGCAGTGAGCGTTCACTGATTAAGCTGGCACTGCAAAATAGAGACACTGCACATCGCTGCCTAGAGGTTTGCGAACACAAGACCTGCACTGCTGCATTGAGGGCCGCGGCCAAGTTAACTAAAGCCTAGTCACTTTTGATTCTGTAGAAGGTCAAGTCTAGTTTGACCGGTCCTTGAATATTAGGTCATGCTCAAATTGTCGGGTTCGTGTCTTTACAAGAATTCTGTGAAGTTGAAATGAGAAAACTGCTTCTTTTGTAATGCCTCTGGCACCCGACAGTAGAGTCATTGTGTGCCAATTTGAAACGAATGTAGTCAGAAGAATGGTTGATACGATACCCAGCCTGATTGGAGAGATGGTGACAGAGACAGAGAGTGAGAGACGGAGAGTTAGAGACAGAGATTAAGAGACAGAGAGTGAGATACAGAGAGAGTGTGGGGGGAGCTTTTTCTTGAATTCAAGCTCCCTCAGACCGGAGCGAATCCACAGAACTCTCTTACCTCAAGCTGGTGCTTTGTGGGCAATGTCGGAAAGCTGCATCATATTGCAGTTGGCTGCAGAGTGCTCTGCACGGGTAACTTGAGTGTCAGCTCACTCGGGCGCTGTGACAAAGAGATCCTTCTTTTGCATAGTGCTGTCGCTATTTGACGCTCAGGATTCATGAAAACTCCAAAGAGATATTGTAATGCTCGCGGCAGTCGTATCTCAGTCTCCGTTAGCACGTTGTATGCTTCTTGAGGTCATGAAATGCCGAGCATCAATCCCATAAGCTTTAGTTTGTTTGATAACGGCCACTTTGGCTGCCACTAATCCGTGGCTTAGCCACAGATAACTTTCAGCTGTAATGTGCTACATAAATTGCTTTTTTGCATTGCAATCTTGTCTTGATATTCTTTATAAATGCTTGACCTTTTATAGCATATCAAAACATCGTCTACGGTAAGCTGTATATTTTCTTGCAACTCATCCTACCTGCTTTATATCTAAACTTAATATTTACCTTTGAACAGCTTAATGATCAATATATGTGGTATATTGGTGGCATTTGTAACTTATTAATCACTTTTTAAAGCTTACTGAATTCACAATTCAGTGAACCTATCGGATCTAAATAATATAAAGTGTAAACACAAGTAGAAATGAGCTGATTTAACGTAGTCACTTAAGTCGTGGCTGAAGAAACGTGGCAACTTCAGTAGGTTCGACTGCTGGCAATTTGTACAAGTCGTGCCCAAACACTCTCGATAACTTATCTACCTTTCCAAAAAAGAGAGAGAAAACGTCTGCCTTCCTTACACAGGTATTTACAGTTAGTGAATGCCTGAAATGATGAATACTTTTCAAAATTAGTCAAAAATGAAGAGCTTTCTATTACAATTTGAGCGATTTCTTAATATGATACGAACGTAGAAATGCCTTCTAATATACATAAATTTTTCCCTCGGACTCGAAATCTATTTTTTATCAATAGAAATTAGCCAATTTGCACTATTCTGTTATTAATATCGTTCCCATTGTGAAATAATTTTACAGCTTAATATTCACGGCGGTCTTAAATGATTTATCGAGGATATTGGGAATCATTTAATTAATAAATTATTTTGTATTGTCTTAGAAGCATTAAATTTCAACACGAAGGCTTCTAGCCAATTTGACTAGATAGAATTCAAAGTTATTGCTTTAATACATTGCATTAAGGATAAAGCTTTGAGTTCTTCGCTTGGTTTTTGTAATCTTTGACAAACAAGTGGATATTATTTTGAAAATGAGAACATAAGGCCACTTAAAGGCTGAAAGTGGTGCAACAGTTCTGATATGTATGTATGTATGAAAACATTTTACTCTCTCTCCGTTGATGCATCGGAAGCTAACAGAGTACTATTGACAAAGCAAGCACGTGGCTGAATCTCTTTGATTCGTGACCAACCTTGCTGCTATACCTCATCTATTGCTGAGGACAGGTGCCATTTTAACAAGGAGCCAATATTGAATTACGGTATTTCTGTCTAGACGGAATGCTTTCCGCGATCAAAGTTGCCGGTTAGCCTTATTTTTTACAAGAGTTAAAAACAGTCAGCTACCGACTTACGACGGCTCAACTTATGAAACTTTAGAGATACGAACTCGACTACCGTCACGCAAAAATTTGAAAATCGAAATGTAACGCTAGAAAACTTTCAAAATCCACGCGCGGACAGTAGAGTCATTAACGCCGCAAACATTAGGGAGTGAACGACGTCTGACAGCTATGCATTGTGGTACGTACCATGCATGACATACCATTCTCGACTAAAGAAAATGTGACTCACAACAGCTCTATCTTTTTCGTACGTCGAGGCTAACTATAAAATGACTAGCGGTGGAAGCGGTATTCTGAGTAAAACTTTTAAACTTCAAACAGCCTATAAAATATTGCACCTAAATTCCAAGTACACTTGATGGTTACCCGTGATGGCACACTAGGTAAGGCGGTTGCTTTCACGACCTTGGTCCCGAGGTCGTGGGTTCGATTCCTTCAGTGGGCGATTCTATGTCGCCACTGCAAGCGGTGGTGATAGCCGTAAAGGCTCTTCTGTCGCTATACAAAAAGAGGTTGTTTAATCAGCTAGGAATTATAATTATAATTATAAGAATCCAGCCATCCATTGGAAGCAAGAATTAAACTCACTGGAGCTTAATGTAATCGTTTTCTCTAAACTATCAGCAAATATCAAGTTCATGTCTAATAAACATAACAATTGGTCGCACTTTTTTCACACTGGCAGCTCTTATCCCTAAGGGAATAGGTTTGAGTAAAAAATGTCTTGTATCCCAAGATGAAATCTAGTTGAAATCCTAGCTCAGCGTCTGCCACAGCGTGCAGCCTTGGGTCAGAGGTCAAAGCTGAGTAGCAGAACGGAAGGTCGATGGTGGACTCGCTTAGTAGACTTTAGTAATCAGTATAATAATTCATTTTATAATAATAATTCATTTGTAAAGCGCCCCAAGAGAACTAAATCTCTATTCAGGAGCTTCACATATGCCTCAGGGCTCGAGCTCACAACCTCAGCCAGACCTTAGTCTGGGCGAGCACCTTAACCGCAGGACCAACCCAGCTCGGCAAAGTATCAGTAGCAGCATTAACTGGCTGATCAGACTGGGACTCTAGATAGCCAGCCTAAACCAGAACTACTAGCCACTTCCCTCTCTTCGCCAGTCTAATGTGCCGATTAAAGTTTTGCTCTTAAGTTAAGCTAATATTACGTGCATAAAGATTGAAACTTCCCATTTTTTTCAATTGTGGAGATATTTGATCACTTCTGACCCCAATTTTATATAATAAGAAGCTTCAGTGTTAATTGCACGCCTGCTCTACATGTTCACCTCCGGCTTTTCAAGCGACCTTGGTGGCGTTTTATTGAATAAAACGATTATGCAGGAGCTGCTTTTGCTTTTCGGATAACGATAGTTTTTTAAGTGATCGGGACCAAAGAATGTGCCTTTGAGCAAAGCCGTAGCTTTGTAAGGCTGGCAAGATTAATTACCCTTAAGAAGGCAAACTGAAAACATCCTCATTATTAAGTATAGGTCCAACTTATTCCAACTTATCCAGCTTATTCCAGTTCACAACAGTTTTTTTACTGATAATAATAAAACCCATTTTTTATAGTGCCCTCAGAGAACTCAGCTCCTTTCTAGGCATTTTACATCTGCTGTAAAGAAAGTGCGATGGAAAGGTTAGCGGTTGTAAGTTCAATGCGATGGAAAGGCTGGCTGTAGCATGTTCAATGAACAGGCATAACAAGGTTAGAGGTGACATGAACAGGTTCAGCATGCAAAGCTGGTTAGTAGAAGAATACATATGATCAGTACGCATAAGCACACTAATAAAGATTGACATGTATCCAATAAATGCTGTCCCAAATAGAGGTTTTCGCTTCTTTTTAAATGTGGTCAAGTCAGGGGATGCCGTAACCTTAGCCGGAAGTAGTTTCAGGCTTTGGTAGTGAATTAACTAGAGGCATTGTCTCCCAAGGACTTCAGGTTCGTACGAAGTATAGTTAAAAGATTAGATTCCGAAAAGCGCGTAGTAAAATGTTGAGCCTGGTGCGGAAGTGAATCTGATAGGTGGGGTGGGGCCAAATAAATAAAGGGACCTAAAATGAGTAGCCAAACCATTCATTCACAAGTCATTGATTTATTATGAACTAAGTGTCAGAGAGTTAATTTCAAGCGTTTTCACGCTATATTTAGAGTACTGAACAGCACTTTAGCTCACAGTTTCTTAAGTCTCTAGGTTTTATTTATGAGTTGGTGAAAGGTTGCTGACTAAAACTCCGTTTATGCGTCGTTAGCACCCGTGCGTGCAGGCACGTGACGAAAGGATCACGACCGAACGAGGCCGAAATTGACTGTCTAATTTACTATGCACTCCTAATCCAGGGTTTAGAGGGCAGGTTGTAATAGCATTTGCACCTGGACTTGATAGCTCTCACAAACCGAGTATAGGTAGGTAGGTATACTTCTGTATTTTGTTTCTTCAACGAGCTTTTTTAGTTCTACTGAAATCATCCCAGGTTCGCTGGTTCAACCATCTGCTTTCCTATGGTGACATTGTAGAATTTATAAAATTTATATCAGCACTAACTCTTTAAAGATAAGAATGCTCTAGCATGCAAATCCGAGAACTGGGACTTAAACAAGGTGGATGCACGCCGTCTGAATTTGAGTCCGGTATTTTTAGCAAGTTTTTATATTTTAACGGCAACTGCAAAGCAACATTTGAGAACTGAATCTCTATCTAAGAACTTGAAATTGTATATATTAATCTCTCATAGCAGGTAAATGCTGGAGATTCTAATGATAACGGTTATCTATTGCTTGTCGTAATGCGCCCTATACTTTCTGTTAGATGACTACCCAGTTAACTCGCAATGCCAGCTTCGTGAGAACGAAGAGATATCGATCCAACGCATGATGCATTTGTCATTTAATAACTGGTTAGCATTGTTAGTACCGCTAATTGAGGCACATATAGGCTATTTAAAAGACTACTGGATCAACTAGTGCAAATAATTATACAGCTTTCACTCGTTGCGTTGTCCACTCGAACCATCTTAAAAAACAGCAATCTATTAATCATGAAGTTTCACCTTCATAGGTTTCTTACAGGTTAATGTAAGAGACTTGTGACTCTTATCGTAAGACTAATCTTTTAACTTTTCGTTGCAAACTTATACTAGTGATAACAATACATTTTAGCGCCCTCAGAGAGCTTTTATCTTTCCTTGACACTGTACATATGCTGTAAAGGCTGTATGACCATGTGGTTAGTGGTAACATTCACGGTGTCGCCATGTGAAATATAATTATTGGTAAGTTTCTTGGTATCATCGTTCATATCGCACGAATAGTTGACAACAACGACCCAGCATAGCCAGCAGCAAACAAGAGCGTTATTGATGCATCGTTTTTGAACCTCGCCATAAAATGCCATCTTTTCATAAATTGAGTACATTTTCTGACGCACTGCTGCTCGTGAAATTCATTGCACGCTTATCATATTTGTCCTCGATGAGTAGAATTAGCAGAAATAGTGACTATCGAGAATCGTGCATTTTCAAAAAATCCTATTTCTTCTTATAACAAAGCAAAATCTTAAAGCAATTCACTTTTAAAATAGTTTGAGATCATTATCATTAGCAATTGCTCCTCATTTATTGTTCACTGAACTCATTTTTATGTTAAGTGACACAATGTTTACATGCTTAACCTCTGCGGCGGCAGTTGCTTATCTTAGCCGATTCCTGACAAAAATAGCTACACGGAAAAAGCAAGCACGCGTCCGGATAAACCTGCCACAAAAACAAGGGTCTTTTTAAAATACTAGATTTCTTTTCCGGAGTGCCTTGGGTCATTCCAGTTAAGATAGTGACTGGTTGTAGCTGATCCGGCAGTGAGCCAGGCATTGTATCTAAATAAATAACGACTAACAGTAGCAAATGATTTAGCTGAATATTTATGCAGCTTCTAGCACAGTTTATGACAATTCAAAATATTATCGCTGAAATTACGACTACAATTAATATTCCCGAAAGTGTTCATCAACGTGAACATGCTAGCTCATATTCCTGAAGTAGCCTTCATCATGCAAGCCTAAAAATTAGTCTAATTTGTTCGCCATTCCATCTCCTATGCTAGATTTCTTCGCTAATTGTAAATCTTTAACAGAAATAAAATAAAATCCAGTTATTTAAAGCAATGAGAAATGAGCAAAATATATTTAAAGTGATTCATAAACCTCTTGGCTACTATTTTTCAGTGGAATTTCTTGATTAGTACCGATGATTACTGAGACGACAATAAATGTGATGCTGGCCTATCACTCGAGAGATTTCTCACCAATAAACCATCAACCATATTAACACCAGTGAAAGCTTTTTAATTATAACAAACTAGCGACACATACATTTTCTACATCTATCAGTTGCATGGATGAAGTTCATTAGTTACCTGGATTTGACAAAGATGAAACTGAAACAAACAATGCAGCTCCCGTCGTTAGTAGTAAGACGGCGTTCATTTCCTTCTCCCTTCAATGAAAGTTTCGCATTCAGCCACTTGCGCCACGGCACTTCATACAATTGTCATTTTTCGACTAAGAAACGTATTCTAACGCATGCTTGGAGAGTATAAACCATTGCTTAAAATACTAAAAAATGTACGAGCACATAATTGACGTGGTTTGTTTAGCTAAAAATAAATGACTCGACTAGAGTCTACTATTTGCTTCTTCGCATGCCAGCAGTATTAATTCTATCGCTAGCTCAAACTTCTCGAGCGGTACACGCGATAAACTTAGTTTCCTGTGAGTATCATTAAGCAGAAAAACCTTTTCACGGGCAACTGCCACCTTGAAATAAGCTATCGATATTGGTCTGACTCACATAAGATCTTGACTTAAGCTGAGGCAGTCAGGGAATACAGCTCTGACTTTACTTTTCATTAAAAGATCACGTCAGCAGCAGAGACAAGTCTGCTTACTCCCAGCTCAGATGTATTATTGTCTGACGTGCTAATTGGGAATGCCACTTTGAAGTTGGTCAATAAGTTTGTTACACATTCTTTCAACTTTTTAAACTTGATAGCATTCCGATGATTCTGTGCTTGTCATTTCGAACGTACAGTTGTTTCAAACTTCAGCAGCTAGGCTTGTCAGTCACGAACATCGCAGTTTCAATATTACAGAGCGTGCCCGATTTGTACTGCGTCTCCAGAAAAAAAGCGTATTGACATCAAGGTTTTGCCAGTCACGTTTACTGTCCGTAATTATCTTGTTCCGGCAAACTAATCCGAGCTACTTTCCAAGAAGATAGCTTTCTACACTGATAACTCAATTTGCTTAGTTGTGCCTCAAAAAAATTTAAATAATTAAAAACCTATTACTTTAGTTATGATGCGTTTAATTCCAGATACTAACTAACGAATGAAGTCGTTAAATTCTTGGCTTAACTACTATTAAAAGGAGCGAAAAAGCATCTCTTACTCCTTACACGAGCTTGGTCTTGGGAAAAACTTATTGTATGGCTATGCATGCTGATTTCTTGCATATTATCGTGAACCTCTTAATAGGGTATCTATGTAGCACAGGTAAAATGTCTAGTAGTTATTTTCTCAGAGGGTGCTTAAGCAGCAATTTATTCTAATAATATAACTTTACTGTTGTCATTGTTATTAGCACGATGCTTTTACCTGATCTCACTTTGGTGTGTACTCGTGGTCCCTTAACTCATAGTAAAAAAATGCTAGACGATTTATTAGCCTCTTTTTGTATAGCGACAGAAAAATCTTTACGGCTATCACTGCAGCTTGCAGTGGTGATTAAGGTCTGCTCACCGCAGGATTCGAACACATGACCTCCGGGCAGAGGTCGTAAAAAGCTACCATCTTTCCTAGAGAGCCATTACGTACATTAAGATACGATAAATACTTCTTAGTTTTGATGATCCCATGACCCTGTGTTTCACTAGTTAAAACATATTATTGGATAGAATTGAGTCTGATAGCTGCAACCCGGGTTACCATGGTAACCCGAATGAGCCCAGACTTTCTTTAACTACCTGAATATTGGTCCAAATAATATACAAACAGGCTAAAAAATGTCAGGCTTGTCGAGTTCTATTACTCAGCAGAAAGAGAGCTATTTTGAAAACGATGATTTTTATTTCGCAGGTGCACAGTGGCTGACCAGATCCAGGGCTAGGATCCCGGGCTCGATCACGAAAATGGAGCTTATTTTTTGAGAAATAGCTCAAGATTTATGGGTGATTTAGGACAACCGCTGATGCCTTCTTCGGGCGCCCCACAGAGTGTATCTGCACGCCCGGAGCAGCCTTCTTTGCTGATGCACTTTTTTCTGCCACGAGTCTGCGCCATATCGGATGCCGCCACCAACGGCGTGCCAATATTGTCTGGATCTCCGTCCTTATTAACCGCATAACAGCCCAAGCGAGCACTGGTGCCGCAATTCCGGATTACTTGCATAATCCTGTCAGACCAGCAATTGGCAATGAAGTTCCCGGGAAAATGTTTCCCAAAAACTTGCACAGCAGTTCCACTGCGTTTTTAAGAACATCATTGCAAACATCTTTTATATCGTCATAATAGCAGATCCGTAGCGTGCGTTCTTATGCTGACCCACAAGGCCCGCCACGGCTTGGCTCCTTCATACCTAGCTGAACTGCTGCATCAGTTTCAGCCTGTTCGCGCCCTTAGGTCCTGTGTGGACAATAAATTAGCTGTCCCATTCCTCCGCTTAAAGACAGTTGGCGACAGAAGCTTTAGCTCTGCAGGTCCTAGACTGTGGAACTCGCTTCCACAATTCTTGCGCAACGACATCTACTTTACTACTGCCGACTATGGCACATCTTTTTCAGCGGTCCTGAACTGCTACTTCTATGCTACTCACTACCTCAACTGCTCTCCTAACTCTGCTATGCTTCCCACTTTCTCTTTGTTGCGTGAGACGAAGTCTGTTGGCTACCGAATGCGTACCGAAAGCCGCTTAGGCTGTGAGTGCGCTATACAAAACTCTCCTGCGTAACACTCACATGGTCTTTATGACTTTGTGGAGTTACTGACGGAGATACATTACATTACATCCTTTCATTAAGCTCTTGAGCACATAGTTTGCTTTGATACGATTCTGATGGTGCTGCTCCTGAATCAAGTCAACAGCTTTTTTTACCTCGAATCGCTATATTTTGTGGAGCAGCCGTCCACAAAATAAATAGCTAATTGCGATTCTACTATTGGAAAATTGGTAACCCGAGTAACCGCCATCGGGCTCAATAGTTAAATGTGACCTGCCTGATATATTTAACTAGAAGCTTCGAAACGGTTGTCAAACTGAAGTCAAAATATTTTCTATATAGTTATGAGGAATTCTTAATCCTGCGCCACGCAAAAATGATGGGAAATAAAAGTAAAGTATACGCAGCTAACTATGGTATAGTACACACAAAAATCCAAACTATTTCAACAGCCTCTTTTTGTATAGCGACAGAAGAGCCTTTACGGTTATCACCACCGCTTGCAGTGGCGATAAAGGATCGCCCACCGCAGGAATCGAACCCACGACATGGTCACAAGGTCGTGAAAGCAACAGCTTTACCTAGTGTGCCATCACGTCTCACCTGGCGTTCTCCTAAACTGCACGGTTAAATCAAAATAATTGTCTCTTTTACGATAGACAGGCTGAAAAGAAAACACAGCCATAGGCAACGCCTAGTGTAACTGTTACGGTGCAACTCCTTACGGATGTGAAGTTGGACATCATAGTAATGCACAGTAATGGCTGCACTTGTATTGAAAAGTACTCTATTACTAAGGCAATAGCATTCCTATGGTAGCAATAAGTGGCTCTGTGATTGGCTAGGAATGAAACAGTCACACGAAGCTGAAATACAAGGAGTTGGCCGCAATGCTATAGGCTAGTATTAGCTCTGCCATTTTTTAATCCCGGCATAACAGCTACTTACTTTTTGTTTAGCCAAGCAGGGTCACAAAATAGGCATCTCACGCTGGCTCGGATGGCCAAAGATCGCTGAATCCGTTAGAGTCATAGTTTAGAGCCATAGTCATTCTCGCTTTCTGACATAGAGCGCTCTAACGTGCGTTCGTGTTCGTTGCAGAATTATTCCGAAAACCGATGTTCTTGCGAACATCGTATACGGAAATAATACAGCGAAGACCTTTTTAAAGTTATTCTGATTTTTATTTTACCGTAGCGCGTAAGAAATTACGTGCCTATGGATATCTAAACGATTATCGTTTTGGGCTGCTGGGTCCGCCATGCCTGCTGCTGCCTTAGCCACGCCGGCGGCTAGGAACCTGCATGTTAGTTAGGATCGTCAGAAGCTTATTTATCGCTTCTTCATCGTAAATCAAATGCATTTCTATATATTAATGCTGTTTCTAAGCTTCGTGAACTATGCATTAACAAAAGAAAAGCGCCTCAGAGCCGCGGCGGTGACCGGAACAGCCCGCTCAGACGCCGCTCGTTGGGGGGTAGAACTGCGAGCTGAGTAACCGCTCATTTGGTATTCCTAGCATTGCCTCAAACAGCTCAGTACGTTCCCCCACATGAGTCACTGTGAATCTCTCTAACTTAGAGCTCATCAGACCTGCTATAGCTCCATTGACAAGACTAAATGCTTGCCTTTGGAATCCTAGCTCAATGTGCAATAAACCTTTGGTAACAAGCGACCTTATTTCTGAAAATGGTATCGACCTGCTCGCCCTAACTGAAACTTGGCTAAAATCGATGAAGTGCCCGACAATTAAAGACGACACTCCGACTGGTTTCTCATTCTTTCACGCCCCTAGAACAATCAAAACTGGAGGTGGAGTTGCTGTTATCGTGCGCTCGAAATTCAACGTCAAGCCATTTGCAGTACCCTCGAAGCAGTCTTCTGAATCAATTGTCTTGGTTTCTCCCGAAAACAAGCTACCAATACTGGCAGTAGTCCATCACCCACCAGGTACCAAATCCTCCTTTGTCTCAGACTTCTCCGATCTCTTTTTGATTCTTTGTGCAAGAAATTGATCCTTCCTCGTAATAAGAGATCTCAACATTCACTTTGATAACTTATCTGACACATTCATCACTGAATTATGTGCATTGACTGACTCAAGGACTCTTGTGCCTCAAGTGCATGGCCATACTCACATCAAGGGTCACACACTCGACCAGATTTTCTCATGCAACTGCACTTTGTAATCACCAAATATGACCTTATTCTGCTTATCTGACCACGTGCAGATCTCATTCAATCTACAGGGTGTGCCCATCTCTTCCTTAAAAATAACCTGTGAATCGCGAAACCTCAAGACCCTTGACATCGATGCTGTCCGTGCAAGAATATCTGCTTCTCCTGTGCTGCTCAGTCCTCCCTCCAATCTGTCATGATTGGTAGATAGCTACAATACGTCACTAGCTGACACGCTCGACGAGTTTGCACCTCTGACAGAGCGAACTGTGCCCCTCGCCGAAACGGTCTATGGTTTACCACCGACATTAAACTAGCCAGGTCTACTAACCGCAAGCTTGAAAAAGTATGCAAGAGATCAGGGCTGACTGTCCATCGACAGGCATTTAAATGACTACTGTAGGTCGTTCCAATCGATTTATGCAAAGGCCAAGTCCAGCTTCTATAGAAACATTGCTGAATCACAGATGCACAATTCAGAAATGCTGATGTCGAAGATCAACCATCTCCTCAGCAGCTCCCAGATTAGCTCCTTACCTGGTGATCCTTGTGAGGATCTAGCCGATCGCTTCTCTCGATTCTTTGTGCAGAAGATAGACAAAATCATGGAGTCCATACCTGCGATGACAACCTCCCCCTAGAATGCTGTTCGCCGATTCCTGGCTGCTCCTCAATGTCTACATTTAAGCAGGTGCCTGGTGATCTCGTCCTGAAGTTCATATCCCAATCAAAGAAGACAACGAGTCCTCTTGACTCTATTCCCACTGTCCTGTTCCTACCTTGCATTGATCTGCTGCTGCAATGCATAACCAACATCATTAATATGTCATTAGCCTCTGGTCATGTCCCAGCACCTTTCAAATAGGCTATAGTCAGGCCACTTCTCAAGAAAGCGACACTGGACCAAGAGAGCTTGAGCAACTGCCGCCCAGCCTCCCTGCTACCATTCCTATCAAAGACACTGGAACGGGTCATGGCAGCCCAGCTGAACTCATATTTTGAAACTTCGCACCTGGCCAATAACTTCTAGTCTGGCTTTAGAGCAAATCAATCCACAGAGTCAGCCATGCTTAGGGTGTACAACGACCTACTTGAGAATGCAGACATGGGTAGAGTATCTCTGCTTCTTTTGCTTGATCTTTCGGCAGCTTTTGATACTATCGATCACAAAGTTCTTCTAGAGCGCCTCTCGTCTCACCTGGCATCACTCGCACTGCTCTACAACGGTTCAGATCATATCTCGGTGGGAGACTCCGGAGTATTGACGTAAATGTACAAAGATCATCCGAGTTATCTCTGAAATATGGGGTACCTCGAGGCCTCGTGCTAGGTCCGGTTCTTTTCACGGTCTATACTCTCCCTCTTGCTGATGTGATTGCCAAGCACAATCTAGGCTTTCGCTTTTATGCGGATGACATTCAGCTGTACCTTTGCGTTGATCCGTCAAGGTCTTCAAGCACCCCAAATCCTCTCAACTCACTTGCTGCATGTATTTATGACAACCACACATAGATGGCTGCAAATTTTTTTAAACTAAACGATGATAAAACTAACTATTTTTGGGCAAGCCTAGTACGATTCATAAATTGGAAAGGCTGACGCTCAAAATCGGCTCTGTCAGCATATCTCCTGTTGAATCAGGTCGAAATCTAGGTGCCATGTTCCAAAGTGACCTTTCGTTAGACGACCACATTAACTCCACAATCAAGTTTGCCTACTTTCAGCTACATAATATTGCTAAAATTCGGCTTGTTAAGATAAGGATACCATGTCTAAGTTGGTCCATGCATTTGTGACAACCCGACTTGACTTTTCTAACTCGCTGCTTGATGGCCTACCGGCATGTGCAATCAGGCGATTACAGCTGTTGCAAAACTCAACAGCTAGGCTTGTCTGTCTTGAACGTCGCAGTTTCC
Source organism: Cristatella mucedo (assembly GCA_009760855.2). Classification (NCBI taxonomy): domain Eukaryota; kingdom Metazoa; phylum Bryozoa; class Phylactolaemata; family Cristatellidae; genus Cristatella; species Cristatella mucedo. The sequence continues at coordinate 2,921,692 of WPIO01000028.1, forward strand.
ACATCACACCACTTATCGCCGACCTGCACTGGCTATCAGTCAAGCAACTTATCGACCTCAAGGTTTTGTTGCTCACTTTTAGGTCACTTTTTAGGCTCCCTGTGATTCGTCCTTGATGTGCTTATGCGTTCTGACACAGTGCATGCTGCCACTAACAACATTTGCATGCTGACCCTGTGTATATCACCTCTAACAATGGTATTCAAGTTTTTTTTTTTTTATCAAGCATGGTATTATTCACCATTCGATTGCATTCCTTTGCAGCAAATGTAAAGCGTCTAGGAAGAGATTGAGTTCTCTGAAGGCGCTTCATCAAGTGATCAATCAATCAAAAAATCAAAATAATAATTGCCATTATCATTGTTATAGTTTGTTCTTTGCCTAAGCGATAATGTTGATAGAACATTTAGTTAGGTCTACTCGTTTTTATAATGTATGTTATTCGTCTCGCATGAGTTGTTTCAATCATATGCTAGCCAATTAATGCCCATTATACATACTTAGTCCTGCACAAGATTCCTTCTTGCCTTACACCAAGTTCAAATCTCTCGTTTTCCCATAGCATGTACTAGTGAAACTTTTGAATTTTTGGCAGCAAACTATCTCAAATTAATGACGACCTATAATATCGCTTGTCACAATGATGACAGTTATAAAACATTTAGACCGCGCCCTCACAGAAATTAGTCTCTTTTTAGACATTTTAGGTACGCTGTAATTGAATCGTGTCAAGTTGCTTAGCTCTTACATGCACTGACTTTGCTGACGAAATGACTTCTAGGAACCTTTGCATGGAACTTTTGAACTTGTGCATATCAATGTAGCATTTACGACTTTCAGACTGAGATTTACCTCCACAGGTAAGGAGCAAACGTACCGCGTCCCTTCCCCAGCCTCGTAGTCAGTACACCGGGTCGGAGCCTTGGCAGTAGCAGTGGTGGCAACACTAACTGTTCGTACCGCGATTACATTAGCTAGCTCGTGGGCTATCTCTTTTAGTCCTGCCTGCCTTGGAACGACTTTGCAGCCTTCTTGTTATAATAATAATAATAATAATAATAATGCACTTAATTAAGCGCCCTCGAAGAACTTAATCTCTCTCTCGGCTTTTTATATTTTCTGCAAAGGCAAATGCAATTGAATGGTGAGTAATATCATGCTTAATAAGCAAACGAAATGAATAACATGGTTAGGGGTGACATGCACAGGGTCAGCATGCAAATGTGGTTAGTGGCAGCACGCATAAGCACATCAAGGACGAATCAAAGGGACCCACTAAATGCTGTCCGAAATAGGCGTGTTTTAAGTTGTTTTTAAATGTAGTCAGGTCAGATGTTCTGACGCAGGTTGGGAGGGAGTTCCAGGCTTTGGGAGCATACGAACTAAATGCACGGTCTCCAAAGGATTTGAGGTTTGTACGAGGTATTGGTAGACTGTTGGATTCAGAAAAGCGGGTGGTTCGATGCTTGGCCTGATGGGGGAGTATATCTGAGAGATAGGCTGGAGCCGTAGAATGAAGGGACCTAAAGGTGAACGACAAAACCTTGAAGTCAATCCGTTGCTTGACTGGTAGCCAGTGCAGGTCGGCAAGAAGTTGGGTAATGTGGCAACTGCGACGCTCACGACATACAAGCCTAATTGCTGGGTTTTGCACCAGCTGCAATCGCCTGATCGCACATGCTGGTAGGCCAGTAAGCAGTGAGTTGCAGAAGTCGAGACGGGATGTCACGAATGCATCGACCAACTTGGACGTGGTATCCTTATCTAAGCAAGCCGAAATTTCAGCAATGTTTTGAAGCTGAAAATAGGCAGACTTGACTGTGGAGCTAATATGTTTGTCTAACGAGAGGTTGCTTTGGAATGTGACACCTAGATTTCAAGCTGATTCAACTGGAGATATGCTTGCAGAGCCAATTTTGAGCGTCAGCTTGTCCAATTTCTGAATCACACTGGGTTTGCCCAATACTAGTAAGTTGGTTTTATCATCGGTTAATTTTAGAAAATGTGCTGCCATCCACATGTGCGGATGTCATCAATACATGCAGCAAGTGAGTTGAGAGAATTCTTGCCTTGTGGCTGCTTCGTAATTATGCACCTTAATCTAGTCGATGGAGCTGATATGTGCGGGTGAGTCTTGTAGAATTTTTCCAGCACTAACTCATTCTTAACTCCCAATGAGAGCTAGATCTTTTTTATAGGCGCTCTTTTAGGTCATGAGTATTTCAACTAAGAAATACATGTAATAACAACGTAAAGGACAATTCACATAAACGTATCAAATTGTGTGGGGAGTGAGGTCGTTTGTAGCTAAGCTGAAGAGTTCTCAACCATTTACAACGTTGTTCATTTGCATCATGAACATGATTGCCCTAATAACGCACAACATTTAGCTTAGACCTGACTTGGTAATAGTTATGATTATTCAGAAAAACTAGAAAATATTTAATTACATGGAATCTTCTGGATGCAATCAGTAACCAGTGGCGGAGCAACAATTTTTAAAACTTATCGTAATCACCTCTTAATTGACTTTACCCGCCTCAAGTATGTTTCCAGTGGAATAATTGATGCACCGCAATCCCTCAAAACCTCAAATAACTCATCAGATTTTTCTCGTATAGAACTCTGACTCTGACACTTAATAGAGTGATGGACTTTGTCCCTCTGATGTTCAATTGGGGTTCAAGTCTGGGCATCGTCTTGCCAACTGCATGACCTCAAACGGCTCGAAGCCAATTGAGTTGGTGAAAAACCGCCACCGCAGAATGTTTTGTATTGCAGTTATTCTGCATATAGATATCAAGCCCGTGAAGAGTACAAGCAGATGGCAAGCCAGCATTCTGCACGCTGTCCGGATAGATATTCTGATGCACGACTCCTTGGATCCTGTAGAGCCGCTTAACACCTTAAGTTGAGAAGCAGCTCCATTACACTTCCACCGAGGAATTGCACTGTCTATTTTGAGAACAACCATATGCTTTAGCTTTAACCGTTGTCCACCTAATGAACTTATTTCTTTTATTCCGGCAGAATAGATTGCATTTAGTCTCATTGGTGCATGAATTAAGCATGTCACCCCTAATAATGTTATTATTTTGCACATTAAGCGTACAATCACTAACCATTCAATCGTCCTTCATTTGCAGTAAATGTTAAGTGCCCGGAAAGAGATTGATTTCTCTCAGGGAGTTATAATAAGTTTATGTTTGTATTATTAATATTGGCACGTTAACTGGCGGGCCGAGAAATGTTGGGGGAAATAAAAAGCAATTTTAGCAGAGACCTAACAGATTTTAAGGAGATGCAGGTAGCAGCTAAAGCCGGTAACAAGTTCCACACTTCCAGATTAAAAATAGTTGTTTCTGCACTGGTTTTAGACAATTTAGAGCAGCAAACGGTAGTCCTGCAACCATCCAGCGAATCTCAGTACTGAAAGATGCAGCAATGTCTGGTATGTCCTCACTCAGTGGCTAAAATTGCCACGCGGCATAAGTTTATTTTCCCAGCTGATTTTTCTACCACATTCTCTGAAAAACAGTCTAGAGGACCTGCTAAGCCTCCAAGCGGCAAACGGTGCTGAATGATTACAACAAACCAATTGGCTCAAACGACCACTATAAAACACATCGAACAAGTGCACCACTTAGTGCCTTCTAATTATAGTAGCTTAGTTTGGTGCGACATGTTTACCGTTAAGAATTGCACCAAGCGAGTGGTGGTGACTGAATAAGAGAACTTGCCTAAGCGGTCGTCTTAGCCTCACCATTTGAAACCTCTATATACTTGGATTCTGCTAAAAGCCATTCAGGGGGTGCACGTTGTACGTTCTTTAGAATGAGCTCAGTGCATAGTCATACAATGCGACCACTGCGACACATCACCCCATGGTTTATATAAAATATTTACATATATCTTGACCTGCTCATCAGCCTTTAAAAGTGCACTATCGATAATTGAATTTCCTTCTTGATAAAACGCCAAGGTAAACTTTAATTGTCACTTTCATTGTGCCAATAAGACAATACGGTTTCCAGATGCTGCTCAAATGCGGCACTGCTCAGTCCCTTTCTGAAACACTGCTCAGTAGACCCTGAGGCTAGCTCAGTACTTAATTATTGACTGCCCTCTAAATCTAGCTCGGTGGCCCAGGACCAATCAGACACGGCACCATTGAAGCACTTACCGTCAGGAGTGATTGATGCAGCTATCTTAGCAACTGGTCGTTTCAAACTTGATAGCAGAGTAGCCTTCGGCTAGATGATCGCCTCTTACTATATAACGGAAACTGTGAGTCATGGACGTTATAGCATTCCCTGAAGCCTGCCTAAGTTGAGGAAGCATTCAATTCCTCGTTACATTTTTGAACAGTTAACAGGCAACTATCTACCAATGCCGTTATCTTCTCTTAGAATCTGGTGCAGTTACACTAATTTCTGGGATTAAATTAGCAGCCCAGCAAGAAAATGGACCTGGAACGAACAATAATGATAAATTGCCACTGAGAAACTCATGCAAATCATACTATGCATGATGATACGAAGTTAAGCACTTAATCCAAGACTTTAGCTAGCTTCATAATACTGAGATTGCACTCACTAACCGCCTGACAAACACTCTTAATCTTTGTAGTTAGTATTTTTTACAAATATTGCATTTCCACTATGGTGAATTTCGGCTATAATTAGCATTTCTATCTTGTAGGTTGTTGGTTGACAATGTGCTAAAGGCAACCATAATATCCTAATCGAGACGTTCTGCCGCGATACACAAACGTTTACTCCATGATCCACGAATTCTATGGTCAATCCTGCCAAAGATGCAACCTACTGAAACGGACTCTCAGAAAATTTCCCCTCTAGGTTATGCTGCTGGAATATTCGCTACGCCAGGGATAAAAAATTTGGAGCGATCGCACCTGCAGGCAACGATCGGTGCCCGAGCACTCAACAATCAGAGGTACCCTGTTCAAGCCATACCATCCACTCCGTTCCCAGAGAACTGGCCTCTGCTGCACAAGTCTACTGGAAAGGGTCATTATTAAATTAAAATGGATAGCATTCTACTATATAAAACTGGCAAAGGCTGTCTTTGTGAATACGTCATTGCTAATTGAATCGGCCTATCTGTGCTAGTCTTTCGGCCATTTTAATTTCAGTCCCAGTTGGCATTTGAAATATCTTTGCTGCTTGAGGTAATGAACTGCTATCCGACCAGCTTAATAGCTATCAGCTATTCTTATACGATAAGCAAGCTATTTGAAATCTCTCACTCGTTTCTAGACTTTAGCTCACAAAAGTTAAGAAACCTGATTTCCTGTGGGGATCATTTAGCCGTAAATACTTAACATTTACCTATATTACTAAGTGTAACACTATCAATAACTATCGCCATATCGGATGCACATAACAACTGGACTTGGCGAATGTATTCTTTGTGTATTTTCCCAATGTGACTTTTCATTAAAAGACAATCTCTGGTGCACAGTTAATTAGACCTACTTCCGGTGATAAAACATTGCAAGTTGTATGCTTATTAAGACCTGAATACCACATACAAGTTGGTCCTTTCGTTTCGACTTCCCTGTTTACTGTTTAAGCTTACTACAGGCTACTATTCTTCTCGCGGGAAGATTTGTAGACTGCTGTTGTTTCAAAGCTAAACCGCTAAGGTAAGCATGTCTTTCGCGATCGTTACAGCATCCACATAACACGGCAAATCACCGATCTGCACTGCTCCAGCAAGCGGCCTATCAAAGCAAAAGTGTTGCCTTTCGTACCTAGCTGAACTGCTGCATCAGTTTCAGCATGTTCACGCCCTCAGGTTCTGTGTGGACAATAAATTAGCTGTCCCATTCCTCCGCTTAAAGACAGTTGGCGACAGAAGCTTTAGTTCTGCAGGTTCTAGACTGTGGAACTGGCTTCCACAATTCTTACGCAGCGACATCTACTGTCCAACTGCCGACTATGGCACATCTTTTTCAGCGGTCCTGAACTGCTACTTCTATGCTACTCACTACCTCAACTGCTCTCCTAACTCTGCTATGCTTCCCACTTTCTCTTTGTTGCGTGAGACGAAGTCTGTTGGCTACCGAATGCGTACCGAAAGCCGCTTAGGCTGTGAGTGCGCTATACAAAACTCTCCTGCGTAACACCCACATGGTCTTTATGACTTTGTGGAGTTACTGACGGAGATACATTACATTTCAGGTTTCTTTATTCTCTCTCTCTCTCTCTCTCTCTCTCTCTCTCTCTCACTTCATTCTCTCTCTCTCTCTCTCTCTTCTCTCTCTCTCTCTCTCTCTCTCTCTCTCTCTCTCTCTCTCTCTCTCTCTCTCTCTCTCTCTCTCTCTCTCTCTCTCTCTATCTCTAACTCACTCTCTCTCTCTTTCTCTCTTTCTGGCTTAATAATCCGAAATTCAATCAGACTTGGCAACTTACTACCAGCTATTGCGACTCAATTGCTTAGCTGAGCCTCTAACGAGACTTAAATCAGGAGGAGATTGGTTAGGGCTAGCATTCTCTTAAAGCTTATAACTGACTCCCGAATACCAGTATGATGTTTCTGCCTTGACGACTATGAAAAAGAATGTAAAAATGCAACTATTCGTACAGCATATACCGGTTCAGTGTGAATGGTCTTTTGAGTGCTCATGCGTGGATACTTTGCATGTTCTTGAGAATATCTTTATATACTTTAAGTGTAGCACAGTCCAGTGCCTCTAGATCAAGTTCTGGGAGACAACAAATGTCTTATTGTTTTTATATTGTTTTTATTACCATGGCACGCTCTGAGCTTTATGTACTCCTTGTTTTAAGCTTTCCGAAGTTATTTTAAAATGATTCTTCGATGTTCTATCAGGCTAAAAGCCTAATAAAACTATAAAACATAGCCCTCTCCAACTCGCGGTAGACCCGGATTCACATAGGCTGCTCAGGGACCTATGCCTACCGGCCTGGCATAATCAAATTTAGGGGCCATTGCAAATTTCCAACCTAGGCCAGGCCTAGCCTGGCCTAGGCGTGACAGTGACCCTGGTTTTAGCGATTCCAAGCCATTGTTATTTCCTAAGTTGCAGAATTAATTTGGACAAAAAAAATTTATTAATGAAATTCTTGCTAAAATTATAAACTAGATTCCAAACTTTTCGCTTAAGCTCCGACAATTACCAGTATACTTTGATTTAGTTTTTTAAGCGAGAAATCGTTTAAATTATGAAATATACCATTTGATAAAAATTATATCGTACCTGCATACGCTTGAACGGACTAACTAAATCAAATTAATAATAATGAATAGTAGTAAATTTGAGTTCATAGAATCATGAACAACTGACATAAATTAGGTATTGGGTTGCCAAATCCTAGTTATTAGTTGACACAGAGCAGTTTGCAGGTGGCCAGTCGCTTGCAGGCCATAGCTCAAGCTTAATAACATCCTACTTGCTTTCACTTTGGCCGTTACGGCAATGTGTCATCGTATTAATTACTCTTATAATTCCCTATTATCCTTCGCACAAATAATTCAACTCTTAGCTATTGTCTTATATCTGCCTATTTGATCACAGAGCCCTTCACTAATGAAAAGAGCCCACTGGACTCTTGAACTGAGGCACCTTTTGCGAGCTCCTTTACCACCATTAAGCCTGCCCATTTGGGCCTCATCCTGAAGTGTATTTGCAGTCTAAAAATATTAGCAGCTCTCAGTTGAGAGACTAAAAGTAACAGAATTTTGAAATAATAATATTAAGTAGGAATCGACTCTATTTGCCTAGAACCGTTGGTGCTCGTAGCATTACACGTTCATGAAATGTTGTCTCCCATGAGAGGAATCAGCAGAAAAGGTGAATATCAAGAGAAATGCTATTTTGCATAAATCTTATTTCTTCTTACAGCACAAATCCTAAAACAATACACTTTTAAATCAGTTGGTGCACATTCTTTTTAGCGATTGCTCCCCATTTATTGCTCACTGAACTCACTTGGTGTCAAGCGGAACAACTTTCGCACGTTCTAACGTCCATTGCGGCAGTTACTTTGCTTCTCAGGTTCCTTACAAAAAAAGCTGCATGGCAAGTAACGGCAAAAGTTCAAATTCGGCCCAAAGGTATGTTGCTGAAGAAACATTCGTTTTGCAATAATATATTTCTTTTCCAGAGTGCCTTGAATCGTTCCAGCTGAGACGGTGACAGATTGTGGCTGATCCAGAGATGAGACAGGCTTTGTATCTAAATCAATAGCGACTCACAACAACAAATTGAATTAAATATGTATGCAGCTTGTCTCACGGGTTACGACAATTCAAAATATTATTGCTGAAATAGTGAAATTTATTTTACAGAAAGAGTTTATTGAAGTGAACATGTCACCTACCGTTCCTGAAGTAGCCATCATACTTGCATACAAATTAGTCTAATCTGCTTACCATTCAACCTCATATTCTAGATTTACTTGATAATAATTCTAGTGGATGATAAAAATAAAATGAAATTCATTTATATTAAAGTATTGAGAGCTGGGCAAAGTGTATTAAATTGGTCCAGAAACCTATCAGCTCTCCGATCAATTGTTTCAGCGACACAATAAAAAAGTGTTCTTAAAGAGTACCGATAATTACCGAGACAATCTTAAGTGAGACTTGTGGTTAGCACTCAATTTTTCTTTAATAAACCACCAACCAAACTAATTGCTAGTGGAAGTTTTTTCGGACATAATAAAATAGCTATACGCACATGCTACAGCCACCGTTGTATTGCCGAAGTTTTTTTTACCTACCTGGAAATGACGCTGATGAAATTATAGCAGACAATAAAACTCCCGTCAATAGTAGTAAAACAGCGTTCATTTCCTTCTTCCTTAAATGAAAATATCACATTCATCCACTTATGACAATAATAACAGTAATACACATGATTAAGTGCCCTCAGAGAACTAAATCTCTTTTTATGTGCTTTACATTATCTGCAAAGAAACAAGCCGCTTCATAAGAATATCCTTTTTTGGCTAAGAAATGGGTTTTAGCCCTAGGACGGTAAGAGCAAACCACTTAAAAATGCTATAAAATGTAAGAAGAAATTATTGAAGTGCTTTATTTTGCTCTAAGATGTGAATCGACCAGATGCTACTATTTGGGTAATCAAACACCAGTATTACTAAGACTATTGCTTAGCTCAAATTACCACAGCCGCAAATATGAGAAATTTCTTTCTTGTGGGCATTATGAAGTCGTAAATTATTAGATTGATAAATTCTTTGGCGCGTTGACATAAACTATCGATATAGATCCAACTCACGTAACATCTCCACTCATGCTGAGGTAACGAGTTAGACAATTTCAACGTTACTTTTCCTTTGACAACAATATCACTAGCAAAGGCAAGTCTGTCTACTACCAGCTTCGCAGCACTGCCATTTCCTGACTGGCTTATACGGGAATACCACAATGCAGTTGGTTCACTCGTTTGCTACATCCCCTTTCAACTTTTTAAATTAACTATTGTTCAGGGTTTAGCCATCATGCATTTACAGCTGATGCAAACCTCAGCACCTAGACTTTTGCTTAGTGAACATCGCAGTTTCCATGTTACAGACCGTGCCTCCGACCTGCAAAGGGTCCCTATCAAGCAAGGTATCGACATGAAGGTTTTGCCACTCACGTTTACGGTCCATCACTATCTTGCTTAGGCCAACCAATACGAACTATTTCCTAATTATGACATTTTCCAAACGCAATGCTGACTCAAGCTGTTTAGATGTGGTTCTAACAAACTTGAAATTATTTAAAACCTATTATTTCAGTTAGAATGCGTCCAACTCCAGAAATTATAAAGCAACCTGTTAGTTATTATCATCAGCGGCTGTTATCGCTTCGTCATTCAGATCAAATGAATTCCTAGATTTTAAAGTTGTTGCTAATATTCATAAATTATGCATTAACAATAGAAAAGCACCCCGTAGCCGCCACGCTTGCCAGAACCGCCAGGTCAGACACAGCTCGTTGGGCGGGCACTGCGAGCTGAGTACCCGCTCGTTTCGTAGTCCTAGCGTCGTCTCGAACTGCTCAGCACACTCGCTCTCCCACGTGCATCACTGTAAATATCTCTAAATTAGTGGTCATCAGGCCTGTTGTAACTCCATCGGCCAGACTTAACGCTTGCCTTTGGAATCCTCGCTCAATGTGCAATAAACCTCTGGTAATAAGTGACCTTATTTCTGAAAATGGTATCGACCAGCTCGCCCTAACTGAAACTTGGCAAAAATTGATCGAAAACTGCCCGACAATTAAAGACGTCACACCGTCTGATTTCTCGTTCTTTCACGCCCATAGATCAATCAAAACTGGAAGGGGAGTTGCTATTATCGTGCGCTCGAAACTCCACTTCAATCCATTTGCAGTACCCTCGAAGCAGTCATTTGAATCAATCATCTTGGTCTCATCGGAAAACAAGCTACCGATAGTGGCAGTAGTCTATCGCCCACCAGGCACCAAATCCTCCTTTGTCTAAAATTTCTCCGATCTCATTTCGATTCTGTGTGCAAGAAATTGATCCTTCCTCGCTATGAGCGATTTCATCGTTCACTTTGATTACTTATCTGACGCTTTCAGCATCGAATTTCTCGCATTGTACTGACTCATTGTCTCTTGTGGCTCATTTGCATGGCCCTACTCATATCAAGGGTCACACAATCGATCAGATTTTCTCATACAACTGCACTTTGTCATCACCAATTAATACCAAATCCTGCTTATCTGACCACATGCAGATCTCATTCAATATACAGTGTGTGCCCACCTCCTCCTCTAAAATAACCTGTGAATCGCGAAACCTTAAGAAAAAGAACCTCGACATCGATGCTTTCCGTGCGTGAATATTTGCTTCACCTCTGCTGCTCGGTCCTCCCTCCGATCTATCATGATTGGTAGATAGCTAGAACACGAGACTAGCTGAAACGCTCGACGAGTTTGCACCTCTGACAAAGCGCACTGTGCGGCCCCCCCCCCCCGCCCAGACGGCCTATGGTTTACCGCAGACATTAAACTAGCCAGGTCTACTAAGCGAAAGCTTGAAAAAGCATACAAAAGATCTGGACTGACTGTCCATCGACAGGCATATGAAGACTACTGTAGGTCGTATCAATCGATCCTAGCAAAGGCCAAGTCTAGCTAAAGCATAATGCTAATAACAATGACAACAATACCAATAAGAAAATCTTAAAGTGCCCTCTTAGAAATATATCTCTTGTCAGTGTAATTATGCGACATAGGTACCCTGTCAAGTAGTTCTCGATAACATACAAAAAGTAGTAAGCATGCAAAGCAATGTGATCGACGTTTTTAACGCATCGAGTTTGTATACGGATGAATAGATGGCTTTTGAGTCTTTTTTCGTTGTCGTTAAGCTAAGTCTAAGCTCGTTTAGGCTAATAATGTCATGAATTTATAATAATAATAAAAATGATGATGCACTTGACAAAGCACCCTCAGAGAACTCAGCCTCTTTCTAGGCGCTTTATATTTGCTGCAAAGGGAAATGCAATTGAATGGTGAGTAATATTGTACTCAGGCTGGGTTCGGTTGGCTGGGACCGGACGGTTATAGTGAGGGTTAGGGTCACCGGCTAGGCCGGGGTCGGACCTACGGCATGGCCGGATGTATGCGGTGACGTGAGGTCACCGGGGCTCTTGGGTACGGGAAGTTAGCCAAGTAAGTCGTGGTGTTGGAGGCTCCCGGTCTCGCCGAGTTATGCACCTGGATTCGTGCAGGCGTGCTCCGGTGATGCTGCCACGCACGCAAGGGAATGAGTACCCAAGGCCCGAGCGGAGCTGGATAGATCGCTCGTTGTTATAATAATTCATTTGTTGACTTGTTTTTACTCCACGTTCCCCGTGTAGCGTGCTCGTGACCACCCCCTTCCGTGTGTTGGCGTCTTTCGGAGGAAGCTTACGTCTGCGGTAGTTGTCGACTCGGACTAGCCAGCAGTTACTCAGCCAGCCGGGTTTTGGACGGCGTACGCTCGTACTCTTTGATTTGGAGTCGGTTCAACGACAGGACTGGAGAAGCCGACTGACCCCAACTAGCACGTTTGTTCGCGCTTGCTGCGTCGTCTCGCGCCCCCGTAGACCTGTGTATAGGACCCTTCCTGTAGACTTGTTTAGTTCCCCTGTTGTTGTTGGCACATGCGTTATCATAAAGAGGTCTAACCTGACGGCCGCTCGCCTTACCCTAGCTCTACGGCATGGCAAGCGGCAGCGTGGCCGGAGCACGGCGGGGTTTGGCGGGAATTAGCCTCGGACCCCTGGAACTTGTTACAATATCATGCTTGATAAACAAACAAAATGAATAACATGGTTAGGGTTGACATGCACAGGGTCAGCATGCAAATATGGTTAGTGGCAGCATGCAGAGTGTCAGCACGCATAAGCACATCAAGGACGAATCACAGGGACCCACTAAATGCTGTCCGAAATACGTGGGTTTTCAAGTTCTTTCTAAAGGTGGTCAGGTCAGGGCATGTTCTGACGCAAATCGGGAGGGAGTTCCAGGCTTTGGGAGCATATGAACTACATGCACGGTCTCCAAAGGATTGAGGGTTTGTGCGAGGTATTTGTGGACTGTTGGATTCAGAAAAGCGGGTGGTTCGATGCTTGGCCTGATGGGGGAGTATATCTGAGAGATAGGCTGGAGCCGTAGAATGAAGGGACCTAAAAGTGAACGACAAAACCTTGAAGTCAATCCGTTGCTTGACTGGTAGCCAGTGCAGGTCGGCAAGAAGTTGGGTAATGTGGCAACTGCGACGCTCACGACAGACATGCCTAGCTGCAGAGTTTTGCACCAGCTGCAATCGCCTGATCGCACGTGCTGGTAGGCCAGTAAGCAGTGAGTTGCAGAAGTCGAGACGGGATGTCATGAATGCATGGATCAACTTGGACCAGGTATCCTTATCTAAACAAGCCCGAATTTTAGCAATGTTATGAAGCTGAAAATAGGCAGATTTTACTGCGGAGCTGATACGGTCGTCTAACGCGAAGTCGCTTTAAAATATGACACCTAGATTTCGAGCTTTCGAGAATGAGCTATAGTCGGCAGTAGTAAAGTAGTTGTCGTTGCATAAGAATTGTGGAAGCGAGTTCCACAGTCTAGGACCAGCAGAGCTAAAGCTTCGGTGGCCAACAATCTTTAAGCGGAGGAATAGAACAGCTAATTTATTGTCCTGGGGGCGTGAAGAGGCTGAAACTGGTGCTGCAGTTCAGCTAGGTACGACGGAGCCAAGCCGTGGCGGGCCTTGTGGGTCAGCATAATTAACCCCACCGCCTACTTAGCTCGGTACTCAAATATCAAAGCCTACTAGTTTCTGGCATGGAAGGCTAGCGGCATGGAGACACTGATAGGGGTGGTAATCAGACACGGCATCTCTGAGGGGCTTACCCGTTGGAAGTGATCGATGATTTAAGCCCAGCTGGCCGTTTCGAGCCTGGCAGCCGACTAGCCTGTCAGCTCGCCCCTTTAGCCCTTGAATTGGCCCATTCGCTCTGGGAGCCATGCGTCATGAACGCTACGGCATTCCCGGAAGCCACCTCAAGTTGCTTGGAGCATTTGCTTCCTGGTTTGACTTATGAATACTTAACTCGGTTATCTACCTATCCCGTTACAAATCGGTGAGAGTCTGTTGGAGTAACAATAATTTCTAGGATTACATTCGCATGCATGCAAAGCAATGAATCTGGAACTGATCATACACCTAAATCACAACTTCGAAGGCTATGTAAGTCAAACCATGTACGGTGTAAAAAAAATAATTTTTGTATCCAAGAATTGAGACAGCTTCATCTGTTTGACCGCACTGTCACTATCAGCAATGTATAAATACTTATTCTTCGTATGACTCTTTATTGAGAACTCTGAATTTGTATTCGATGTTGCATGGTCATGATGTTGGAGGCGACCAACAACCTTAGAATCTAATAGAGACGTTCCGCCAATCTAACTTGCAAGTGTTTACTACATGATCCAACAATTATTGGCGCCCTTTATGAGCGTTACCAGCTGCTCCATCTCCAGGGAAATGGCCTCCTCTGCTGCACCATTTGATTGCGAAGGCTCGTTCTTACATTACACTTGCCTGCATTCTACTATAAAAAAAAATTGGCAACGGCTTTCCTCGTGAGTAGCCGTTTCTAATTGAATCGGGCGATCAGTGCTGGTATTTCGGCCATCTCTATCTCAGTTGGAATTTGAAATATCGTTGCTGCTTGAGGTAATGAACTATATATCCGGACAGTTTAATAACAATATATCAGTCTGGTACGATAAACAGGCTATGTAAAATCACTCAGAGCTATGGCTAGATTATAGCTCACTAGAGTTACAAGCTATTCGTTCCTTGACAGTAGCAACTTTCTTTGCCATTAACGCGCATCGCCGGTACAAGAGACCTCCGTCGGAAATGCATGGATATAACCTGAGTTTGTATTATGAAACCTTGCCTTGGCTATCGCCTTAAGGTATGAGCTCATTATCGTATCCGAATAATACATCTTGCTAGTAGTAAGCTTAATCAATTTATACATCTCATCTAATTTGCTTCAAATCTAAATTGTTAACTGCTTAATAATTAGTGCGTGCCATTTCAGGTGACAATTGTAAGCTTTCAATCGCCTCCGGAAGCTTAATAAATTAACAAGACGGTCAAATTAGAGGATACAAATAATAAAAAACATCTGTACCAGCAAACTAAATCTAGTAAACATAGGCCTATTGAATAGACTCATTTGTTTTGATGCAGGTGAGACTTAGTGGATTTAATATAGCTCTACCGCCGAGAGTAAAAAGGCATCCAAGGATTAGGAGCTATTAGGTTTGAGTCCTGACCTAAGTGTCCGATTACAGTTCTAAGCTTTTCGGAAACGGGAGAGGATAGCTCTGCCTGCTATGCATAAGCATTATCTATTATCGATAACCCTAAGAAGTGTAGATATTTTCATTAAATTAGTCAATTAACATAAGGTTGTTACAGTTTGAGTAATGTCTTTACAAGCTATTAACTTTGGAGCTCGTTTTAAACGACTAAACTTTCTCGCCAACTCTTGGATCCATATGTGCTATCGATTCGAACTACATGTTCTGACATTCTTATTATCGTCATTTGTCGTCATTGTCTTAAAATTCAGGCAATTCCTACGATCTATCCTTCACTAAAGCCTAAAGCTGATTACTCTAGGGTGTGGATAATCATAGTTAGGTCATCAGAAATTATTTTAAAGTGCCTTGAAAAGCTGAATTGCACAACGGAGGCTTTCAGGCCATGCTCAAAATAAGATGAAATTCGTATCTGCAATAATCTGTATTAAGGGAGCTCTGGGGTTTTTTTTTTTTGATTTTCCATTATCCTGCATGTCTGGCTTTATTGTAGGGAGAAGTCCACGATAATCATTTGGCAAGCTGTCAGTAATGGCAGCTACTTTCACCCAGACCACAAAAATTTCATGCTGAGTGCTATAGAAACGTTACTGGTAACTCCTGGATGGAAATCACAGCTTAAGAGAACCTTCTTAAAAGTAAGCTTGAAACCATGGGATGGTTATATTTTTACTCCATTTCCCAATATAGTTAATATAGTTTATGGAAAAACGATGAGTAGGTATATATGTATCTCAGTCTGTAAGTCTACGAAGCAATAAAGACTCGTTAGGTGTTACTCCGGAGATTATTTCATGGCCCTCAAATCCTTAAGGGCTTTCTTTGCGCAAACAGTCGCCAATCGACATCCTCTCAACAACAAAAAAGATCAGCCAAGCTGCATCAGCTATACATTCCACAGAAACAGTACCATGCAAACAGCAGCCAAGGACGGTAATCAAGGAAGTGCCGGGGTCGGTAGCAAGAGATAAATTCCAACTATAAGAATTGTGGCAGTGATATCCTCAGGACTTCCGGCAAAAAAATCACAATAACTCTTTCCCGTATCACGTAGCAAGTAATCACAATACTACCGCTTTTACTTGTAATCTTCCGTCATTGTATGTTTCTGATGCTTGAACTCACACGCGTACGGTTGATTTAATAATCAGCAGCTAGGCCTGACCTCATAAACATCGCAACTTTTATATTACAGTGTGTGCAAACCTGCACTGGGTCTTTAGCAAGCAGCATATCGGCATCAAGGCGTCGCCACTTACCTTCTGGTTCTATCATTCTCTTAATCCCGCTAATCGGTCACAAATACCTCCTAATGGAGTTAGGCAAATTTCAACCTGCTCTTATTACTCCAGTTGCTTAGCTGTCTCTAAAAAACTTGTCTTCATTTGCAGACCATGATTTCAGTTTGAAAGCTTGTAATAATAATAGGAATAGTAAAAATAATGCATTTGTATACCCCCTCCGAGAACTGAATCTCTCTCTCTCTCTCTCCCTCTGGGCACTTGACAGATAAATCATGTAACTTACTTCCTAACTAAGTCTGGAAAATCCTTACTTAATTAAAATTGAAAAGCTATAAATGTTAAATTGTATAGTTAATATGCCGGTTTGGCACAAATTGTTCTTTGCGTATGTATGCCTGATGTATGCCTGTTGATACTTGCTATTTTGATATGAACTGCTCGATATGATGTAAGTGTTTCTTAAGTACAGTACCTACAGATCTAGTTCCTTAAGTACGCTTTATGGATTTCCAATTTTCATTAGCATTACGCTGGTCTACCGGCGTGGGAAATCAATCACGTACACATGGTGCAAAACAATGTACCATTAGCACCGAAAGCACGTGGCTAAACGTCTTGGATTCATGACCAACCTTGCAGCTATACACCTCATTTATTGCTGAGGGTGAGTGTAAGGAGTAGATACTGAATTACGGTGTTCCTGTCTAGACGGAATGCTTTTCTCGATCAAATGTGCTGATTAGCCTCATTTTTTATAAGAGTCAAGATCAACGCCGCAAATAGTAGGGAGTAAACGATGTCGGACAGCCATGCATTGTGGGACTACCATGCATGACATACCATTCTCGACTAATGAAAATTTGACTCTCAAAAGCTTTACCGTTCCCTATCTATTTCGTAAGTCGGGGCTGACTATATAATGACTAGCCATGGAAGTGGTATTCTGAGTAAAACTTGCAAACTTAGAGCAACCTGTAAAATATCATACATAAATACCAAGTACACCTGATAAAAGCGCCTAAAAAAAGATTGAGTTCTCTGAGGACGCTTTATCAAGTGCATTATTATTATTATTATTAGTGATAGGAATCCAACTATTAATTTGAAGCAAAAGCTCACCTCACTGAAGCTTAAGGCAATCGTTTCCTCTGAAAAGTATTCGGATTGTATGAGGAAAAACGGCATATTTATATAGCGGTAGAAAAGCCTTACTGGCAATCACCACCTCTTAAAATGGTCCTTATCATTGTTAAGCTTGTCTTCAAAAGCAAACCAAGTTTTCCATGATCTTTCACGCGTGCAAGATAGTAATTTAAATTCCGTATATAGGTGTTATATAACCACTGAGAGGTATTCGTGCACTGCAGCCGCCGTAGCTACATCGAAGTGTTAGCGCTCTTAATTACCGCTGGACGTACCGGGGGAGCTTCTACTTTAGGGGCTCGGGCGCTCGACGGAAGCGCAACCTCGCAAGAGCGGAGCCTCCACGAGCGAAGCTCTAACGCTGGCGACAACGGGTGTATTGTATCGTACGCAGGCAAAAGCGAGCGAGCGTACATACGGATGTAGAAGTCGCCGTACCTTTCACAAGTCGGCCACATTAATTCCACCACCAAGTCTGCCTACTTTTAGAAACGTAACATCGCAAAAGATGGACCAGCTTAGACAGGAACTCCACATCCAATTTGGTCCATGCATTCGTGACATATGGTTTTGGCTTTTGCAACTCACTATTCGCAGGGCTTCTGGCCTGCGCTTACAGTCGGTGCACAACTTTCCAGCTAGGCTTGCCTGTCGTGAGTGGCGCAGTTGCCTCATCGCTTCACATCTAGCCGACCTGCACTGCCGTTCCATCAAGCAGGGCAGCTCGACGTCATGGTTTTGTCAATCACCTCTAGGTCCTGCCACTTTTCTTGTTCCAGCCTACCAATTTGAACTACTTCCTAATCAGACTAGGCATCGAACCATCACGCTTTCGGACTTGAGTTGTTCAGCTTCATTTAAAAAAAGAACCTGAAGACGCGTCTGCACTTCACTGCATTTGCTGGGTCCAAACTGTCCTTTGTACGCCTGTGCGTTCTGAAACTGTGGATGTTATGTCTAATTATATTGACATGCCTTTATTCATGCATGCAAATGTAGTGCCTATGTAATGTATCTCCGTCTGTAACTCCACAAAGTCATAAAGACCATGTGGGCGTTACGCAGGAGAGCTTTGTATAGCACACTCACAGCCTAAGCGGCTTTCGGTAGGCATTCGGTGGCCAACAGACTTCATCTCACGCAACAAAGAGAAAGTGGGAGGCATAGCAGAGTCAGCAGAGCAGTTGAGGTAGTGAGTAGCATGGAAGTAGCAGCTCAGGACCGCTGAAAACGATGACCCATAGTCGGCAGTAAGAGAGTAGTTGTCGTCGCGTAAGAATTGTGGAAGCGAGTTCCACAGTCTAGGACCTGCAGAGCTAAAGCTTCTGTCGCCAACGGTCTTAAAGCGGAGGAATGGAACAGCTAATTTATTGTCCACACAGGACCTGAGGGCGCGAACAGGCTGAAATATTATTATAATTATTTGAATTTAGAAACATCAGTTGTAGAGCCTTTGCGAATTAACAAGCGGTTCTAAATAAAATTTTAGTGAATAGCAAAGCAGTTTCGCTGGATTCGAGCAAAGTTTATGGCAGGGCTCATCCCGAACGGATCCTGACAGAATTTGTCGATGCTGGGCATTCGGAGACTTATATTAGACCTTTTAATGATATTGGTGATTCTAAACAAAGAGCTAATTCAATGACCCGGAGCAAGTTTTAGCGATACCTAAAGTCGAAGCCACGGTCAACCGGTTGTCTTCTGAGAGAAATGCTGCATATACTAGAAATTTGGAAACAAACAGCATAGGTTCGTTCCTGCGGTTGCCAACATTACTAATTTTAGCACAAGATTTCGTTGAAACAAAAATTGGCTTTGTCGGCTAGTTTTGTTGCCAGCCCGGTAGTACTAGCATCATGTACCCTCACGCGTATCCTTGGCACGAGCGAACTCGTGAACAGTGGTAATTCGTACAAGGTAATCGGGAGACATATGTTTCTGACATACAGTTTCGGGAGACATACAGTTTCTGGGTCCACGGCAGGCATTGAACTCAGGAAGCCTGAGACCGATTTCTTCGGGGAATGCCCACCTATACATGAAGATACACGGTAGACATTTAGTTCTCCGAGGGAACCATGCAAATGCCCTAATATAATTGTACCTCTCAGAATTTATCAATGACGTCACGAGATCGGCACTGATAGCATTAAGGACTTTTGATTAACTCGTCGACTTGTCAAGGATCGAAAATCTTAAAAATCGTTGCGTATATCAGTGTGCTCTGTCAATCCTCTTCCAGGATAGACATAGACTGCACATCAATGTCTCAATCTTATTCACATGAATCGCCTGAAAGTACGAGGCGAATGTGATTGACAATCAGACATGTAGACCAAAATCAAGAGCGAAAAAAGCCGAACAAATGCATTTTTATTAACAAGCTCTTATAAAGTGGCTGCAAAACCAGTGATGTCAATTGACATGGAATCCCGTATGGAATTCGGGATCCAAGCAGCAGATTACTTTTACGCGAACAGCATGCTTGTGGGCCTCACCCGATCCAAGTCAGCAGCAGCAGGGAAGCAGCTCAACTAGGAAAACAGGGGCGTGCGACCCTGTACAGTAGTAAAAAATACACGTCCGTGCAGAGTAAAAAAGGAAAAACGTTACCAGTATGAAGCGAGCCAGGTACAGAGATTACAGCAATGTGTTCAGGTTTAGACTTAAGGAAGCCACAGCCTGTAAGTTGGACGGCGGTCTACGACCTGGTGCTGCCCAGCTGCTGCGACAGGAAGAACTCCTTCGCTGGACCACATGCTGGATTGACGCAGAGTGGGCACCGCAAGCCGAACTGTGCCGACTGTGCCGGGGTGTTCTGCAACACGTGCTCCTTGACTACGTCGGCCAGGGCCTAAAACACAGCGACAACTATGCAACGAGCCACGCCGGCCCATGCCCACGACGATTAGGTCAAGTTGCACGAGATCTAGGCTTAATAAAAATGACAATACCTTGTCCAGTCCAAATACGGACAAGTTCGGCTGCTGGCAAGTGCAAATTTTCTTAAATTAAATGATGATAAAACTAACTTACTGATTATGGGCAAACCAAGCGTGATTCAAAAATTGGAAAGGCAAACGCTCAAAATAAGTTCTGCCAGCATATCTCCTGTTGAATCTGCACGGAATCTAGGTATCCTGTTCTAAAGTGACCTTTCGTTAGTCGACACCACACAGCTCCACAGTCGAGTCTGCCTACTTTCAGCTACGTAACGTTGCTGAAATTCGGGCTTGTTTAGACAGCGATATGGCATCTAAATTGGTCCATGCATTTGTGACATCCCATCTTGACTTCTGTAACTCACTGCTTTCTGGCCTACCAGCATGTGTAATCAGGCGCTTACAGCTGGTGAAAAACTCAGCAGCTAGGCTTGTCTGTCGTGAACGTCGCAGTTGCCACATCACACCACTTCTCGCCGACCTGCACTGGCTACCAGTCAAGCAACGGATCGACTTCAAGGTTTTGTCGCTCACTTTTAGGTCACTTCATTCTTTGGCTCCAGCCTATCTCTCACATCTACTCCCCCACCAGGCCAAGCATCGCACCACCCGATTTTCGCAATCTAGCTGTTTACCAATATCTCGTACAAACCTCAAATCCTTTGGAGGCCGTGCCTTTAGTTCGTGTGCTCCCAAAGCCTGGAACTCCCTCCCGACCTGCGTCAGAACATCCCCTGACTTGACCACATTTAAAAGGAACTTAAAAACACCTATTTAGGACAGCATTTAGTGGGTTCTTGTGATTCGTCCTTGACGTGCTTATGCATGCTGACACTGTGCATGCTGCCACTAACCACACTTGCATGCTGACCCTGTGCATGTCACCCCTAACCATGGTATTCGTGTTGTTTGTGTATCAAGCATGATATTACTTACTATTCAATTGCATTTCCCTTTGCAGCAAATGTATTGGCGCCTAGAAAGAGATTGAGTTCTCTGAGGGTGCATTAGCATGTGCATTATTATTATTACTATTATTATTATTATATTAAGGCAGGTAACAAAGAATCACAATTAATGGTCTCCTCAGCACCAGGGCGGGTCCCCACCGAACAGTCACCGACGTTTGGACCTCCTTTCCCATTGCCATATTGGATCTTCTCGTTCCTTCACCGTGATCTTTTCAGCCCAAAACAGCAGTGTACTTGCTAGCTACATGACTGTGCGATCGATGCAGTGGGTGCATGCATGTGTGCTTTGGCCTTATACATTGTAGGGAGCTCGTGAGACAGGTAACAGGTGGAAAGACGCGAGACAGCTGCTCGCTCGACTGCCAAAGGGGCACCACGGCGCCGAGAGGGCAGTATACAGGTGCAGGCAACCAATCGGATTCAACATCGTCGCTGTTGATCGAGGAGTTCAGAGGCTGCGCTTGCAGCAGCCCGATTGCCAAAGTCTAGCGGGGCTGGGCCGCTTGCAACGCTGCTTGGCAATCACTGAGCGCTAAATTTTTAGCAGCGACTACCCCCCCCCCCACCGCCCCCATTAGCGCAGACGCTGGGCAGCCGGGGCATGGCCTGCGGTTTCCTTTTTTGAAAAAAGCGACCCGCTTGATGTCGCCTTTTGACCGACGGTGCTGCAAGCTATACTGCTGCAAGCTGGTTGTGACAGCGTCGATTGAGCGGCGCATGCAACGGCTCATTGACTGACTGACGTCGGCCAGATAAGGACCGAAGCAGCGGCGAAAGGGTGGCACAATAGCACGACTCTCACGCACGGCAGTCGCGCACTCGGGCACCAGCCTGGTACGAGAGGAGGAGGCACCGCCGGGGCGACTCGCCGGAAGGACTGGCCGGCTAGAGCTCCCCAGCGGCTTCCGGCGGCTTCAGGTTTCAAATCGAGCTGCTACGCCGCTAATCCGGATTCTGAGTCGCTAAGCTTGCTAGAGAGACAAGGCAGACAGTCTGCACGCAGTCGTGCACAGTCACACACGCACAGCCAAACCACGAGGCGGTATAACTCTCCCCTCTCCCCCCCCATCGGCGGCGCCATCGTTGCAGTCGTCGACACACTGAGCTGAGAGGCGGGCACTCATAATAATAATAATAATAATAATATTGCACTTGATAAAGCGCCCTCAGAGAACTTAATCTCTTTCTAGGCGCTTTACATTTGCTGCAAAGTGATACGCAATAGAATAGTAAGTGAAATCATGCTTGAAAAACAAACAAAATGAATAACATGGTTAGGGGTTACATGCACTGGGTCAGCATGCAAATGTGGTTAGTGGCAGCATGAACAGTGTCAGCACGCATAAGCACATCGAGGACGAATCACAAGGACCCACTAAATGCTGTCCTAAATAGGTATGTTTTTAAGTTTCTTTTAAATGTGGTCAGGTCAGGGGATGTTCTGATGCAGGTCGGGAGGGAGTTCCAGGCTGTGGGAGCATACGAGCTAAATGCACGGTCTCCAAAGGATTTAAGGTTTGTACGAGGTATTTCTAGACTGTTGGATTCCGAAAAGCGAGTGGTACGATGCTTTGCCTGATGGGGTAGTATCTCGGAAAGATAGGCTGGAGCCATAGAATGAAGAGACCTAAAAGTGAGCGACAAAACCTTGAAGTCAATCCGTTGCTTGACTGGTAACCAGTGCAGGTCGGCGAGAAGTGGAGTAATGTGGCAACTGCGACGCTCACGACAGACAAGCCTAGCTGCAGAGTTTTGCACCAGCTGCAATCGCCTGATCGCACATGCTGGTAGGCCAGTAAGCAGTGAGTTGCAGAAGTCGAGACGAGATGTCACGAATGCATGGACCAACTTGGACGTGGTATCCTTATCTAAACAAGCCCTAATTTTAGCAATGTTATGAAGCTGAAATAGGCTGATTTGACTGTGGAGCTGATGTGGTCGTCTAACGAGAGGTCGCTTTGGAATATGACACCTAGATTTCGAGCTGATGCAACTGGAGATATGCTGGCAGAGCCAATTTTGAAAGTCAGCCTTTCCAATTTCTGAATAACACTAGGTTTGCCCATAACTAGTAAGTTAGTTTTATCATCGTTTAGTTTTAGAAAATTTGCTGCCATCCATGATCGGATGTCATCAATGCATGCAGCAAGTGAGTTGAGAGAATTTGAGGTGCTCGAAGGCTGGGAGGGATCAAAGCAAAGGTACAACTGAGTGTCATCCGCATAGAAGTGAAAGCCTAGATTGTGCTTGGCAATCACATCAGCGAGAGGGAGAGTATAAACGGTGAAAAGGACCGGACCTAGCACAGAGCCCTGAGGTACTCCATATTTTAGAGGTACTTCAGATGATCTTTGTCCATTCACGTCGATACTCTGGAGTCTCCCACTGAGATAGGACCTGAACCACTGCAGAGCAGTGCCAGTGATGCCCAGGCGAGATGAGAGGCGCTCTAGAAGTACTTTGTGATCGATGGGATCAAAAGCTGCCGAAAGATCGAGCAAAACAAGAAGAGACACTCTACCCATGTCTGCATTCCTAAGTAGGTCGTTGTATACCCTAAGCAATGCTGACTCTGTGGAGTGATTAGCTCTAAAGCCAGACTGGAACTTACTAGCAAGGTGTGAGGTCTCGATATACGAGTTCAGCTGGTCTGCCACGACCCGTTCCAGTGTCTTTGATAGGAATGGTAGAAGGGAGACTGGGCGGTAGTTGCTTAAGTTCTCTTGGTCTAGTGTAGCTTTCTTGAGAAGTGGCCTGACTACAGCTTTTTTGAAAGGTGCTGGGACCTGACCTGAGGCTAATGACATATTAATGATGATGGTTATGCATGGCAGCAGCAGATCAATGCAACGTAGGAGCAGGACAGTGGGAATAGGGTCCAGTGGACTTGTTGTCTTCTTTGATTGAGATACGAGCTTTAGGACTACATCACTAGTGACCTGTTTAAATGCAGACATTGAGGCGCAGCCAGGAACCGAGGAACAGCATTCTAGTGGGAAGGTTGTCATCGCAGGGATGGATTCCCTGATTTTGTCTACCTTCTGCACAAAGAATCGAGAGAAGCGATTGGCTAGATCATCACAAGCTCATGCTGTCTGCTAATTGTAGAGAGGCCGATTCAGAGACGCGTTGCGACACAAAGGTCGTCACAAATACCTTGACGAAAACGGGATGGTCATTCAAAGCCGGTGCCCGACGAATGTGCTTCACTCCGGCCTGCAAAAGAACGATGAGAGTGCACAGCCGAGTTTCTCATACAGCACGTGGCGGCGCACGTGGCGACGCCTGCCGCCACGTGCTGGCATGCCACGCCTGCCGGCTGCTGCAATGGTACCGTTAGGTATAAAGGGTGCCACAGCCTGAGATGAACCTCGGTAGGGCTTACATTGAGCATCTCAGTTGACAATGTCGAATAGGGGATAGCCAATGGCCCGACTATTGAATACGACCCGGGAAGCACGTGTCCAATAGAGCCGAGGGCCAGTGAGTTAGGTATACAGTGGGGTGAAAAACTTAAATGTCCGACCGGCGACGGTGCAAAGCTCCAATGGATGAGTCTGCATATACATATATGTGTGTTTGTGTGTGTTTGTGTGTGTGTGTGTGTGTGTGTGTGTGTGTGTGTGTGTGTGTGTGTGTGTGTGTGTGTGTGTGTGTGTGTGTGTGTGTGTGTGTGTGTGTGTGTGTGTGTGTGTGTGTGTGTGTGTGTGTGTGTGTGTGTGCGCGTATAATTCATTTGCATTTGCATAGCGCCCCGAGAGAACTCAATCTCTATTCAGGCGCTTCACATATGCCTTGGGGCTCGAGCCCACGACCTCAGCCACACCTTGGTCGGGGAGAGCACCTTAACCACTGGACCAAACCAGCTGTACTGTGTCACATAATGTGTCACTTGTAAAGCGCCCTAAAAGGTCTATCCATGCACCTTACCATTCGCTGCAACAGAATGAGTGACCATGAGGTTAGCGACCTGCAAGACAGCAAGCATTCAAAAGCTAACAGGAATCACTCTTAGGACAGCACGCTAAAGCAAACATGAAAGCACTCGTGGCCACCAGTCAGTAAAACCTCTGGCTTGTAACGCCATTGAATCATGTGCAAGTCTACGTGCAAAGCATTTTGGAACAAAAATAGACCAGTGGGAAAAAATTCAGCTGACCCAAATAGATGCATCTTTAGCTGACATAAAAGATGCAGGTCGTCGCAGGCTAGTGACCTGGAGAAAGCCTGAATTTTGTTTGGCTGTTAGATCGGCAAGAGACTGAGTATAAATTGTGAAAAGTATTGAACCATATGCAGAGCACTGGGGTACCCAGTACTCAAGTGGCTCCTTTGGAAGATTGTTAGTAGTTGATATTAATGCTCTGGTGCCTCCCACCGAGACGTAATGTAATGTATGTGTTGTGATGTCTCTCAGTCTGTAACTCCACAAAGACTTTGTGGGTGTTAAGCAGGAGAGATTTGTATAGCACATTCACAGCCTAAGCGACTTTCGGTACGCATTCGGTAGCCAACAGATTTCGTCTCACGCAACAATGAGAAAGTGGGAAGTATAGCAGAGTCAGGAGAGCAGTTGAAGTAGTGAGCAGCATGGAAGTAGCAGCTCAGGACTGCTTGAACGGATGAGCTACAGTCGGAGAGTAGGAGAGTAGTTGTCGTTGTGTCAGAATCGTGGGAGCGAGTTCCACAGTTTAGGACCTGCAAAGCTAAAGCTTCTGCCGCCAGCAATCTTTAAAAGGGAGGAATGGAGCACTTGGTGAGCCGTGATGGCGCACTAGGTAAGGTGGTTGCTTTTCGCGACCTCGGTCCCGAGGTCGTGAGTTCTAATCCTGCGGTGGGCGATCCTTTATCGCCACTGCAATCGGTGGTGATAGCCTTAAAGGCTCTTCTGTCGCTATACAAAAGAGGCTGCTAAATCAGCTAGGATTTAACGTTTTAATTTAACAGCTAATATATTGTTCTGATTTTGGCTGATACCTCTTCAGCTCACCGATAGGAAAGTGGGCCATTTTTCCCCAGGAAACCCCCATGTGTAGGGTGTACAGGTTAAACACAAGGATATGCCCCCCCCCCCATTACAGCAATCAGATTCTGCTCACAGTCTAGGTGGTGTCTTTGATAGCTGGTTGATCCTTCGGGCTTGTACCCAGTAATCGGTCTACAAAGCTGGCTGTCTAACTGCACTCCACCAAGCAGATAGAGACTGCCTAGATTGCTTTGCAATCGCTCACCTTTTTAGCGAGGTGACCGACATACTCGACGTCCAGCTCGAACAGAGTCTCAATGTGATCGCTCGTGAAGGCGATGGGCACGAGGAGCATGCTGGTGCGGCCTTTCTGCGCCAGCCCCTCGATCACCGAGTCCGTCTGCGGCCCGAGCCACGGCAGCGGTCCAACCTGCGCACGTCGTCGCGGCGGCGGCAAATGTGGTGCCAGTGCGAAATGAGCACTTTCAGAGCTCACACCTTAGGTCGGGGGGGGGGGGGGAGCGGCGCGCTGGGAGAATGGCACAGGAAGCAAGGGCGCCTGTGCATGAGAGGCCTGCTGCTCGCTGCGGAAGCTGCTGGGCACGAGCTGAAACTGAAGCCCTGCCGCCGCCGCCGGCTCACCTTGGACTGCCAGACTAATCTATATGGGTTGCAATGCCCGAGGGCCTCCATGACACGTGCCACACTGGCGGCTACCTCGGCTGGGTACGGGTCGCCTCGGTTGACCACCTGCAAGACGAGCTTGGGAAAGATCGCTGCCCTTCTTTGCGCCACCGACGGATGATAATAACACATACTGCCATCGGCAAAGGATGGTGGGAGCAAGAAACCAGAGCGAGTGGCCTGGCCGGAGCGCGGCACGGCAAGCCACCTCGTCTTACCTTCATTGGCAGGGAATGCGCTGAGAAGAGTATCACGACATCTTTCCGGACGGAATCGGGAAACTGAGCAAGCTCAGACCTAATGATATCGGCAAACGCCTAAAAAAACGAGCAGTAAGCTGCCAGGTACGCTATTGACGCCTTTGAATAACGAGCAAGATACGAAGGCTGGACGATCGTTCTCAAGTCAAAGGAGAGTGCAAGCGGAGCTCTTCTGGAGCTCCTCTGCTCGAGCCTGAGCCTGGCTGCTTAGCCTCCTCGTTCACCTCTCCTTTGCTGCGTTGAGCGGGCACCGCTCAACGCAGATTGAATTTCTTTTACGTGCCACACTATCTGTGAAGACATGCAACCTCTTAGCACAAAAAGCATTGCACACCAGCAGCCTAGCCAGTGGCCATACCAAAGAAGGTATTGCTGAGCTTCATGGATCTGAGTGAGCAGAAAACAGCAAACGAAGTAAGGAACGGCTACCAGGCCACTCACGCCGTGGCTACTGACAGGAAAAAACAGCGATCAGAGCGATCTGCTAGCAAAAGTAGGCACTGCACAAATGATTGGACTCCAATGCATGCTGTGAGCAGGGGGGGAAGATGTGAAGTGGGTAGAGCGCTTGCACTTCACCTTGCCAGGTCATAGGCTCTGAAGCTATTATATTAAATGAGGCTACTAAGTCGGCTGACAGATAAAACTTTCATTTAATTGCTAAATCAATGACTTAAAAAATCGCCGTGGGTAAGGAGTGCAGACAACCAATTTTGGGAACCGTCAGCTGGTGCAAGTCTGGACATTCGAGCTGGTTCATCTGCCTGCAGGAGCAGAGTAAAACAATATGCACGTCGCGTGACATGCAAGAGGATGACGTAAACACATAAGGCTCCATTGTTTTATCTAAAAGACGGTTAGTGTGACATTAAACTGCTCAATTTTTCCGGCAGTAACATTGCTCCACGGGAGGGGGGGGGAGACGTTAGAATAATCAGTAGCCATCCGATGAGAAGTTAGTCCCAGCTATTGAAGCCCTAGACCAGCAAGATCCGAGCAAGGTGATTTCAGTAGGCACTCCAACCAACCAACTCAAAAGAGCATGTACAGGGCTGTCAGTTTGTTGACTATGCAAGCACACAGAATGTTTTGTGTCGAGTTATCTTAGCTGAACAGCTTTCCTCGGCCGGACTCAATGTCATAATTTTTCTTTTCTGTAAGCTTTTGCAAATTTGACAGATCGGCCTCTGAAGTAAGGGTCAGACAAAGTGCCTCTGCAGTAAGCATCTGACAAAGTGCACAACATTTGCCCGCCTATCATCACTGCTAGACACATACATCAATAGCTGATGGTCGCATGGGGGCAGGATTACAGCCAGGAAACTAGATGCAAGCTTGAACACGTGCACATAAGAGATAACATCAGGAGGGAGACAGTCGATTTAGTTACAGGGCAAGTGGCTATCGTAAACGGCCGGAGCAAGACCCGCCTGTAAGCCGAACTCCAATTGACCAGCGAGAAGGCGACCGATTTTAATCGCACTTCTACAGAAGGAGCAATGATGCAAAGATGGCCGCTCCGGTGCGAAACACGACTGACATTTCCCACGGCAACAACTCGACGACACATGGCGATGGAGGCGCGCACGGACACAAGCCGCCAAATCTAGAGCACGAAGCAGGCACCAACAGAGCGTGCACAGGATGCAAGTGCTTTGCGTGCCTGGGTGTAGGCAAAAGTTGGAAGCAGGCGCAGAGTCGGACGAGACGGGGGGGGGGGGCTCGGGCGGCAACGGCACCTGCACGAGTCCGGTGTGAGTGGGCCAGCGATCGATGACGCTCCAGCGCATCCGGCTCGGCTCGGAGCGCTTGGCGTAGTGACGGTATATGGCGTTGACGCTGCTGCCGGTGGTCGAGCAGCTGTACTGCGGATACTGGGTGAACGCTATCGCTCGTTCAATTCCGTCGCTGGAAAAGACACACTGGCCATTGCCTGATGAGCAGAGACAGCGGTATGCAGAAAGAATAAGAAAGACGGTACTGAAAGAAAGGCAAAGGATGGGTCCAGCAGACCGACAGACAGAAGGAGACAAACGTGGAGAGATGCGAAGCCTCTCGAAGCTATTCACACCATTCTTGGCCACACCGAAGCTCTCAGCATACTCTTCGCCTGCTTCAAGCACATTCGTCCTTAAAAAAGCAGCAGACCAAGCAGTGCCGGTGGCAAGCGCTGCTGCGGAAGCAAGGGACCGCAGCTCTGGACCCCATCGCTGGCCTATGCTGCCGCATTACACACCGCTCCATATGCTCCAGGCTGTCCTCCGTCAGCGGCTTCGTGTAGCGAAATCCAATGTAGTACTTGTGTGGAGCCGAGGCCGGGCTGATCTCGTCCAGCAGCCGCACCATGGCCTCGCCTTGAGCACTGGTCCAGCGGCGTATAGGCGAGCCGCCTCCGATGCTTCGGTACTGCTCCACGATTCGCGGTGTGCGCCGCTTGGCTATCCACGTGGCGAGCTGCCTGCGATAGAAGCAGAGCTTGTTGCAGACAACTGAGCAAGGAGCACAAGCACGCACAAAGGGGGAGGCAGAGGAGAAGTGGAACGACTGCCAAGAGAGAAAGCGGAAGAGAGTGAGAGAGACGGGAGCAGGGAGACGGGAGAGAGAGAAAGAAAGAGAGAGAGTGAGAGAGAAAGAGAGAGGGAGAGAGAAAGAGAGAGAGAGAGAGAGAGAGAGAGAGAGAGAGTGTGAGAGAGAAAGAGAATGTGAGAGAGAAAGAGAGAGAGAGAGAGAAAGAGAGAAGAACAGGGAGACACACACAGAGAGAGAGGGAGACAGAGAGAGTGTGTGAGACAAAAAGAGAGAGAGAGAGAGAGAGAGAGAAAGAAGAACAGGGAGACAGGGAGAGAGAGAGAGGAGCAGGGAGAGAGAGAGGAGCAGGGACAGAGAGAGAGAGAGAAGGGAGAGAGAGAGAGAGAGGGGGGGAGGTGTCACTTAGCCACGAGGAGAATGCTGGCCGCGCTAGGGCTGATGCATGAGCCAGGCAATCGGCCTGGGTTAGCATTCATGTGATGCCTACAGGCAAACATAATTCAAGTTAAAACCGAAACATATTGCCAAAACTACGAGCCACTACATGAACATCACCAGCTTGTCCTTCATTATGTATCGCACCCTTCACTACATCACGCTATAAATTAGGAAATGGTGGGGCCAATACAAGCAAGCAAACCCCAAGTCGGATTTACACAACACCAGCAGTCCCAAAAGGAAACATCGTAGCAGTAGAAAGAGAGAAGCACATCGGTGTAGTCCTTACCGACTGAAACAAAGGCCTACAACACCAGAGGTGTATAACTACGCCAAAATCTATTTCGAACGAAAGCACGAGATGGTGCCGACCAACGGCCAACTCATGACGAATGCTGTCACCACAAGCAAGTCCTGTAAGAGTACACCAACGCCTCCTGGACGGATTCAGGATCCTGAACAGATTCAGACAAAAATGAATGCAACTGAAGATGAATGCAATACGTGCTTCATTGCACCAATGAAGTTTCAATGATAACTTGCTGCTTCCATACCGATACGGATACCTCGCATCGTGATGCAGGACTTGGATTTAGAACTACCCTGGTTCGACGATGAGGGGGGCATCTGCTGGTTCGAGTAGGATTGCTGTTACTGAAAGACATCAAAATGGCAGACAGTGTGAAGGCAACTGCTGAGAATGCACAGCCTGATATAATGTAATGTAATGTAATGTATCTCGGCCCGTAACCCCATAAAGTCATAAAGATCATGTGGGTGTTACGCAGGAGAATTTTGTATAGCGTACTCACAGCCTAAACGACTTTCGGTATGCATTCGGTAGCCAACAGACTTCGTCTCACACAACAAAGAGGAAGTGGGAAGCATAGCAGAGTCAGCAGAGCAGTTGAGGTAGTGAGTAGCATGGAAGTGGCAGCTCAGGACCGCTGAAAACGATGACCCATAGTCGGCAGTAGGAGAGTAGTTGTCATTGCGCATCTAGGACCTGCAGAGCTAAGGCTTCTGTCGCCAACGGTCTTTAAGCAGAGGAATGGAACTGCTAATTTATTGTCCACACAGGACCTGAGGGCATGAAGAGGCTGAAACTGGTGCAGCAGTTGAGCTAGGTACGAAGGACCCAAGCAATGGCAAGCCTTGTGGGTCAGCATAAGAACTTTGCTCAGTACCCGTAGCTCAACTGGTATCCATCCTAGCTCTTTTAGCAGAGGAGACACGTGCTCAAACCTCTGGGACTGGAAGACTAGCCTTGCAGCCATATTCACAGTCAGCTGCAGTGGCCTAATAGCTTTCATTGGTAGGCAGGCCAAAAGGGAATTTTCAAGAGCTAGTTGAATTGTTTACAAGCAACTGTGGGAGACAGCTCCTAATCTTGGATAGGGATTGGACGTGATGGTTAGCTGTAGAAGCAGTCTTCTGAATGAAGCATTTAAAATTGAGGCAGCTGTTGAAAACGTCACCTAAATTTTGAGCACGTTGTGATGGTTGCACAACAGCATCACCTATTAGAAAATCAAAGCCTTTTAATCCAGCCACATGCTTAGGGTGTCAAATGAGCAGTAGTTCAGTTGTATCGTCATTTAATTTCAGGAAGTTTTCCGACATCCAGGATAGAATATCGGCAAGGCAAGCATTCAATTTCTCAGCTGCCGTAGCAGATTCCGACGGTTTGAATGACAAATACAACTGAGTATCGTCAGCATAAAAGTGATATCCTACTCCATGGGCCTTAATCACTTTTCCCAGAGGTTGTGTATAAATCAAGAACAGAAAGGGACCGAGTACAGACCCTTGAGAGACTCCACAGGTGACCCTTCTCGTGTGTGAGACCTGACCCCCACACGACACGGATTGAACAAGATCAGATAAGTATGATTTATATCGTGCCAGTGCTTCGTCTGCCAGACCAATCGTTGTTCTCAATCGTTCAAGCAGAACCTCATGATCAATGGTGTCGAAGGAAGCAGACAGATCTAGCATAGCTAGGACAGTGACAATCCCGTCGTCGTTGCCACGTAGAATGTCATTGTTAACTCGGAGGAGAGCAGTTTCAGTGGAGTGCTGCCTCTTGAACCCTGATTGAAAGGTTTCTGACATGTCATTCTTTTCAATATGTTCAACTAGCTGCTTAGCAACAATTTTTTCAAGAATCTTTGACAAAAAAGGAAGAATGGAAACTGGGCGATAGTTTACAAGGACCTCTGCATCTAATCCAGGTTTTTTAAGTATGGATCGAACGATTGCCGATTTGAAGGACTTGGGGACGACCCCTTCTCCCAGAGAAGCATTAAAAATCTTAGTTATGGTTAGGCTAAGTTGGTCTGCTAGTGAAGACGGCAGAGATGAAGGTATAGGGTCTTCAGGAGACGAGCTCTTTTTGCTAGACCTTATTAAGGCAGCCACATCGCTTGCAGAAACGTCGGAGAGCCTTTTAAGGAATGCCACAGGTTGAGGAACTGCGATTGCTTTGGTCGGAGGGGGCCTAATGGAGGCACGAATCTGCACAATTTTTTCAGTAAACAAGGCTGAAAACTATTCGGCTGAGACCTTAATAGCTGGGGAGTCAGACCTCACAGCATTGGCCAGTAAATGGTTTACTGTCTTATAAATCTGTTTAGGGTCCGACTGGCAGGATTTCTGCTTCCTGATGAAAAAAGAAGCCCTGGTTTTTTTAAGCCTTCGGCTGAAAACTCGATGGAAGTCTTTGAAATTGACTAGATCTGCATCAGACCCTAATTTCTTGAAACGACGTTCAAGCCTCTGCTTAACACGGTGCATCTTTAGGAGATTTTTTGTAAATTGAAAGGAATCTCCACGACTTTGAACACGGATAGAATGAACGGGAGCATGCTTGTCAAGAGCACTCCTGAGTGTCATGTTGATCGCATCAGTGAGGGTATCGAGGCTGCCGGTCGAGTCTGAATGAAGATCAAGAAGACCAGCATGACAGATTTCAAAAACTTGTCTATGTCAATGCTTTGTAAGTTACGTCGTTTGACAAGTTCGACATTACCCTGTACGTACAAGGAAGCAGGTACAGTAAACGAGACCAAACTATGATCTGAGAGGGCCAGTGGGCACACCACAAGGTCAGCGGGGAGAATATCCTTAGTGACCACGAGATCTAGAATATCTTTACCGACGTGGTTGGTATGATTAACGTGTTGGACCAAACCAAAATTCTCAAGACAGTCAAGAAATGAGCGGACCTGGCTGTTGCTAGGGTTGTCAACGTGAATATTGAAGTCTCCTACAATCAGTAACGGCCTGTCACAAACAAATATTTTAGCGAGGAACTCTGAAAACTCCTCTATAAACAAGTTCAGACAGCCAGAAGGAGGCCGGTATATTACAATAGAGAGAGGCATTATCTTTAATGAAGACCTGATTGCAACCGATTCAAACGATGGCCCATGCGAAAAACTGCACTTCTAATAGCCAAACGATTCGCGAACAACAATTGCAACCCACCACCAACCTTGTCAGAACGCATGGACTAATAGAATGAGAACCCAGGTGAAAGAGTCTCAGAAATACAGCTACTGGAACAAGGCGTCATCCAAGTTTCGGTAAGCAGAAATGCATCTACCTTCTTCTGGATCACCTGATTGCGGATAAGTAACGCATTGGTTTATAGCGAGCAGGCATTTAGTAGGCGGAATTTAAGAGGCAGTCCAACAACTGGGCGATGGCGATGAAGTGGCTTGTATTCACGTCGTAGTGTATCCGGCCCGACAGACAAGGGCTCTCCGAATTTGAATTGGACCTTATATTCGATCGAGAGATGACTATTGTTGATCTGATTAACCTTGCTCCGATTCCAACAGACATTATCTCAGGGAGAAGCTTCCGGTGACTAACTGTGCTTGCAGATAAGACCTAAAAATGGCTCCCGGGATGGAGAGCGGCCACAAAGCTGGATTCTAAGGACTCGTGGAGAGCAACACGAAGGCACTGATCGTACGACTTGTCCAGGACCCTTCCCGTAGTGTAGCAGCTCTTGGGATGGACAGCAACAGGTGTGCTGCGAAAGTGAAGAGAACCGCCAGCAGCCGGCCACGTGACACGTTTACAATCTCAGCAGATGACAAGCGACAGGCAATATCAGAGGTACAGAAGAATCATGGTGAGATGAAAAATCCACGACACTCACAAACGAAGCCCTGTGTGAAGCTCTGCCAATCCTGCAGACCACGACGAGCCGGGTGCACGTGGGTCGGACAGGTGGAGGTGGGATGCTGCGTCCAAGCTGGAGGACGCCCAGCGGCTGGAGGTCGATGCATGGAGATGAGGTGCACGGCCGGCGCGGTAGCAGCAGTGAAGGGATGCGAGGCGGCAAGCCAAAGCCAACTTACTTCTGTGCAGGCAGCGGTATGAGATCCTTATCGGAAAAGAGGCGCAGCAGGAAGTCGTACACGTCGTCGGTGGTCTCCGGTCCTCCCAGGTTGAGCATGAGGATGCCCGTCTTGGGTGGCCGGCCGGCATTGGTGCCGGAGGAGGTGGCACGGACGGCTTGAAGAGCAGTGTGAGCATCATTTCGGCCGAGGAAGCGCTGCTGCTGCTGGACTGCCAGAGCGGAAGTCGGCTGTGCATAGAACCCTATAAAACGCCACATTGTTGATTTTGGATTTTTTTCAATAACTACGACAGCAGTGGCTTGAAGTATGGCCACTGGAGTCAAGCAGCAAGCTCTCGCGGCGTCACACGCTGTAGCCGACCGGTCGCGTGTGCTGGGAAGGGGGGGGATGATGATGCAGAAAACCTAGCAGTGCCTGGGGCGCCTTGACCGGCGGTGGTTGCAGATGTGCAGCGACACGATTATCCAGTTGCATTGACACCGGCAAAGGTAGTTGTGGCTGCCCTGAAAACTGACTGTGCGTCTAGCACAATGCATCCGAGAGACTAATGACTGAATCCAAAGCCGACTGAGTGATTGGAAGAAGAAAGGAAGAGTGGGTCGGATGCCCACACAGCTCCACCGAAATGCCACTGTCTGGTGAATCAGTGGCCAATGTGACACAGTTCCAGTGCACGAGAACTAATGAACACCGGCAATTAATTAGCTTAATCTGACAGACCTGGAAAGCAAATACTAAAGGTAAAATATTATGCTGGTTTCATTCAAATGGCTTGCTGGTATTAGCACGATTGTTGAGGATTGGATGGCGAGTTATCGGAGCACAGTTGCACACCACGAGCTCTCCTGAGTGAGGCGAGTGCACTCACGAGACCTAATGAGCGAAGCAATAGGCAAGCGGCCGAGCACTAGTGGACAAGCAAGCACTAATGGATGAGGGGCTATTCTCGTGCAAGCAGGCGGCACTGCACATGCAGCAGAGACGAGCTACTGCGACTGAGTGAGAGCTACTGCGCATTCCTATTCAAAAGTTCGAAACCAAACGTGTGGCACCATCGATCACGATCATAAACAGTACAGTGCTGCAGTACCCTACAACGATCGTGCCTCCTCGTTCGCTCGCCGCCCAAGCATGCTTGAATGCCCAAGCAGCAGGCCGAGTGCAGTGCACCGACGTGGTAGCCATTCCTTGACCACACTGCCTTAAAGTGCTCTGCAGAGAAGCTGCGATTAACGGCTGTGCCATGCTCCGGGGTAGACTACAGCTCGGCGATCATGCCGAAACAAGCACCCGGCGAGGGGCGCGAGAAAAATGCGTGCATGCTAGTGGGCCAAGCCGTGCCCTGGTCAGAGACCAGCGGGCTAATACGACGTAGTAATTTTCAGCACTGCATTCTGTCATTCGAACAGTCCACTCGGCGTAATAATGTCAATAATAATTATACTGATAATAATAATAATACAGTTGCATCGGCCCTCAGAGAACTTGATATCTTTGATTTGATCACTTGACATATGATGTAACGGTAGCATGACCAAATGAGTATAGGTAGCATGCACAGTCAACCTGCATAATATGGTTAGAAGTCGCACGCACAATGTCAACATGCAAATATGATTGCTGGTAACAGGCATACGCAAAAGCAAAATACGGAGGACGAGTCATAAGGACCCAGCAAATGCTGTGTGAAACAAGTGCGTTTTTAACTTTTCTTAAAAGATCATCCAGTCAAGATTTCGTATTATCAGTAAGCGATATTGCAAACCTACGTACAAAAACTCGTGATCTACTAGCGCCGACGTGTGCTCGGTAGAGTATCAAAGCTTTTTTAAATCAGCGTCTGTTCAAATTTAAGCGGTGACTAAAAAGCACGACCCATTTCCGGCGGTTAAGCTAGCGCTGCAAACAAACAAGCTGAAAAATGAAGCAGAGCCAGTAAAGCTCAGCCGCGGGTTGCAAGGATGGTTGCGTCACAGTAAGCGACTTACGAAGAAGTCCTCTTCGAAGAGCTACCGCGGCCATTTCAGATCAGTGTAAGCAGCGACAGAGCTTACAAGCACCCGGCTACACGCATGGTTTATGTAACCGGCGAGATTGGTGCGACTGACGCAAACGGAATCGCTGTGTATTCTCAAGGTCAGCTGTTTCTACACGTGCGCCGACTTCTGCAGCAGCGTGACGCTTAAATAGGGCGACTGACGCAAACGGAATCGCTGTGTATTCTCAAGGTCAGCTGTTTCTACACGTGCGCCGACTTCTGCAGCAGCGTGACGCTTAAATAGGGCGACTGACGCAAACGGAATCGCTGTGTATTCTCGGGGTCAGCTGTTTCTTATCGCGCGCCGACTTATGCAGCTTCCCGCGTATGGATCTGTGAAATTGCTGTGACGAAATAGCTACTTCAGATTCTGCTCTATCAGTGTTAGCTTGACTTCTGAGGCGACTTATGCGCAAACGCCGTCAGGAAGAAGAAAAAGGTTGCGGATGCTCGTACCCGTTTGTAACCCCACTAAGCTTTTTTGAAGACTACCTGAGCGTTACAGTGGAGATTTTTCTGTCGTGCCCTGCAGATACTTACAGTGCGCGTGCGATAGCAATGCTACAAACGAGGTTTCAGCGGCTTTCACATCCGAATAAAACTTGGCCGCCGACACAGCGTTCGTAACGGCGCTGGTCTTTCGCGAGAGACGCCACGAGTAGCGATTAAGCAAAGAGACTTGGAATGGCGACTAGCGACTGGTATGTGCAGCACCGATGCTCGCGGGCATGGCGGCGGCGGAACTCGGCTACTACAAAGAACGCCTATCCCGCCGGTTGAGGCGCTCGCCCCGACCAAGGTCAAGGTGAAAACATTTAAACACCGAGGTCGTGGGCTCGAGCCCCGTGGCTTATGCTAAGCGCTTGAACAGAGATTAGGTTATGTTGGAGTTTGGAAATAATTATATTATATTTCGTCACTAAATTATTATCAAACGTCCATAAACTGCGTCACCTGCAATCGTGGACATGTATAGAAAAACATCCAAACTAAATCAGAAATAAACTAGCGAATTGTGTCGCAAGCAGGGCTGAATTCGCATTCAATTTTACTTTGCAAAAGAACTACTGGCCACGTTATGGAATTTGCATGGTACGGAGCTTCACTGTAATTGAAGCTGTATAATAAGAGTCTCAAGCATGGACCTCAACAAGCTTCTCTCATGTGCCTCGATCCAAAAAAGTTTAACAATTTGGGACACATGCTGCATATGATGCAAAGATTGGGAATTTTTTTTATTTTTGGAGATGTTTCTTCCCGTTTAAATCTGGGTTGAACTTGGCTTTCAGAATCTTTGCATATGGTAGTCGTCGAAACTTACGATCTCATTTCTATCATTGTACCTAATGGAATCCTATACAAGTAGCCGAATGCTGGATTAACTTACAGTATTTTTGGCATGTCACCTTACCATAAAAACTTATTATAATAACTTAGACAAGTCTATCTGACAGCGACCAAGGAATACAGGCGTTCAACAGAGGTAATTACGAGCAACAGCTCTCGCAGTGCTCAACGGCCAAGAGCGCGATCAGCTCAAATGCTGAGGCCAGCCTCTGGAGCACAACTAGCTGCCAATGCTGGTTTCGCCAAGTGGTGGAATTTGAGCAAAATGGTCAAGACTTTTCAGTTTTTTGGAAATTTGCCTGTTAACAGAAAAGACCAGTAATAAATGCAATCCCAAATTGTAGTTATTGCCAGATGACGGGAACATTGTAAATAAAATTATTTGGTAAGGCATACTTAAACTGGAATTGGTATGTCGAGCTTAATTTTTTTTTAAATCAGACTTCCCAAACCAAACGTTTGTGGGGAACTGTGTAAATAAAAGGTACTCAGCCCTAAACAGACCCGCAGAAAATAACTTCAACTACCAAAAATACGTTTAATTAAATGAAATGACACGCCCCCTCGAGATCTATCGTCCCACTGGTAGTATAGCAAGATTATAAAAGCGTAAACCCTATCAGCCGGGGCCTAGTCCGACTCCGCTAACCCGCCCCGTCCATAGCAACCGGCTGCAAACGGCAATTCAAGGCCCACTCCTTATTTGCTTGGCAGAAACATATTTACATTGGAATGTTTACATCACCTCAGAGACCGGAAGTGGATGTTATTTGGCAAGTAGACAATCATTAGGGATAATGTATTGAGAATTTACTGCTGCCAAGGCCACCGTAACTAAGGAGTCTATTACCCAAAAAAGTCTAAGTCTATTACCCGCTGCACCTACGGAATCATGGTATTGTTATCTGGTTCCTGTAGCTGCCCTAGTCCACGAGTCCGGTGGCCGTTGGTGGTGACTTGGATGGAGCTAGCGCGTCGTTCACTTGGAATCAGTCTGAAAATGTTGATTCGATTCTATTTAAGGGAAATTGGGGTGATTTTGAGTTCTCATTAATACCTGTTTAGCTTGAAATTTATATCGGCGAGCGTGGGTCATACGCCTGGGTGGTTTGACTGCCGGCGGTATGAGAGCTATCTATCCTGCCTACCTTCGCTATCATGCTTACGTCATATCTCCGATAATAGTGATCCGATAAACTTGAATGTATGACTGTGTGAATTTTATAATCCACCAGAAATATATATTGACAGTATTGGCAACAATGTATGACGGTCATATGGTTTTTGACATCAAGGTATGTGCTGCCACCTGGTTAAGTTATCCGCTGGCAACTTTGTCTGTGCTTCCTGAACAGTTAGGCTTTGCACCTTTGAGATACTACAGCTTGGCCATCTATGGCCACATCGACTTGAAATTTGGAATATATGCTTTTTAAACGTCACAAAACTTTTTATTTATTTTTTAGAAGAATCCCTGGTTCAACAAAAGTGTTTCGCATCTCTTGAGAGGTTTAACAAATTTCTACAATGCATTGTAATGAATTTGTTTGAATTAAACCGAAGTGATATACTGAAGCGAAAATGTGACCTTAACCTATACAGGTCATTAGAAGGTCAAAGAGGCACTATAGTTACATCAAAAGATAAATAATTTTGCCCTTGTTGTTTGTGCAAATTTGCATGCCTTTCGGTCGATCAGTATTTGAGAAATATAAAAAATAAATGTGTTTTAAGGGATATAACTCCTACAGTACTCTTATAAGGATGGGGATAACTCCCTATATTCCCCCTTATTTGTATGTGCTCTCCCTGATAAAGGTCAAGGCGAATGTATTTTATTATTGAGGTCGTGGGCTCGAGCCCCGGCAGCATGTATAAAACGCCTGAAGAGAGATTGAGTTCACTTAGGGCACCCTGCAAATGAATAGTTTGTATTTGTTTACATGGCTTCCGGCTTACTGGCTGCCTTGGACATAAAGCCGTAGAATGCACTTGGTAAAGCTCTCTCAGAGAACTTAATCTCTTTCTAGGTGCTTTACATTTGCTGCAAAGTGAAATGCAATTGAATGGTAAGTAAAATCATGCTTGAAAAACAAACAAAATGAATAATATGGTTAGGGGTGACATGCACAGGGTCAGCATGCAAATGTGGTTAGTGGCAGCATGCACAGTGTCAGCACGCATAAGCACATCAAGGACGAATCACAGGGACCCACTAAATGCTGTCCTAAATATGTGTGTTTTTAAGTTCTTTTTAAATGTGGTCAGGTCAGGGGATGTCCTGACCCAAGTCGGAAGGGAGTTCCAGGCTTTGGGAGCATACGAGCTAAATGCACGGTATCCAAAGGATTTGTTCGAGGTATTGGTAAACTGTTGGATTCCGAAAAGCGGGTGGTACGATGCTTGGCCATAATTCAGGAACCGCGAAAAATTAATACACGTAGTCATCCGGCTGGTTTAGCATGCCGCAATTTTCGATAACATATAATCTTTTGCGGCAGATAGAAATCTAAGAACATTCCGCCTCTCTCTAATGTTGAGTTTGGACAGCTGAGAAAGAAAGTAGCGCGGCCCATTAAATCAAGCAGTTTTAAGGTCGAGTTTAAAGATCCCTTTGCTCTTTGGTTACGACACGTTTCGTAATGACAGCCAGTCACGCTCACGTTCTGCAGTAGCCGAGTAAAGCTTCTTATTAGCATGGGTTGAATGAAGTCCTAGCAATCTTTGGAAAAGGATAATAATAAAATTGGTAAATAATCTCAGCCACTTTGCCGGAATACCTTGCATGAATAGAGCCCTCCTCAGAATCTCCGAAATTTCCATCTAGAACTAATGTCACTTCTCGGCATCTATATCAGTCCCTAATTCAACCCATAATATGGACCAGGTAAATATTGGCTGCATAACCAATGGTCTAGATCGTGTAGCGGTCACCTTCAGTTCTTTGCCCCCTGCCGATCGGACATCTGTTGGATAGAGCTTAAGAAACTGAGACGGAGTAGCTTAGGTAAGCACGCTGAGTAAGTTTATAGAGACCATAATTTTTTCAGAGGGAGTGATAATATTATAGAGTGATAAAGACTGACGCCGGTGTTAGATTTGTCTGAAAAGACCACCGGGCAGGGCACTTTCAGTGTCGAGCTGTCTATAAATGAGGCGTGCCCATTTTTAAAGATTGCCATGGGAAACTTCCCGGAGATCCTTTATTAAGCTATTTCTCTAGAGAAAGCAGCCTGGTTGTTCAAGATGGTTCTAGATAAACTGCTCGGCGGCGCACCTTCAGCGCACGGCTTTAGGGTCTGCTAGTGAAATGTATAGTTTTTTGTTAGATGGCGTTCAACAAGGCTTCCAGCCGGCACGCCTCCGAAGCAGATTGCCAGGCTTCCGGAAGTGTCCGTACGTTTATTGAAGACGATAAGCATGAATATGGTAGCCGACACGCCTGTTGTCATGCCTTCGGCGTGTAGATTTGGACCGTGTATTTAGCGAAGGACGCGGGAGCTATAGGCGATAGCTCCTAGAGGCGAGAGCTCTTAGAGGCGAGAGCTCTTAGAGATGCTCATCTAGTTTCAGTTCCGATTCAGCCTCAGCTCGCTCCTGCTATAGAACATTGAAGCCTTTCCGTAGTCTGACTTGAAAGACATTTCCAAATACATATTTACGTTTAAAATGAGCCATATAACGTAGCACACGGCTGCGACGTACCGAAGTAAACCGCAGCAAGGGGCGCAATCTTTGCGTTGCAGCGTTGCGCCCGCTTGCTGTGCGTGGCCTGACGCCTCCGAGCGGCTATAAGAGCGGCGCCTTTTTCAGCGAGCAGCTGCCTCGGTAGAGTGCATCACCTATACAATCGCAGCTCGCCGTCGAAGATCGACACGTTGTTGTCAATTTTCCTTGCAAATGCTTCGGGAACTATCAGTGAATAACGAAAATTTGCATTTACCTATTCAGCATACTCAAAATAAGGAGCCGTGTAAATCACGCCTGTAGCTCAGAGCCATCAAGTCCTGCAATAGTCACGCGTGGAAGAAGCGCGTCTTCTGCCGAGTCGTTGCTCACTAGGCCGTTCGCCACCCCGCCAACTCCCAGCCGACCTGCGGTCTCACTCATTCGAGCTCAGGGTTTCATCACTAGTTGAACCAGCTTCTAGCAACCTAAGCTGCTGCTAAGTCTAGATGCTAAGGCGGTAGCTTCCGTCTGTAGAAACAACTGTAGGCAGCCGACAAATGTCCGACCTTGCCACCCGAGAAGCCTCTGCAGTACGCAGCTCTCGAGCGAGGCAAGATCAGTCCTTCCTGGAAGACGGCATTGACTACCGGAGAACTACCGAGCTTCCATGGTGGAAGGGGCGAGGGCTATGACCTATGACCCGCGCATGCAGCACGCCGCTGGTTCCGGCGGTGGCTTTTCGAGGAGATTCCATATTCCTCATTCAGGAGGAGAGATAACTTTAGCTAGTTTGAATCCTCGCTCGAGAGTTCTTACTGCGCAAACCGAGCTCAGGCAAAGACTGACAGCGTGTATGGTCATTAAACTTCTAAGGCCAGGATCTTCATACCTTGGACTGTCAGGCAAATGTGCACACCGTTCGTGT
The DNA here is from genome assembly GCA_009760855.2 of Cristatella mucedo. Classification (NCBI taxonomy): domain Eukaryota; kingdom Metazoa; phylum Bryozoa; class Phylactolaemata; family Cristatellidae; genus Cristatella; species Cristatella mucedo. The sequence goes on from WPIO01000028.1 coordinate 2,964,137, forward strand.
GGCCACTTTGCCTCTTACAACATGCATGCACTTAGCACACTTGGCACGCCGTACGCCATGACTTGGACCGGCGCGCCGTCAACCGGCTCCGCACTAAACTTTCGAGCCAACAGATGGGCTGGCCTGGAACGCTTTTGATTAAGGAGACATGGCGGTCATAGTCGTCCCTATAACCATCTTTCTACCCTAGAAGCTAGCATGCGATGTATGCATTTCGAGTTCTAGATAAAATCTGGACCTAACCGAGGCCTTCGTATCTTCGGGCATTTGACGCTGCTTTAATGCTACTGCTCTCAATTGTGTAATAATATTAATAAATTTGCATAGCCCCCTCAGAGAGCTTAATCTCTTTCTAGGCACATCACATATGCATGGCAAGTCATTAGCCACTTTTCGAGACGACGATCTCAACTACTATTAGCTATGTGACTGTGAGGCCTGGCACTCATGATTCACGGAGTAGTTAAGCAAACGAATCGATCCAAGCGCCAAAAACTCGTTTAACAGTAGCTCCAGCCTCAGCTGCTCCTTGTCCACACCTCCCTTATAACTCATTGATGTTTGCAGAGCCAAGTGCATAAAAACAGTTAAAGCACAGAGTCGCCTGATTTGCCCAGTAAACTGAATTCAACCAATGCTGCAAGCTGGTGAGCCGCAATCATTGAGTTACGCTATTTAACTGTGCATATCATTGAACGATTTTTGGATTTTCATCGACCGAGATCGACACGGAGTTATAAGTTAGTACGAAGTATTGTGAAAGCGTCTGACCACAACTCGCAAATAGAGCGAGATGGCACTTGAGTGTGTGGACATTGGCCTGGATGCCCGTGTGTCTTGGTCCAGGAGTTAGGTGCTCGCTCTTCACTTTTCCCGGGTCGCTGGTTCGAGTCCTGCAGCCGGCAATCCTGTATGGCCCAGTGCAAGCGGGCTGATAGTCGCTAAAGCTATTTTCCAGCCGCTATATAAGTGAGGCTGCTCGATCAGCAAACCTTTAGGAGCGCGGGCCAAGTCGCAGAGCTTTTTCGCCGTCACGAGCTCTCTCGCTCGAGAGACGTAACCGAAATTGTGCGAAACATCCCCTAGAGCGCGGCGAACGCGTTTGCACTTGCTTGCATTCCTGGTCGCAAGTCGCACGCCCTCTCAGCTGGTCCGGGCACTCGCTAACGCCCCAATAGCAGCGCAGCTTCCGGGCCCCCGCCCTCGGCGCGAGCGCGAGGAGGCGGCGGCGCCCACGGCGCGCCCATTGCGAGCCGCTCGCCGCCAGTTTCGCGGCTGCAGCCGCGTCGCTGCTGCGTCACTCAATCTCCGCGGCCACCTAGCCGTTCCTATAAATTGAGACACAAAGATTGCCGGTCTTCATGTCGGCTGCATTGCCTCGGTCCTGAGCTTAAGATTGGCTTCTTTTGGCTCCGCGACGCTGAACGGCTGACGGGAACACCGAAACGAGACCGATCATTAAAGCCTCGGCTTTCAGGCCGCTCAATCAAACGAAATCCTTGACCTTCAAATAGGCCCGCTGTCGAGCTCCCGCGTCGAGGGTTGCAGGGTCAGTTTCCTGGGGTGGTGGGGAAGATTCGTATCCCTTGTCTCTTCCTCGCTCGGCTGCACTACCGCGCAGTTGGTCATTCAAGGCTGCGGTAACATTGCTGCGAAAAGTCATCGCCAGCTTCGCCAGAGTGTATTATGTATCTATGTATCTATATTGCACTGATAAACCTCAGAGAACTTAATCCCTAGGCGTTTTGCTCTCTGCAAATCACGCAGTAGAATCTATACACGAAGAACATTTTGAGCTCTAGCTCTACTTCAACTCTCTGGCTAAGATAAAAGAGAGGGTTTGCCCACCGCCGTCGGGGAGCCGGTTGAGAGCATTTTGGTAGCAGCAGCGGATGCGATTTGTGGCTACCACGGACGCGTCCAAAAATGCTAGCAAAAACGCACTCGACGATCAGGAACCAAATGGCCACCCGCTTTGGAAGCTTTCTGCTCCGCTCTTCTGTGAGTTTGCAAGTGCATTACTCGCGTCGCGGTGATATACTTTTTCCTCGACATTGATTGCCGCAGAGCGACACTCTCCTTCCTCCGCTCACCCACTGGGCGACTGCTGAGCGCGGTCAAAAGAAGCTGCTAGCGGTACGGCGTTGGGTGACCAGCTTGACGAAGAGATCTACGAGGACCGCCAGCGCGATCAGTCGACGTGGCGCTCGGCGCATGCGGGTGAAGGCGGGCGAGGCTCGTCACTGCTCAGAGCGCCTCGCGCCGGCTCTCGCCGGCAGCGGGCGGCTGCGATGGGGCTGCGCGACCCGGCGATTGTCTGCGAGCGGAGAAAACATTAACTGGGACGTGCTCGCGGCCAAGCGGCTCGTGGACCTACTACGTGGAGCGCTACTTACTCTTAAACACTGCGAGGGCGATCGATCCGGCCTCTGGTGAAGCTTTCCTCACCGTCTCGCTGTCAATGGAGCAAATATCAGCTCGCCCTGCTCCCATTAATGGCCTGTCGTTACTTCTGCTACCACTCTCTGCCGCTTTGTAAATCTGTGACTACTCGCAAAGGTAGAGCGATCGATAACCTAAAATGCCGTGAGAGCGACACCACTTGTGCCCCGCACGAGCGATAGAGAGTGAGAGAGCGAGAGAGACTGCACCAAAGCAGCTCGGCGGCATCCCCTAACCATGTTATTCATGTTGGTTATCGAGCATGATATTATTCACCATTCAATCGCGTTTCCCTTTGCAGCAAATGTAAAGCGCCTAGATAGAGACTAAGTTCTCTGAGGGTGCTTTATCAAGTGCATTATTATTATGATTAATATTATCATCGCGGCTAGCGAATTCGGCCCACCAGTGACGGTGCAGCGAACTAGCTAAAAGAACAATCTAAACGTTCAGCGTTCTGGCTTTCACAAACGAGAGGCAGTGAAAGAAATGCAGACGGCGATCCTAGACGACCGACAGACGGAGGAGAGCAAAGAATGACGCTTGAGATAGACAGGAGTGACGGTAGACTGAGAAGCAATATTAGGCCGGAAGTTTCGCATTGGATGCGGCTGCAAGATTGTGCCAAGGTTAGCTTTCGCATTCGTTGTATTACGGGGATCAAACTTCTGCCTACACCTTGGTGTATCTAGGCATATCTATGTGTGTATCGTCAACCCCTGTAGTTAGCCAGGCAGTGAAGTTAATTAGCTAGTGAGTCCCTCAGAGTACAGGACGTCACGTTTAATATCACTGCTGGTACATATTCGTATTACGTCTCCTACAGTGCAGGAAGGACAAGTGTCATGTCAAAAAAGGGACTGACAAATAGCTAATTTGCATATGTTGCTGCAACTTTTAACCTAGTTGAAATTTTGGCATGACCTGCTGCGCCTGCGTTTTGCATGGGATAGACATTAACGGATAGAATATGTTCACGATTCTTCCTGGGGCTTTACTATCTACAACTTTATTTAGTGTTTTAGTCGGTCCGTTGTTTAGTTAGTCCTTACGTCCCAGTAACTGAATCAGTTGCTCACTATCAAAAACTATGATGCCTCTAACATTTATGCTCTGCCAGCACCATTCTGGCTTGATAATCTTGTTTACTGGGGAGTGTTTTCGCAGCTCCTCAGTTAGATATTTAGTGAGACTCATTGTTTATTTATTTATTATTATTTATAGATATTAAGTGTGAGACAGGCCTTTGCTGATTGCTGGAAACTTCAACGTTCACGTTACCGACTATAGCAACCGTCAGTCACGCTCATCTCTTGACTGTGTGGAGAAATTCGGAATAGTCCATCATGCCGGTCATGCGAGTCATATCAGTGGCCATGCTCTGGATCTAGCTATTGCAAAGAATGTGTGCCCACTGACCTTTTTGAGTGCCCTCATTACCATTTAGTAATATTTCTCCATCTCATTCACTGTTCCTGTTCCAGCGTAGCGTCGATTTTGTCCCAGCGAGACAACTTAAAAAGCATTTACGATGAGAATTGTTTAATCTGTTTGAGATGCAGGTCATCTTGATCTGCACCCAGGCTCTGTCGGCAGCCTCGATACCCATATCGTTGGAGTAAATCTGAACTTAAGATTACTCTCAAAAAGTATGCTTTTCTACATTCTGTCCGTGTTCAGAGTCGAGGAGACTGTTTTCAATTTACCAAAAACTTCAAAAGATTCGCTGTATCAAGCGCAGGCTTGAATGCCGCCGAGTTATGAAGTTTGGTCTGACACCAATCTAGTCAGTTTCCATGACTTTTTCCGTGCCCATATTCTGAAGCTTTGAAAGCCCTGGCTCTATTTATTCTAAGAAATTGTTGTCCTGCCAGTCAAATCCAAAACAAATTTATAAGACAATGAATCATTTGCGTACCAATTCTAACACACTTACTCCGTGGATATTAATGGTCCGATCGATAGGTTTTTCTTCGTAGCAAAAATTGCGCATGTTTTGCCTCCAAAATGCCACCGCCGACTAAAGCAAGTGTGTTGAGTTGCAGCATGTGACCTCAATTAAGAAATTCTCCGAGGTTTCTGTGCGCCAAGTGGCTACTTGATTTGGTCAAGGAAAAGGAGCTAAACTCCTGAAAATTCCATACCATCACATATCTGGTCAAGCAGACACACTTAGTTAAGCCATGCCTCGGGTTTCTTATGCTTCTTTGGGTAAAGGTTTAATAATCCTTCAAATGGGCCATTATTTGACTATTACTTAAAAACTCTGGATTGCATTTACAGGTCCTTATACTTATCTGAGGTCACTATCTGTCTCTCTTCTTCCTCTTTCCTTCTTTATCAACGAATCTCGGAAATTGTGTTGCTAAGCAGCTTGTAGATCACATTGAAAACAAGGAATTGTCAGAGAAATCTCATTCGTGAACAACTAAGCGACATCCCTCCAATGAATAGACATACTTCGCAGAAATACTGACAGAAATGTTTTTACGCTGGCCCTGCTTGTTCGATCGGCTACTTTTGACACTATTAATCACGATGTCCTATGTGAACGATTGCGAACAACGATCGGTCTGGCAGACGAGGCACTGGCGCGGTGCAAATCGTGCCGATCATATTCAATCCGCATCATGAGGTGGTCAACTCTCATCTAGCAGATTAGTCACTTGTGGAGTTCAATGAGGGTCTGTTTTTGGTCATTTGCAGTTCTCCATTAATACTGAGTATCTGGTAAAAATATTATAATAACAATACATTTGTATAGCGCCATCGGAGAACTTAATCTCTCTCTTTCTAGGCACTTTACAGATGCTGCACATTAAGAGTTACCAAGTACTTGGTGGTAACATCCGCAAGCAACAGGCACTAGCAAGTAAGTAGGTACATCTAGGTGTCATATTCCAAAGCGGCCTCTCGTTAGACGACCATATCAGCTCCACGGTCAAATCTGCCTATTTTCAGCTTCATAATATTGCTAAAATTCGGGCTTGTTTAGATAAGGATACCACGTCTAAGTTGGTCCATGCATTCGTGACATCTCGTCTCGACTTCTGCAACTCACTGCTTACTGGCCTACCAGCATGTGCGATCAGGCGATTGCAGCTGGTGCAAAACTCCGCAGCTAGGCTTGTCTGTCGTGAGCGTCGCAGTTGCCACATTACTCCACTTCTCGCCGACCTGCACTGGCTACCAGTCCAGCAACGGATCGACTTCAAGGTTTTGTCGCTCACTTTTAGGTCCCTTCATTCTTTGGCTCCAGCCTATCTGTCAGATATACTACCCTATCAGGCCAAGCATCGTACCACCCGCTTTTCGGAATCCAACAGTCTATAAATACCTCGTACAAACCTTAAATCTTTTGGAGACCGTGCATTTAGTACATATGCTCCCAAAGCGTGAAACTCCCTCCCGACCTGCGTCAGAACATCGCCTGACCTGAGCACATTTAAAAGGAACCTAAAAACACACCTATTTAGAACAGCATTCAGTGGGTCCCTGTGATTCGTCCTTGATGTGCTTATGCGTGCTGACACTGTGCATGCTGCCACTAACCACATTTGCATGCTGACCCTGTGCATGTAACCCCTAACCATGTTATTCATTTTGTTTGTTTTTCAAGCATGATTTCACTTACTATTCTATTGCGTATCGCTATGACGGTAAGATTCGAGCACTTGACAAGCCAGGTCGCGTTATGGAGCCGGCCTCGCCCGTTATGGAGCGGGCCCCCGAGCTGTCGAAGCCTCGATGACGTGGCCACGTAGCTGCTAGTGGAAAACTGAAGCCGCGTTACGGCTGAAGCCGCGCTCGCCAGCCACGTCGGGTCGCCACCGCTTGGTCGGCGGACACTTACTAGACCCACAGTGTAATGCAACACGGATATTTGCAGCACTATGTCTTGGCCATAAGCCAGGATATAAAAAAAAATAGAAAGAGAGCTACCAGATGACACCTGTACGCGATCCCTGCGGGCCGGCCAACCGGCGAGTCCACCGCGAGACGGTGTCTTGTCCAAACCGCCATGATAACAAGCCGAGTCTCTCTCTCTCTCCGCCGCCGCCGCTGGTAAGCATGCGTCCGCCATTCAGGCGCGAGGCCTTCGAGCAGCGAGGGCTTCGGTGCGGCGAAGAGGACCTTCACGCTGCGATTGCATGCGCACTGGACGTCCGCGCTCCACCGGAAGTTTGGCAGGCGTGCCCGCTCGCTCGGGATAAGAGCGAGCGAAGAAGGCAGCCGCCCGGCCGACTGTCGCTCTGCGTCCAGAGCGCGTGGGCCTGCCGGCCGGTCGGTCGGCCGGGCGCCCTGGCCTACTCGTCGCGCCTGCCAAGGCGGCCGCTCTCCCGCGAGTGGTCTCGCCCGCGCGCGGGAGAAGGCGAGCGTGTATTGTCGAGAATAATTATGACTTGGCGAAATCTGACTTCGCCTGCGGTGCCAGAAACGGGACGCTGCGTACCGGCTGGGTGCTGCTGGCTGCAAGCGACTGTCGGGCGGCGACCGCGAGCTCCGCCGCCACGGCAGAGCCGGCGATAGATGGACACCAGTTCCGAGCGGCGGGCGGAGGTGGCGTCGCGATAGCAACGGGCGCTCGCGAGCTCGTGCGCGTCGGCGGACGAGCCCGACGAGCCCGCGCGAGCGGGCGCTTCACGCGGCTCTCGACGACGACGCGGGGTGGACCGCGCGGCGCGGTGCGGCTTGCCGACGTGGCCCTTGAAGGCGCCGGCCGACCCCTTCGGGCGGCCGCCGCCGTCCGCGGCGCTAACGCTTGGCTCGCGAGTGCGAGCGACTCGGTGGCGCCGGCGGGGCCGCCGGCTTCCTCGTAGACTTGACCACCATTTTCCCGGCGGGGCTGGGGCTCTTGGTGAGAGCCTTGGCGGGCTGCTTCTTCTTCTTCTTCTGCTGCTGCAGCTGCTGCTCCTCGCTCAGGCGCAGCACGAAGTTGGGAAACAGCTCGCTGCAGCGCTCCAGCAACGGCACGAAGCTGTACTGCGCGGCGGCGGCGCCGCCGCCGCCTCCACCTCCTACGGCCGCCAACTCGCCGTCGTCGTCCGACTCGACCAGTTGCTTTTCGAGCAGAATGTAGGTGCACTTGACGTCCAAGTACTTCTCCGCCGTCTCGTTCCTGTGCAGGTCAAGGTCTTTCACGAGACCTGCGGCGGTGGGAGTTCGGAGAGGCTGGCTGCGTAAGTAGCGCGAGCGAGCGAGAAACGTCATCGCCTCCTTTGCGACGCGCATTCTCGCTGAGCAGCGAGCGCTAAGTCACCGACGCTCGCTCGCCTGCTCCGAAGGTGAGTGGGCGGTGCCGGCGAGCGGCGGCCGAGCCGCGGACGGACGGCCGAGCGGCGGCGGCGGCGGCTTTCGCGAGCCGACGCCTCGGAGCCGGCGCTGGCGCGGGATTCAACGAGCGACCGAGAGGGAGACCTTGCCGGCGACCCCGCTAAAAGCCTAGCTGAAACCGTTTGCTCTCAAGGGCGTCCCCGACTGCCGATAGATTAGCGTAAACTGGCGAGTTCACCGAAGCTTCAGAAACTGCATCCTGTGGCATTCTGCCTTGGCACCTATTCACAGACGGCGATACGAGGGATCGGCCGAGAAGCTGGAGGAAACAGCATCGATCGCTTCAACTTCGAGCGAAGAAGAGCCCGACCGGTGGACGGCAGATCATCTCTCGTCGCTGAGCAAATTAGATTCATCTTACGCTGCTCAACTCTGTCAACTCAACTGCCGGCGTGCGACGCGCCGGCGCGCGTGCAGGAGCTCACGCCGAAGTACCGCTTGCGCCGGAAGTGCAACTGACGGGTTGCAAATCTCGTGAATATTAAGAAAAGGGCATTTCGTCGCCATTGGCGAAGCTTTCAAAGTACTGCACCTACCACCGCGGCTCCCCTCGTTCAACTTCGCAGTTCGTCTGCGAGCTCTCCGTGGGTGTTCCGGGTAGTGAGTTCGACTCCTGCTGCCAACGTGGTTCGGCGGCTTCTACTTCGACGCAGAACAAGACCGCAAGCAAGCACGGCGTTCACTACTGCGCATGTCCTAGCCGACGTGCAGCAACTACCGGTGCACCCCTGAGCCTTGAATACGCTGCTAGTGACTTGCAGATGCAGCACCAATCCTGAGGTTCGTGCATACATTCACCTAGCCATTATAGAAAACCATCTTTCAGGTACAGCACTCAAACAGGTTAGTCACAAGCGACTACTCTTTGTTATTGAGCGTGTTACCACTAACCACTCGATCGTGCTTCCTTTGTAGCAATGTTAAGTGCCTAAGAAGAGACTGTTCTCTGAGGGCGCTATAACACTTGTATTATTATTATTATTACTATTACTAAAAATCCTCGTCAAACATTCCACCAACGCCGCCGAATGCTACACACACTGCGTTGCGGCTTCCACGTTGGAACAGAGCGAGGTCGCAAGCATAGCGCTCGAAACGGTTCCGGTGCCCCCTGATGTTCCACTAATACCGGCGACGCTCTTAGTCCTTGACCTTTGGAGTCACGGCGAGAAACTTTCAGACGCAGCATCGATGCACGCAGGTATACTGACAGGTATACCGGTACTCGGCAGCAGCGACGAGCGCCCAAGTCTTAAGATCGATGGTCCGCATCCATAGCGTAAAGAAATCTGCTCGACTGCGACGGATGCTTAATGGCTTCCGAAATATGCCGCGTCATGCCACAGCTCTCGTACGGTGCCCACAGCTGGAGTCCATCCACAGCTTATTGCCTACGGCACGGCTTCGAATTGTACGCTGCCGACCATGGATTAACACACAGCTGGCTGCTAGCCAGCTACAACCTAGGAACCGCGAATAACAAATGTCGTAACAGTCATAATCTGGCTGACTAAGCTCGCCGCCGGCTCAGTTCTCCAGCCGGCTAGTCTGTATTGCGGACCGTGATAGCCCAGGTTCGAGCACTACAGTGGGCGTTCCTGTAATGCCGTCTGCAAGCGGCGGTGGCAGCCATTTAGGCTCATGTGCCGCTATGCAAAAGAGGCTGCTACATAAATCGGCTACCATTGTCCACAGCACAAGCGTGAGGAATAGCCGACCTGCAGCTCTTCTGCTCCCATGCACTCACTAAGCCGTTCATTTAGCGAGCCCTCACTTTTAGTTCAATACAAAAACCCAACGCGAACCCGGCATTCTAGCGGCAAAAAAGAGAGAGAACCTAGCGCAGAGAGAACGTGTAAAGTGTGTGAGTATGTGAGTGTGTGAGTGTGTGAGTGTGTGAGTGTGTGAGTGTGAGAGTGTGAGAGTGTGTGAGTGTGTGAGTGTATGTCTATCTCTTGAGCGAGCGAGCAAGCGACCCACAGCGTTTAGCTAACCGGTCTCATCCGATAGGTCAATGCTGATGTTGCGTCCGTCATGGCCTGTTCGCGCCTTGATGCTCTTCAGCAGATTGATGATCGAGCAGGTCGGATTGCAAATTAGAGACTTGTTGTCCCCATACTTGACGACGATGAACATTTGGCCGAGCGTCCGCAGCCTGAAACGCGCCACGAGTCTCGTCAGCCGACGGCGACTTCGGCTAATTTGCTGCGTCGCTGCTTCGAGCGTCGTCGCGTGGCTGCGGCTGCGACGTGGCGTCGGCTCCAGCGACTCTCGGAGACGGACGGAGAGAGAGAGAGAGACAGGGTTAGAGAAAGAGAGAGAGAGAGAGAGAGAGAGAGAGAGAGAGAGAGAGAGAGAGAGAGAGAGAAAGAGAGAAAGAGAGAGAGAGAGAGAGAGGGAGAAAGCGAGCTCTGCCCCACACGGGAGAGGCCGCCGCTCGCCTCGCTGAGCAGCGCCAGCGGCGAGGCGAGCCCACCCACCGGTTGCGCGAGGCGCCGCCGAGTCGCCAGCGCCGGAGCTGGCCGCGACGCCGACCGGCGCTCGACTCGCACCCACGCTGGCCGCGAGCAGAGAGGCGAGCAGAGAGGCGAGCAGAGAGGCGAGCAGAGAGGCGAGCAGAGAGGCGAGCGCGGGCGAGCGCCGGCTCACCCGACTCAAGCCACGCTCGCGAGCGCGTGTAGGCGCGGGAGGCTCGGGTCGCATTATCTTCGCGACCTCGAGCGCTGCGGTTGCCATGCAGCGACGCCAGCCGAGACCCTGGTGCGCTCGGCCGACACCTGAGCCGGGTAGGGCGGCAGGTGGCGGGCGGGCGAGGCCGCGGCTCGGCTCTTCTCGATCCGACCGCCAGAGGGCCGATGTGGCTCGGGCAGAGCGGGAGCGTAAAAGATGGACGCGAACGTTGGCTACAATCGACCGAGCCCGAGCTCGGAGGAGAAGCGCACCGCCGTAGGCTAGGCAGGCGCGCGCCCGGGCCGCACGCGAGCATATCGGTGGAAGGGGAGAGTGCTGCTGGTGGCGCCGATTCGGAGAGCCGCGGCGGGGCGCCGCTCGCTGCGTCGCCTGCGCCGCACCTGACTGACGGCTCGCCAGCTGCCCGACCGGCGTGCACCCGGACGTCCTAGTAACGGCGCTCGCCGGGCGAACTGGGCGGCGGCGCTGGTGGCGGCGACCCTTGCTGCCGACGAGAGCTGGACGAGTTCTCTGCTGCGGCGCTAGCCACTCAGTGCATTTGTTTGCCCGGCCCTATTCAGGCGAAGCGCGCGACCCGCGAGCGAGTACACAGGTGAAACAATCGCGCCAACCACGGTCTTTTAGAGCCTAAAAGCGAAGTGGCCGCGATGGCCATCCCGTTGCGCAACTCGGACGCTTCGCCCGCTCGCGCGCCGCGCCTGCGTTGGGCTGCGAGGCACCGCTGCGGTTCGCTGGGAGGCCACAGGGCGTCGATGGGGGATGCGGCGCTGCTCCCGCCGAAGCGCTCCCAGCCTCGGCGGCGCTCGCTCAAGGACATCGATAGCCGCGCACTTCCGGCGCGATTAGTCTCTGTACTCTAACAGCGCGGCGACGCTGCACCGGCGGCCTATCGCTGGGCTTCTCGCCCTGTACTCGTGTACTGGGCCGGCGGCAGGGCGTGGCTTTCGCTTGTTAACATATTCGATTCCTTAACGAATTGGCTCGCTCGAAAGAGGCTGAGTGACAAGAGATGGAGAGACAGATACAGAGAAACAGATGCAGATATGCTTAAAGGAAAATAGACAGAAACATCTAGAAGAACGCAGAGATAGATAGATGCACACAGACTGTCCAACAGTCGTAGAGACCCGGAGACGAAAACGAAGTAACTAGTAGAGGTTGATCGAAAGACAGAGACCGAGCGACACAAGCGTAAATATATAGATCAAGAGAAGGCGCATAGCTGCGAAAAAACGCGACGTCGTCAATAAGACAACAGAGAGAGCTTACAGATAAAGGATTTGCAGTGGCTACGGGCGATTGCATTTCGGCGCCAGGAAAGCGCTCGGGTATGCAATCTTTGCCTCTTGAGACAGCAAACTAGTCCTCGCTCGTTTATTTGTGCACAGTCTGTCCGACTCTTGCCTCACTGCTTGCTCTGCGCGCTCGGCGTGCAGAAAAGTGCACCGAGCGCCTGTGGCTGCTCTCGTAATGTCGGCTTCAGGACTGTCACTGCTGCCTGTCAGTGGGACCGGACTAAACTGACGGCGCCATCTGCTTCCGGTAGACAGCATCGAGTCTCCCTTCTCTCTCTCTCTCTCTCTCTCTCTCTCTCATTCTCTCTCTCTCTCTCTCTCTCTCTCTCTCTCTCTCTCTCTCTCTCTCTCTCCTCTCTCTCCTCTCTCTCTCTCGCTCGCACTCACGCGCGAATGCTTGACCTGAAGTGCACTCTCCATTAGCCAAATAAGGAGTCAGCTGCTGGTCTGCGTAACTCCACAGAACGACTGAGCGGTAAGTAAACCTAAATGGAGAGGCAAGCTATTCCTTGGCGTCCTTGCAAACCTGCGAGCAGCACAAATTCCATGCTCGCAACTGGCGTGGGGAAAATTTAATGGTCGGCTTCTTGGCCTCTCACAGCGATTCCATCCCCGTGCCCGGCGAGCGTAATCAACGATGAAGAATGATTTGAAGTCAAAAATTGAACGCTTGTGTCTGCCTTCGGTGAAATGTAATGAAAAGATGCAAATATTAGCTTGGCTGGACGCAGCAAGGCGTTCTGTGTATTATCGTGTTCCGATCCTGCCTGAGGCATCCGAAATAAGTCTAAGAGACTTGAGCCCACTTGAGGCTAAACGCCAGCGAGCGTACGAGAGAAGCCGCATAGGATTTACATCCGAGGCCGAGGCAATTCGATGGCGATCCGAGTATTATCGGACAAGACACTCGCTTTATTTGAATGCTAAATACCCAATGCTGTTCCGATGTCACTCGAGTTTTATTTCTAGCTCGTCTAAAGAGCTGCAGCATCAGCTGCTCTTCGTCGGTCGCTCTACTTTGCTTTGCACCGAGCTAAACGACGGACTCTGACGAAACGACGGCCTCTGAGCCGCTAGCCGCTAGTCGAATGCTGCGCTGCCCACCCGCGCTGCTGCTGCTGCTGCTGCAGCACCAGCTTCTTCCTCTCGCCGTCGCGCGCCGCCATTGTAAAAGTAAAAGCCGATGAGGCTCGAGATCGCCGCCACGTACGTCCGGTCTTCGACTGCAGCCTGGCGTTTCGAGGGGCGGAGCGTTAGCTCCGTCGATTGCTTCACTCCGCCCCTCGGCCACTCCGGAGGTCTGACGGAATCGGGCCGCTTCCGAGGCGATCGCTGCCCGCTAGGTGGCGCAGCAGCGGGCAGCAGAGCCTGGTGGCGGAGCAGCTGGCAGCCAGCGGCAAAGGTGAGCTCGCGACGGAGACCCGCGCTCGACCAGACTCGCAGCCGGAAGATGGTTGAAGCACTCATGAGAGAGCAGATACCTTAACGGACGGAAGCGCTAGTCGGAAGGTTTGAGTGCCCATCTGCTCGAGTCGCGGCGGCGGCGATCGCAAATACACATTTACAATACGATTCGGGCGCGATTCGTCGAGGCGTCCGCGAGACAGTATCCATCGCCGGGGCGGCAGCTAAAACAGCGGTGGTGCTAGCTAAGCCAGCGAGATTATGCCTCATGACCATTATTCGAGGGTTCCTAAATTATAACGGCTAGGAACCCCGATTATTTTGCAATAATCTATGGCCGAGGCCACATAAAAGCCAACGTTTTGAGATACGCGAACTTGTGAAAGTCACGGCAGCTGCTGAATGCCTGCAACCTTACGCTACTGTCAAATAGAGTTGTCTACGCTATGGATACGGACTTGCTACGTTAGGCTACGAGCGTTTTCGTCCCTGCCGTGTTCGTTTAGCTGCCGGCATACCTACATGCATTGTTGCCGCACCCAAAAATCGCTGGCCGTGCTATAAAGTTCAGGCGTCACCAGTATTCGTCGCGTGTTGGCTGAAGCTAGCACCGTTTTTTGCAAGCGCTGTGTTAGCGGCCTAGTTCTGCCAGGGCGTGAAATCCACCGAACACCGAATTTTTAACACTATACATACCAGGACCTTCATTGAAGTTCTCGCTTCGCATACCCAAAACGATAGATCATTTTTTCAACAGTCATCGAAGAGTAGTGGCGCTGCTTAGATCTGCACGCGGATTGGCCCGGGCGGAAGTAGTTGTACGGGCGCGTCATGCCATCACGTGGTTCCGCCCCTAGCCGACGTTCCATCTGGCCAATGGGCGAGCACCTTGCCGGCCCTCGACATACTTGCCGTGAAATTCACTATATGCCGGTGCGTCGGCCTGTACGCACGCTATCCACTCTATTCTCTCTTATTACCACGTGCTCCGGAGAAGCACACACGACGGCTACTACATCAGTTTGTAAGCTCGCTCGCTTGCGCGTATGCGATACAATGCAGCAGTCGTCGACAATGCAACAACAACTCGCTTTCGAGGGGCTTCGCTCGTCGTCGCGCCGCCGTCGCCCGCCCACGAGGCTCCTACTGTTGATCTCCCTCATTACTGCCAATAGCCGCGTCTGTGCACGAAAATCAAACCGCGAGCTGCCGTTGCGGGAATAAATTGCAATCGCTAGAAATTGACGTGACCGGTTCGAACGCCCGAATGCGAGCTGGGCACGCGCCGGCGGACATGTCGAGGAGCGGCTGCGAGGCAACTGTGGCAACGTCGGCTCTGCGTGACGTGCAGCTGTGCTAAAGCTACTTTGCTAAAGCGACTAGAGTCAAGCGTTTTAACTTGATCGCGGAATGGTGCAGGGTCAAAGGCCGCACATTCGGCCAGCGGGTTGGAAAGCGAAATGATTTTTTCGTCTGGAGTGGAGCTCGATCCCGTCTCTCATCTCTCGTGTCTGCCGCTCGAGCGCTCTCGCCGATTGAGATATCATTGTCACTAAGGCGTCCACGCAATGAGCACAAGTGTCGAGGCTGTGTCTCAAAATGTGCACCGGCGTGCTCGCTGCGACGTTGCTAGTGCGCTAAGCTGCTAGCAACGTATTTCTAGGGATGAGCGAGCAGGCTCGGAAGGCAGAGAATGTCCGCTTTTCACCAGCGATATCGTGCGAAACAAGATGTCCGAGAGTAAAATCTCTCGTGTAGCGGCCAAGTCTGCTGTATTTTGGTAGTGGCCCGCACCTTTGCGACCCATTCTCGTGAAAACTGGCGCTCGCCGCGGCGTGAAATTTCGCGGGTGCAATTAAACAGCAGCAGTGCGACACGATGCGAGTTGTAAAGACTGGCGGCGCCGAATCCGCTTGGCGTTTTGAATGAGAATGACCGCTTCCGCCTCTTCGCTCTGGCAACGGCTACAGCGGCGCAGCCCGCGAGGCTGATTCGCGTCCGGATAGCGGAAGCTGCGACTCGCCTCGGTGCATAATCGCGCCACACATTCCCTCCCCCCCCCCCCCCGGCGGGGGGGGGGGTGCACCTCCTTTTGGCCGCGGAGGAGAGAAGACCGCTCGCTCGCCGGCCACGAGTGCTGCGCTATTGTACAGCTAGGTCGAGGTAGAACGATTTATTTCTAGGTGATACGTCATTTACATCGAAGCTGCTGTGTATAAAATCCCCATCGGGTCGAAAATGAAATTTCGACCCCAACCGACCGTGGGAAGTCGCCAGCCTAGGCTCGCCAAGCAGGGCTTCGGACGGGCTGCAGCCCCAGCCCGTTCCCAGATCGGCGAGGCGCCGGCGAGACCTCGGCAGCGTGCCAGACCAAGTTCTCGTAGGGCGCGCCGAACGAGCGTTCCCGCTCTTCTCTCTTTCTCGCGCACGCAGCCGCCGCCTCGGCGGCCGTGGCCGATTGCTACGCGCTGGCGTCCGATCCGACATCCGGGCTCCGTATACGTTGAGAACAGCTTTGCAATGCGTGACCGTGCGACCGTGCTAAGAAAAAGACCCGTGAAATCGTGAGCTCGGATTGAGGGTCGAGTGAAGACATAACAATGCGACTAATGCTTCGGCGAGACTCCTTGCGGCCGACCGTACGGTGGGCGGAAGGGGAAGGGTAGGCGGGGAATTTTAAGTAAACAGGTGTGCAACTCAAAACGTAGCAACGCCGTTCGCTCCGCTCCGCAGACTGCACGCACCAGCCTCTCCTAGCGTCCTCGGCGTCTCGTCACATCCGCGGCGTCTCAAGGGCCGGGTACGCCTACGGCGACTGGACCGCAGCCGCTTCATGTACGTCCACGTCCGGTCATTGCGGCTTCATTTACTGTCGCCGCAGCGCCGCCGCCTACGCACGGCCTCGGAGCTCCATCGCGGCCCCGGGCCCCGATCCAAGATGATGGCGACGGGAAACATGGCGATCGGCTGGACTTACGCCAGCGCCGCCCCGCCATCGCCGTTGTGGCTGCACCCGGTCGGCGGCGAGCGGTCGCTGCCGACAGACTGCACCTCGATCGTCGGCACGGCGACCAACGGCGTGCCCGCCGCCGAGTCTGCCTGGAGGCCGGCGGCGAGAGCCTGCGGCGGCGGCGGGAGAGCTGGATGCAGCGTCCGGTAGTGCCGGTAGGCCTTCTGGACGATGCGAGCTGCCCAGATGTGCTGCTGCCGGCCGAGGGTGTCGCTGACCCGGTGGTAGCCCTCGCCGCGGTTCTTGATCGGCGTCGCCTCGGCCAGGTCCTCGCCGATGTCCGACGTGCCGAGGAAGTTCTTGGTCAGCGCGTCGAGGATGTCGGTGCAGTGCACCTGGTCGCCCTCGCAGATCGGTATGCGCATGGTGACGAGCTTGAAGTAGTTGGGCTTGGGCAGCTTGAGCGGCTCCTCGAGCTGATCGACGAAGTCGGACAGCCGCGCCAGCGCTATGTAGTGAGTCGCCTGCGGGTCGAAGCGCTCCCAGCGCTCGTAGTACATGTCGAAGTCGTCCTGCGTCAGGCCCTCCTGCACGTCGGACGTCGCCTGGCTGAAGTTCTCCAAGATGACGGCGATGTACATGTTGACGATGACGAGGAACGTCAGCAGCAGGTAGGACACCATGAACGCCACGGCTATCGTCGGATTGCCGCACTGGAACGTCCTCACGCCGTCGGCGCCTTGGTCCAAGCAGCCGTCGTCGTGGTTGAATATGGCCGTCAGTACGCCGTTCCAGCCGGCCGACGTCGACGCCTGGAAGAGTGTGATGAGGCCTCGGAAGAACGTCTTGAAGTTGAACAGGTCGTCGACGCCAGCCTTCGGCTTGATTTTCATGAAGAAGGCCATGCCGAACGTCGAGTAAATGAACATGACTAGGAAGAGGAGCAAGCCAATGTTGAACAGGGCCGGAAGTGACACCATGAGCGAGAAGAGAAGCGTCCGGATGCCCTTGGCAGACTTCACCAGCCTGAGCACTCGGCCGACCCTGAACACTCGGACGATTCTTAAAACGGTCGGGGAGAAGTCAGTGAAAGCTTGAATATAATTCTGTGCAGCTTGACCTGAAGAAGACAAAACAAAGCAACGGCCGTGTATAGCTAGCCAGCGTATAGGCTTATTGCAATATGCAGGCTCGAAGTATATAATATGCTACAATTGAGCGTAGCCTATACGCTTGCTAGTAAGATGGTCAATCCGCGTCTGGCCAGATCTGTTCATGCAACGTAATTCTTCCCTGGTCTCGAAATATTCAGCATCGACGTCGTGACCGCGTTGGAACCTTTCCCCTTGTGCCAGTATAGTGTGCTTTGGATAATAGCTGACAGACAAAGGCGCCACTGTTCGATCCGAAGCTTCGTTCTTTTCGAGGCGTCTCGCTGCACTCGGATCTTCTTTGCTGCCACATCACGCTCGGAATGAAACGGATTCATGTCACTGTCCTGAGCATCTATTCGATAGCGCTTTGCCTTCTGTACTCACCCACTATAGATAATATGACAACAACAAAGTCGAATATGTTCCATGGGTACTTGAAGTAGTACCAGCGCAAGGAGAAAATTTTGAGGACGCACTCCAGCGTGAATACTACGATGAAGACGAGATTAACATACTCCAGTATGATTCTAAATTCGTCCGTCATTTGACTGTGTTCTAGACACATTGTGATCATATTCAGCATGATGAATATCATGATTGCCACGTCGAACTTCTGATTGGTTGTAAAATCAAACACGAGCGCTTGTACTTTCCACTAAAATTAAACGATAGCCTGTTGATGATGAGCGAGCAAAATGAGCGTGCATAAGCGCTCACGCACGTTCATTCAGGTTTAAATATCCATGCGCACGCTCACACTGGGTGGCCGCCGCCGCCGCTGCTGCTGCTGCTGCTGCTGCTGCTGCTGCTGCTGCCGCTCTAATAGAGTGACGCTCGTGGTCACACAGTGGTGGCTGCTGCTACTATTACTGAAGCTCTCAAAGATTGACGAACACGCGAGCACGTGCTGGGCTTTTGCTGTTGCTACTGCTCTACAGTGAACGCACTCGCTCAGTTGTTTCGGAATGGCTGTCGGTCCTCTCTTGTTTGAGCAAGATTCTTGTTTGCCTCGAATAGTTAGTTGTAGCTCCAATGTAGCACCTCCTTCTTTTCGCGTAGGATCTGGAGCAAGATCGCTGCTCTTCTTTGACGCTTTTGCCGCACCACGCACCTCAGCTGAATACGCCTCGGTCCCAAAGTCTCTGAGCGCTTATTCGTTTATCCTTTTGAGGAACACTGAAGCTGTATATTTGTCCACGGTGTTTTTTTTTCTTCAAATGGCACTCCGGGGATTAGCCTAGTATCTACTGCGCTTTGAAAGCTGTGGAATTTGGTGCGATCGGGAGGCTTACGCAGGAAGCCTTTGGGGAGGCCTGTGAGTGCGACGAAGCAACCAGGCTACCGATAAGGTATTGCGGCAAAGCTTACAAGTTCAGACTCATATGCTCATTCGCTCATTGCTTCGCCGACTTCCAGCTTGAAATGCAGCTCCACTAGCCATAAAATAGCAATAGGCGTACCTCTGGCCTCGGAATTGCTTTCTGCGGGTGCTTTCCAGCAAGCTTCTTCATCGCATTGTAGTACTTTTTCTGGTCCTCTGTCATGAAGAGGTCAATAGACCCACCGGCCTACAATCGGAGAGGAAGACAGTTCAAACTTGGGTCAGCTTGACTGCTGCACCTCACTAAGATACCGGAGATTCGATCTAATGGTTAGCAGATCTAACAGCCTCATTTATGTAGCAGCAGAACCTTGACTGCTATCACCTCAGCTTGCCAACGGACAATAAAGAATCGCACGCCGAAGGACTGGAACCCACTAGCTGAACTGATGCACCAGTTTCAGCCTCCTCGTGCCCTCAAGTCCTCAATAGACAATAAACAACCTGTTCTCTTCCTGCGCTTCAAGACCGTTGGCGACCGAACCTTCTGCTCAGCGACCGTTGGCGACAGAACCTTTTTGTCCTAGACTGTGGAACTCAATTTCACAATTCTAACGCAACGACGACATATATTCCCTTGCGGCTTACTGCGGCAAATTCTTTCCAGTCGTCCTGAGCTGCTACTTCCATGCTACTCACTACCTCAACTGCTCTCCTGACTGTGCTATGCTTTCCACGTTCTTTTTGTTGCATGAGATGAAGTCTGTTAGCTACCGAATGCGTATCGAAAGCCGCTTAGGCTGTGAGTGCGCTACACAAAACTCTCCTGCGTAACACCCACATAGTCTTTATGACTTTAGAGTTACAGACGGAGATTAGATAATTACGTTGCTTTACATTACTTGGTTTGCGAAGAACGAGCACCTTACCTCCCGGGCAAAGACGTATGAACATATTGACTAGAAAGAAGAGACAGAGTTATGATCTAACCAGACTAGGCCTGCCGGTCATCACTCTTGTATCATCTTAAAACACGTGGCTTCGTAGACCAAAAATGGCAGCGTCTTTTGCTGTTGAATTGCCGCCGCCTTGAAGACGCGCAGCCAGTGAGCACAGGCCTACCTTCTTCTTCTGAGCATTGAAATTATCGATGATGACACCGATGAACAAATTGAGCGTGAAGAATGCTCCAAATATGATAAAGCACACGAAGTAGATGTACATAAGCACCACTCGCTCCTCTTCGGGCTGACCGTCGATCTGAAATACACCGACAAGCCTCGTTTTCGTTTGTGAAGATCGCTCAGCACAGTCGGCTGCCATAAGCTGCTTCCCTTCATCAGTGATTTGGTTCAGCAGCTGCAGCAGTTGAAGCTGCTGGCAAAGGTTCGCGTGCAGGTGGAAACAATCGGCGATACAATCGGCTCAGCAACTCCTTCAGCAATAATTAATGAGTGAAATCCAATTAAGGAGTAGCAGGGAGAGGTTGGATTAGCTAGCAGTGGCTAGAAGTCAACGAGGCTCTAGAAATTGATTTAAATTGGATTCAACTCGCTGTGTAGCCATGCGGTGCCAATCGGCGCCTGCCGACATCACTGTCTCCATAATAGCTGCATGCGGCGTTCTTGTCCTGATAAAGAATGGGTGTAAGACGGAAATCACCACTAGGTTTTGTCCCAGGGGTAAGGTGCTTGCTCTTCACGATCGAATGCAAGTTAGAGTCCTGAAGCGGTCGACTCTTTATTGACCACTGAAATCGGTGGTCATAGCCTTGGAGGCTCTTCTGCAGCCATGTAAGTGTCTGTCTGTCTGTCTGTATGTGTGTAAGTGTCTGTCTGTCTGTATGTCTGTATGTATGTATGTGTCTGTCTGTATGTATGTATGTATGTATGTATGTATGTATTATGTATGTATGTATGTATGTATGTATGTATGTATGTATGTATGCATGCATGCATGTATGTATGTATGTATGTATGTATGTATGTATGTATGTATTATGTATTATGTATGTATGTATGTATGTATGTATGTATGTATGTATGCATGCATGCATGCATGTATGTATGTATGTATGTATGTATGTATGTATGTATGCATGTCTGTATGCATGTATGTATGTATGCATGTATGTAAGTGTATGTCTGTATCTCCGTCTGTAACTCCATAAGGCCACAAAGACTATGTGGGAGTTTTGTATAGCACACTCACAGCCCAAGCGGCTTTTGATATGCATTTGGTAGCTAACAGACTTCATCTCACTCAACAAAGAGAACGTGGGAAGCATAGCAGAGTCAGGAGAACAGGTTAGGTAGTGAGTGGCATGTAAGTAGCAGCTCAGGACCGCTGGAAAGGATATGCCATAGTCGGCAGCAGGAGAATAGTTGTCGCCGCTTTTAAATCAACTTACAAAAAAAAATTTCGAGTGCTCACAATTAAAGTGAGCTCTATGACGACCGCACTTCACCTGTAAAAGCTGCACTCAAATTACCACCTCCGCAGCAAGTCATCACATTCCGCTATCCCTGTCCAGAAATATGGACCACTTTCTTACAACGGCTAGACAGATACAACGTTCACTTAATCGTGGCTTCTATCTTTCTTTCGTCGTTCAGTCGTGTCAGGGCTGCTATAAAGGCCGTTGATTAAGCCCATCTGCATTTGTTAATCACTGAAACCACTAGGTTGGCCTTTGAATCCGAGAAATTCGGTCGTTCACGCTTGTCCTTCCCTAGGGGAGCTGTGACGGAACCCTGCATTATAGCTCAAATCAGAGAAAAATGCTTACTTCGACTAACGAGGCAGGACAAGTCTTGCCTCTTTCGCTGTTTGCAGCAGAAGCTTTAGTGGATCCTAGACTAGGGAACTCAATTCTAAAGTTCTGGCACACGCAGCAAGATCTCTCCTGCTACCGATTTTTGAATCTTCTTTCCCAGTCATCCTGGGCTGCTACTTTTGTCCACTGACTTCATCGACTCGTCAGACTCGTCATCTTCTCAACTCATCCGTGCTTCTTACTTTCTCCAAGTGAGATGAAATCTGTTGGCTACCGTATGCTCACCGAACGCCGCTTAGGCTGCCAGTGTGTTCTAGACGGAGCCATATTGGGCAATGCCCGCCTAAGTGGCTCTCTGAGATTACAGATAGAAAATAATAACAAAATAAGTTTGAGTAGTGGCGAAAGAGGACCGAATCTCTGTTTAGGCGATTTAAAATTCGCTGCATGAGAAGCAAAAACCAAGAGTCAAAATTTATCTCAAATAAAAAACCATCACCGTTAATAGTGAATCACGGCGTAGCTCTAGCGTGTAGGTCCAAGTACCATAAAGTAACTAAACGTATAAAACACACGTTTGTATCACGGCAGAAGAGGCTCGGTGATTTTCGCACAGGGTCCGCCCAGCAGGACTCAAACCCACGACCTGCTCTGCGTCGTAGGCGCTTAACCCCTAGGCTCACATCTGTGCTGATTGCAATCTACCGAGCGTCCGCCCGATATAGAGAACACCAAACTAGGCACAACGGCCCGCTTCGATGGTCAACTTCATAGGACGACCTGCAGGCTTGGATTATAATGAACAATGCAGCGCAGCAGGCTCTGCAAGCTAAGCTGCTACCAACGAGAAGGAAGGCGAGCTAAGGCACGTGCGCACGCGCGTATGGTACCAACCTTGTCTGGTGCATCGACAGCGTCGTACATAATGTCTATCCAACCCTTAAAAGTAGCCTAAAACGTAACAGCATTGCCAGCATTAATTTCGCTCGCTCCGTCCAACACGGGCGACGTCTTCAGAGGCAGAGACGTTCGGAAACATCCCTTAATGCTTAGATAGAGTCTAATACTTCGTATATCGCTTCTTAATCAGCGTGAGATGCGGAAATTCTGCTTGGCAATGAAAGTCTAGTGAATGCAGCAAATATTTTACGGTTACTGATATAGGTCATACTCTAGTTTGGCTGAGCTGTTTCAGAGTCTCGAATCGATAGCCCAAAATCAAAAGCTGGAACATTTGAATTCAAACTGTAATGTATTTGGAGCTATAGGAGAGCAATCGGCAATTAAAATGGATTTTCGTAGTGAAACATTCCGCTGTAGACATACGCTGCTGTGTACAAATCAAATGCCCTGCCCCCTGCACCCCTCTGGCTCGGCCTCTGGATGCGTGTACAAATGCGTGCTCACTCGGAGCAGAGCAGTTGTCAGGTTACATTATTGACCTGCGAGTGACTGCGTATCTGTTACTCTGACGGCACAGCAACATGGCCAGAAACACCGTGCATTGTCCAAATTGCTCGAGATTGTTCTAACTCAGATCAAAAGTCACGGATCAGAATTCTCAGCAAACGATTTTTTTGTAGGTAGTAGAATTGGCTTTCTAACACTGGTTTGGGCACTCAGCAGTCATGAGTCGCTGCGTGCTTATGGGCTTACATTTGGAAGCAGAGTGAGAGATACTATAGTTAACATTTATTTCTGATAATACCTGCAAGCAGCTGTCTTATGACGAAGCAGTCTTTTGACCGCAGAACCAATGGTTTACCAATTGCGTTCGTACTAATACCTGTGTCGGCTTGCATAATAAAGTTCATAATTTTCAGCACGGGCATGCTTACACGATGAAATCTAACTGCCGCAATGAGCGGTGTGAACTTACGATTTGTAGCAATGCCAGATAAGCATTGCCTACGTTGTCAAAGTTGATCTCCGAGTTTGTCCACGAGTAGTTGCCATTCATTTCGCACTGCGTTTTGTTGGCCACCTGACTGGGCAGTAGTTTTCGTCCATCTTGGTCTAGGCACTTGTAGAATTTGCCGGCGAAAAAATTCACGGCCATGATGGCAAATATGAGCCAGAACAGCAAGATGACTAAGAGTACGTTGCAGATCGCCGGTATTGCCTGTATTAAAGCGTTGACGACGACCTGAATTTGAAAATGACAAAGAGCCGAACATTTTAGAGCTAAACAGCCGAGTCAGAGCTCGTACGCCATTTCGCAGCGTGGGTCCCGAGAGTTCGGGGCCGGACAAATATTTTAGGCTGGACGCCCGATACCAGGCCGCAGAAGGGAGCAGCCTACGGACGCCGCCTACGCTGATGTGCGCTCGCTCGCTCGCTCGCGCGATACCTACGCGCATTCCCTCCCATCTGGAGACGGCTCTGAGAGGTCGAAGAGCTCGAAGTGTCCTCATGGCCTTGAAAGCGGATATTCCCGACAGGCCCAGGCTCTCCAAAATCAAACTCGTTAGCGATATCTTCAAAAAGGGAACAGAAGAATGCAGACACGATTTGCTATCCAATTGCGACTTCCCGGTGCGTAGTCCGCGAAGTGGTGCGGCCAGGACGCCGCGTCGCGACTAGGACTAGGGCAAATCGAAGCTCGACTTCAAAATGATAACGGCCCGCGGTACTGGGCAGCTGACACACTGCGATTAGATGCAATAAGCCTGCTCGAACGAGAACCGAAATCGCCTGAAACCTTGAAACCTTGCAAAAAAGCAGCAAACAAAATCAGCCGAACCGATACCGACGATGCAACCAAGCATTCGGTTTCGCGCTTGCTTGCTTCTATGAGAAAAATTGGCATTCGTGCGTTCATATGAAAACCGCTGAAAAGTTGAAAAGTGAAGCGAATCAACGGCTGAAATGGCACGATAGTACGACGGTTCGACGCCAATAACTGGCACACTGTGTGCTGCATACTCACCCCGACTATAACAAAGTCAAGCCAGCACCACGCGTCGGTGAAATATTTTCTGTACCCGAATGCCAGCCATTTGATAATCATTTCGCAGAAAAATATTGCGCTGAACACTTTATCGGTATAATTAAGTATCGCCTTAAGTAGGGGTCGCTCATCGATGTGTATATCTTCAATGGCCTTCAGAGAGAGTGAGAGAGAAAGAGAGCGACTCGGTCAATACAAGACCGAAACACTCGCTCGCTAGCGAACGGCACGTGACATGCATCCACCGGCGATCACGTGACAATAGATCGGGCACTCGAATCTTGCCAGGACCGCGGCGCATCCGGGCATCCTGAACGGCTAGGCTGGGAGAAAGCGACTGTCTGAGAGGTTCTACTTCCGTTCTCGGTGCAAGCAGAACATAGTTGGGCATGACAACAAAGCGCAGCACCACCAAGCAGACAACACGAGAGCTCGCAATAGATTACCGTCCACAGCTAGCTTTATAACTCTTTCCTTACCAAAGACATGCTGCTGAGCAGAATGCATAAGATGATGAACGTTTCAAAATACTTGTGCTCGACCAGTCGGTAAGTAAAACAGCGCAAGCCCCACCAGCAGTTTCCAAATGAGCTCTTGGCAAACACGTCGCAGAAAGCAACTTTCTTGTAGCAGCCTGGGCACCAGCAGTCGTCTGGATACCGGACGTATTCCACCTGTCAATAGAGCGTCAAATAGTGCGTTTCCGTAGGTAACGGAGCAAATAAATTAGCGGACGCGGGTGCGATTATCTTGCATTTCAAACTAATGTCCAATGCAATTAACCCGGCTAAACTGCAGCCATCCAATATCTAAAGTTTTTGCATTCACGACGACTGTAGTGAATACTATTGTATAGTTGTAATAATAATATAATAATATAATTATATATAATTATAATTATAGTTATTATAATAATAATTAATAAATAATAATTAACCATAATAATAATAATAATAATAATAATAATAAATATAAATAATAATAATATAATTGTATATTGTTCTCTCGTTTGGCTACCGAGTGAGCGTAGCAGCTAAAAACTCGCCCTAGTCGATGAGAGACAAGTAATATCAAATTATATTGAAGCTTCAAATCTTGCCAGTAAGTTCCAGACTGGCTTTAGAACTAATCACTCCACAGAATCAGCATTGCTTCGGGTGAGCAACAACCTAGTTAGGAATGCAGACAAGGGTAGAGTATCTCGGCTTGTTTTGCTCGATCTTTCGGCAGCTTTTGATACTATCGATCACCAAGTTCTTCTTGAACGCCTCTCATCTCGCCTATACATCATTGGCATTGCTCAGCAATGGTTCAGGTCCTATCTCAATTGCATTTCACTTTACAGCAAATGTAAAGCGCCTAGAGAGAGGTTAAGTTCTCTGAGGGCGCTTTATCAAGTGAATTATTATTATTATTATTATTACTATCTCAGTGGGATTCTCCAGAGTATTGATATGAATGGACAAAGATCATCCAAGATACCTCTGAAATATGGGGTATCTGAGGGCTCCTTGCTAGGTCCGGTCCTTTTCACGGTTTATACTCTCCCTCTTGCTGATGTGATTGCCAAGCACAATCTAGGCTTTTACTTCTATGCGGACGACACTCAGTTGTACCTTTGCTTTGATCCCTCCCAGCCTTGGAGCACCTCAAATTCTCTAAACTCACTAGCTGCATGCATTGATGACATCCGCACATGGATGGCAGCAAATTTTCCTTAATTGAATGAGGATAAAACTAACTTACTAGTTATGGGCAAACAAATTGTGATTCAGAAATTGGAAAGGCTAAAGCTCAAAATCGGCTCTGCCAGCACATCTCCTGTTGAATCAGCTCAAAATCTAGGTGTCATGTTCCAAAGCGACCTCTCGTTAGACGACCACATCAGCTCCACAGTCAAATCTGCCTACTTTCAGCTACATAACATTGCTAAAATTCGGGCTTGTTCAGATAAGTATACCAAGTCCAAGTTGGTCCATGCATTCGTGACATTCCGTCTTGACTTCTGTAACTCACTGCTTGCTGGCCTACCGGCATGTGCAATCAGGCGCTTACAGCTAGTGCAAAACTCTGCAGCTAGTCTTGTCTGACATGAGCGACGCAATTGCCGCATCACACCACTTCCAACTGACCTGCACTGGTTCTCAGTCAAATAACGAGTCGACTTCAAGGTTTTTTCACTAAATTGTAGGTCCCTGTATTCTTTGGCTCCAGCCTACCTATCAGATTTTTTCTCCCACCAGGCTAAGCAACGTACCACCAGCTTTTAGGAATCTAATTGTTTGCATATATCTCGTACAAACCTCAAATCCTATGGAGACCGTGCATTTAGTTCGTATGCTCCCAAAGCCTGGAACTCAGTTCCGACCTGCATCACAACATCCCCTGACTTGATCACATTTATAAAGAAATTTAAAATGCATCTATTTATTACAGTATTTAGTGGGTCCTTGTGATTTGTCCTTTATTTGCTTATGCGTGCCGACACTGTTGCATGCTCCCACTAACCACACTTACATGCTGACCCGGTGCATGTCAGCTCTGACCATGTTATTCTTGTTGTTTATTGAGCATGCTACCGCTAACCATTCGATCGCACTTCCTTTGTAGTAATTGTAAAGTGCCTAGAAAGAGATTGAGTTATGTGATGGCACTTCATCAAATGTATTACCATTATTATTATAATTATTATTATATGGCGGCCCAGACAACTCAATATCTCTATAGGCACTTTACATCTGTTGCAAAAGACGCACTACCGAGTGTTTTGATCACAATATCCTACTTGAAATATTGAGAACAGAGATCGGCATGGAAGCCGAGGTACATGTTAAATTCAAATCCTACACGTCCGATCGGGTTCAACACCTTAGGCGGTTCGAGCAGTCAAGTCTCATCCACCACACCAGTTACCTGTGGAGTCCCATAAGGTCCTTGCTCGGTCCTTTGCTGCTCTCAATTTATACTGAACCTGTGGTAAATGTAATCAGCCCCATGAAATTGGCTATAACTTATATGCTGAAGATACTCAGCTGTATTTGACATTTAAACCGTCTGTATCTGCACCAGCGATGGATATGAATGCTTGTCTTGCAGACATTCAATCTTGGATGATGGCAAACTTCCTTAAAATAAACGACGACAAAACCAAACTGCTACTCAAATGGCGCCTTAAATGTGCAGCTGTACTAGAACACTTTGCTCTTCTAATAGGTGATGCTGTTGTTCGACCGTCGCCATTGGCTAGGAATTATGGGTTCTCTTTGGCAACTGCCCGAAATTTGTATTAAGAAAACTGCCTAAAAAATAGCCATCACGTCCAATCCCCATCTAAGATTTGGAACTGTCAATCAGAAAGGCGTATAATTAATTGTGTTAGCTCTCCGATTCTGTCTGGGCTGTATTATTGCAATTCGATTTGGCCAGGCTACCGGGAAAAGGCCATTTAGGCCATTGCAGCTGGGGATGAAAATGTCTGCAAAGCTAGTTAACAAATCCGACAGGTTCAGCAATGTGTCTCCTTTGCTTACGGAGCTTCAATGGCTTCCGGTTGATCAACAGGTGCAGCGTAAAGTTCTTACGCTAACCCATAAGGCCTGCTATTGTTGGCACCTTTATACTTAGCTGAACCGTTGCACCAGTTTCAACTTTTTGTTATAGACAATAAATTTGCTGTCCCATTCCTCCACTTAAATACCGTTGGCGGCAGAAGCTTTTTCTCTACAAGTCCTTGACTGTGGAACTCATATCAACCATTCTTATCCAAGGACATATATTCTCCTGCGACTGACTGTGGCTAATTCTTTACAGCAGCCCTGAGCTGCTGCTTCAATGCTACTCACTTCCTCCGCGATTCTGCTGACTCAGCTTCTCACTTGCTCTTTACTGCTTGAGATAAAGTCTGCTGGCTAACGCATGTACACCAAAAGCCGCTTAGGCTGTTAGTGTGCAATACAAAATTCTCCTGCAAAACACTCACTTATTCTTTGAGGAGTTACAGACGGAAATACATATCATTTGACCCTGGGAAAGTGCTGAAGGCACCACCAGCCGCACATCAATTTATGCTTTATCAGTATTTTTACTGCTCAAGACACTGGATAAGCTGCTTTAAAGTAATTCCAGCACGTCTGTCGGCAGCTTTCTGAGGTAAAGATCAAATCCGGTACTGAAATCGGACCTCGGAGATAGAAAATAGAGTTTGACGAATTTCCCAAGAAAAAACAGCTTTGCAAACGACGCTTGCGTTCGACAACTCAAAATGCTGTGCATGCGTATGTGTCACCAATCTCAGCATCTAGCAGTTTGAAAGCATTGTTATCTTGCAGCATCGTCCTTATTCTACGGGATTTAGTGGCCACCCAACTAGCTGGCTGTTCATCTCGATCTGTAAATGTGGCTGCATGGAAAGTTTAAAAGCGAATGTCAGCTTACCTCACTGGGGGCTGAGCCGGATTGTCAGCAAGATTAATGCAAGCACCTGCTACACCGCAACTGAACGGCTGTGGCTGGATGGTAAACTACGGCTGTGGCCGCGTCCCGCCAGATATTAAAAAGCGACGTGTACCAAGAAAACAGCACTTTCACCACCTGGGTTTTTCACCTGCTGGATTGAATGCCACGCTTGCAACTCTCTGAGCAGCACAAGCGAAATGCAGGTCGCTCTGCAGGTCGCGTCCGAGTGTCTGCCTTGAACGCAGGACCTACTGTGTACACATGCCATACCGGCATGCCCTGCGTGCCGCGGAACTGCATGCTGTACGGTTCATTAAGCTACGACATTAAATATGCGTTAGCGGGATCCTTGCTAACGAGAGCCAAGATAACCCGATCACTTCTAGCTATCTCCATGCAGACAGCAGGGTCCAAGCCCAGCTGAGCACCAATGTTGAAACATCTACGGCCCGATAAAGTTGAATATAGTTACAGATCAAAAGCTTCATAGGGGCATATGATCCGTTGTTCAGTGAACAGAGCCTGACTCCTAAAGCTTGCTACCTATCCGGGCAGTTCGGCTGTGGAGAAATGGCAGATCGATAGTTATTGAGAAAGGCATTTTCAGGAAGCATCGGTCATTTTCCTGAGACCACTTGAAAACTTTTAAGCCCCTTAATTTTTTCAACACTTTCAGCTAAATAAAAAGAAAATGAAAGTTCGAATGAGTGGACGAATGTCCAACTTGGTTCTTACAATAATACGTTCATATTGCACCTGACTAGCATTAAGTGAATGGTGACCACAGTCTAACCGAAGCTGATTATGACAGATGCGATAGCTACCCACCATCGCTTCCCAACATTATGTGCCAGGACTCCATACTGCTCTCACTAGTTAATAAATTAATTGCCTTGCCTTGTTTATTTGACATTATTCCTAACTCTCTAGAGTCTTGAGAATAAAACAAGCTTGATGACAGTCAGATCTAAGCATGTGAGAATGCTGTTGTTGTTTTTACTGGTCGACATCCCAGCATCGGTCCTAGTCTCTATGTTCGTTCGACGGCAAATCTCAGATAAGTGCAGTGGCACTAGTTTTTACCAACGCCAGCGATGGCCGCTAATCACTGACGGGTAGCAGTTACCTCGACTTCGACGAGGTCGTGATGACCTCCTCCATCTGGTTTTCCAGCGCCAGCCGTGTTGGCAATATCGGCAGCTGACATGCCACTGTTTACCAAGCCTTGCTTGCTACTAAGAGAAGGCATCGCCATGTCCTCCTGCCCAGCAGCAAGCAGAGGCAGCTTAGCTTCGCCGTCCTCTTGATGATTCTACAAAATACGTGCAACTGTACAATGATACGTCGTTTAGCACCAAAATAGTAGGTTCTGCAGAGGCGTGCAAAAGAGGTGTTCTTGTGGCGGCAGAATCAACTCTACGGAAAATTTCTGACAGCCATAGTAGGCGAGGGGAACTATAATGCTAAATAAACTGTCTATTTATCTAGCACCTTGAGAGAACTATATCTCTTTCACAGAAATTTCTTTATCCTAAAAAGGAAGCAAAGTGAAACATGTAAAAAGTGACGACTTCAGCATGCATTGGAATGTTAAGGAAAATAACGCAGACAGAGCAAAACCCGTGAGAAACAGATGGATTGTACCTTAGCTTTAAATGCAGCCAACTCAGCTGTCGTATATTGGTCAATACAGAGCTCCAGGCTCTGAGTGCAGAGGAAGTGGAGGCATGTGTCTATCAAAACTTGAGGGTGATTATAGGAACTGCTAAACGGCAGGATTTACACGTGCAGATGGCACGAGGGAAGCCTGGAGACTATTTGAGACTCAGCCGAAATTCAGGTTAGTCGGAGCAGGAGATTGAAGGTCCTCAAAAGCGATCTATTTATATAAAATTCGGTTCGCTGTTTGATAGGAAGCCAGTGCAGATCGGATCACGGAAGTTGAATGTAGCAGTTGCGACTCTCGCGTCAGATAAGCCTAGCCGGCAAGTTTTGAAATCTTACGTAGCTGTGTAATTTCACTGGCAGAAAGACCAACAATAAGACAGCGACGGAAGTAAGGGTGGGATGCCATAATTCACTAGTGAGTGAAGTGTTGTGCAGTAAGAGAAGCAATCTGTGGCAATTGTTGGATTTCTATGGAATAATTTTTGGGATGGCTCAAAGATTGAACGTATGGCCTAGTCTTTGAAGTACGAGATATTCCACTTATTTTCTATCTTGCTAGATTAATCGTCAATAACAACTTGGGTATTCATTTGTACCATGCAATGTTCTCTGCTATCCGAAGCTTGATCTTTCCCGGCTATCCATTACCTTGATTCTCTCAACTCCACTGTAGATTGTATAACTGACATTTGCCCTTTAATTTCTTTCATTGAATGACGACAATGCCAACCTAATAGTTAAGGAAAACCTAGCTTTTCTCAGGAACCAAAATCCTCATCGTCAGCATAGGCTCCACCAGCATCTCTCCCTATCCGATACAATGAATTGCGGGTGTCGCTAGCTTTTTTGGAGAATCCTATATCAAAAACCATCTTTCAGGCTCTTCATGAGAATCCTTCTAACTAGTGTTGATCTAGTCGATGTAATCGCCAAGCACAATCTAGGCGGGCTACTCGCATGCTCCAGTTCTTTAACTGCAAAATTACCCTGAAGTCGATCTAATTCATTCATATAGCACCCTAAGAGCACTTAATTTCTAACCAGGTGCTTTGCATATGCCGCAGTGCTTGAGCCCACGACTTGGTTGTTAATGGCTGAATGAACTAGCAGCATTGTCACCCGTGTGCAGCTGCAAGCCGAACCAAGAAACCAACTCGTGGGGCAGCAATGGTAAACTCAGCACTAGTTGACACATACCTCTGCATACTGGATCTGAAGCTGATGACTATTGCAAACCGGCTCTGTTAGCGAGTCGCAGGGCTCGGGGAGATCAAGAAACAATGCCCTCCTGCCTTACGGTTTCGGGCTAGGAGTGTAGAGCATAAGCACTACACCTTCCCACCTGGCTGGTAAAAGTATTGACTGCCCTATGGGGGCAGGGGCGGAATCTCAGCTCCCTCTCTACTCCAGGGCTTTTATTGCACAACTTCTCCTACAGCAGAGAGGACCTGTCTGCTCTAGCAACGCACCTATGAGCCACATTGGATAAAACCATGAGGATCGTGTAAGCATATAACCCAGTTTAAGTAAGAAAGCCATTCAGCAGCAGGAGTAAGAGTAACTGGGGCAAGCAAGCAAGACAGTTAAAGTGCCAGCGACTTCGTGTAGCCTGACTTCCGGGTTGTGTCCCCCCCCCCTCTGCTGACCCAGAATGCCTGCGGCTGCAAAGTGGCTCATTTGTGCACTCGTTAGCCAATGCTCAAAGTGGCAGCAAAACAGAAGTAAGTTCTAGGCGAGCCAGCGAAAGTTCTTGTCTGTAAGTAACAACAGCCGGAAAAAGCATTTCACGGCATGCTCAGCTCTGCCGAAGAATTTTATTCGTGAGGCAGGGAGTTCCGATGCTGCAAGAGGTACCCATTCACACTCGGGTTATCACATCATTTTGTGCATGCACATGCTTTAGGCTCAGGGAGCATACAAAAGTCTGCAAAATGCCACATCTGCGACATGAGCAGCTGGTCCACTAAGCAAGCTACTATGAAAATAGCATGTAAAGTTTCCATTTTAAAGGTGAACATAGCCTTGATCTTGCCTCAATAGCCCAATCATGTGGGATGCAGCAGGGGTGCCCTTACGAGTTGCCCACTGTTAATGATAATGGCATTTAAACAAGGCCGTAAGAGATATAAATCTCTATCTAGGCACTTTACTTAGCATGCTGGTAAGGAACTATGTCAATTGGCCAGTGATAGCATGTGCAATATGAGCAGGCATAAGCACGTAAAGAACAAGTGATACAACGAATAAAATCCATTAAATCCCGTGAACAACAGTTGGGCTTATGACTTGTTGTTTTAAATGTCATCGATGTGGAGGATTTCATACTGTCAGCGAGCAGTGAGCTCCAGGCTTTGTAAGAATACCGACAAATGGTGCTGACTCCAAAAGGATTTGAGGTTGTCTAATTCAATTTTAGAAAGTTTCCTAGTTCACATGCTAGCGCTAGATTGGGCAGATACGAGAGATCGACCTGCAGGAACTTGGGAAGGAATCAAAGCACGTGTGCAGCAGCTGTGCGCCATCTGCTTAGAAACAAAGGCCGCGATAGTGCTTGGCGATAGCATCGCCTGGGGGACAGTGTGTGTTGTGAAAGGAAGTGCAAAAAAGTACGTATCTCTAAGGTACGCTAGCCTGTTATGGCTCACTAGATGACTGGTGAGGCAGCCATTCAGTTCCTCCTCTCTAGGCACTGCAGTGCAACTGCCCCCTAAGCTTTAATAATAAAAATAATAATAATTCACTTGATAAAGCGCCCTCAGAGAACTCAATCTCTCTCTAGGCGCTTTACATTTGCTGTAAAGTGAAATGCAATTGAATGGTAAGTAAAATCATGCTTGAAAAACAAACGAGATGAATAATATGGTTAGGGGTGACATGCACAGGGTCAGCATGCAAATGTGGTTAGTGGCAGCATGCACAGTGTCAGCACGCATAAGCACATCAAAGACGAATCACTGGGACCCACTAAATGCTGTCCTAAATAGGTGTGTTTTTAGGTTCCTTAGTTGCCCCCCCCCCAAGCATTAGCAGGCCAACAACTGCTATTTGTCATGGCCAACCAATTTGACTCCAACAGCTATTTGACTTGGAAGCACCAGGCAGCATGCCTTCGTGTGCATGTTGTCGCATTAGTCTCCTTGGCTGCCGAAGCTGCATCGTGCAGAGACTTGCCGATGTTGCAACATTTTGAAACTGAGTGCTTTCCCTCCCCCGAACCCGAAACAAGACATCGACGATACAAGTTATCGATGCTATATGCTCAGCCAGTTGGCCTGCATCTAGTATTCATAAAAGCCCTGTTCAGTATGCAGCTGTTTTTGCATTTGTAAACTTTGGCGATTTCTGCACACTTCTAAAAATAAAGGCATTTGCACGATCCTCTAGTAGAATTAAATGTCCTTCTAGGCACTTCACGTGGGCCGAAAAAAGGGAAGGAAATGTACTGGGCTGTAGCTGCATGAGCACAGCGGTAGCTGTGCATAAGCAAGTACGCGAAAATTAAAATGAGCGAAACGTGTGCAGCAAGAAACGGGTGGTTGTTGGTTTCGCTCTGGATATTCAGAAGTCGTTGAATGTCGTAGCCAGCCAGTCCTCGCAGAGTTACAGGCTACGGATAACAGCTGATGGCAAACCTCCCAGGCATCTGAGGTTAGAGGTTGGAGACTCGGCGAAACTGCCAGATTCAGAGAAACAGAAAACCGAGGTGCGAGTACTTCAGCTAGATAATCGAAAAAAGAGTGAAGGGCGTAAAAGAAACCTGACACTGAATTCGATAGACTGCTTAATCGGTAGCCATTTCTAGTCAGAGAAAAGTGATGCATTGCAGCAGTTGCGACGTCGGCGAAAGGAAATCCTAACTGCAGAGAATAACACGATCGGTAAGCATATTCTTCGCTGACCGAAAAATTTGCAAAGAGGGCGTTGCAGTAGTCTAAATGGAACGTCGTAAATGCATTAATTAATGTGGCTATTGTGCCCTTAGCTAAGTACCTCCGAATGTTTGCAACGAAAGCGAGAGCTGCTGGGCTAATGCACTCGTCCAGCAAACGATCGTTGTCTAATATGGAGTCAGGATTTCTTGCAAAGTACATTCTGAGTTCGCCAGGTATTAGGTAGACTCTTTCCGGTTTTGGAGTGGCACTCCGCAGCCCATAGCTATTACGTTATTCTGGCCGTTGTTCACTTCAAGAGATTTAATATGGTGCGGCTTTGTATTTGAAACTTCTGGACTTGCTGCGTTTAAAGACGGGTAGGCTGAATTGACCTCACTCAGTCAAATGCTGGTGCTAAACGAGTAGCATCAACAGCAATGAATGGTCCTCCCTGAACTCTCTCCTCCCTCCTTTTCTTTCTCCATCCCTCCTTCCCTCTCTCACTCTCTCTCTCTCTCTCTCTCTCTCTCTCTCTCTCTCTCTCTCTCTCTCTCTCTCTCTCTCTCTCTCTCTCTCTCTCTCTCTCTCTCTCTCTGTGTCTCTCCTGCTTCTCTCTCTACCTTTCTTATGTCATTCTAGCTTTCCCTCTCACTTCTCTAGCCGTTTACTTACCCTTCCACAATCAAGATCATCTCCGTTTTGCATGAGGCAGAACTTATCGTCAGACGCCAAGCCACTCGTGTTGCCATTAGTTGCACCAGAACCTGCTAGGTAAAAGAACAGTAAAAGCATAGAAATTCTCTGAACGTTATATAAAGTAAAACATTCTCATGCAAGCACAGCTTGAATGCTATCTTTGTATTAAAAGTGAACATTTGGCCGCAGAGATCAAGCTGGGAAATGTGCCGAGTGGCTGCTTGCTGTCAGTGAGCCGTACCATACATTGAAGCTAGCAGCTGGACTCTACCCATCATTTTCGAGCACTTACACTGTGCAGCCCACAATGACTATGTATCACTTGCAGGAAGACTGCACCCTAAAAGTGGCCCAATAATGCTCTCATTACATTATGCAATTTTGATTGTGCATTCCTAACTGTCAATATGGCTGTGTGGTTGCTTATCATTACAAAATGTGAAAAACAAGAATCGAATCAGCTGTGGCGACAACAACAAAAGTTGTGCAATGATAGAGGGCAGCACTCGGTAATTTAGTCGACGTATCCACTCACCATTGTGAAGTGGTACCAGGTCAAAGCCCGTACCATCGTCACCACCGCTGGCACTGCCGCTCGTCTTTTTCTTAGCTGTTGGCCGGAGACCTCTCAGCCCCATTGTGATCTTCTTTTTAATGTATGCGAATAGCCGTTGGACACGACCGACTGCCTCGGCAATCTTGTTCGGTTCGTCATCTCCTTTTGAGGATAGTGAGCCGCCGCTGAACGAGCTGAGTAGGAGTGCCAAGAAGAGGTTGAGCACCTACCGGACAAAAATAATGATAATAATAATAATAATAATAATAGAAATGAAATAATAAGTATATGTTGCTTCTAAGAGTAAGAAATCTCTATTCGGTCAGGTCACAGTGTGTTACGAGAGAATTGTGATGCAGTTGAAGAAAGAGCTACTTCTGCATCACAGTGATACTGATGTGAATTGCTCCTGTTTCCCTTTAAAATGTAGCCCCACAAAAAACCTCTAGCTTAGATTCGGAGCAATTGCAGCCAAGTACAACAGCGTAGCTACGTTGCTTGCTTGATAATTAGCAGCTGTGGCACCTGCATACCTTCACATGTAACAACTCTTATAGGTCAGGCTTGCAAGCAATAGTTCAGATTTTACAGCAATTTGTCATCTCGTTTGCAGAAAAGATACTACTCTCAGGATTACCAGCTATATCCCGACACCTGTAGCTATACTTCACATTCAATTGTGACAGTGTCAATGCAGTCAATTATGCTGTTTGGGCTTGACTAGGATATGTATATATAATCAAGATGTTTTGCTGCTATAGATGTGCCTTTGGCACCACAGCTTACTGGGCATTATCCCCGTACTTGATCTCGCGCATGGAGAGGATATCAGACCTTCCTCGAGAGATTTAGCTCCTGTGGCAACCATTGTACACCATGAGGGAAATCATAGGCAATCGATTCTGCTTCAAGCATGAGCAGTCAAAAAAGAGAGCTCTGTAATCAGCCATTGTCAAGGTAGCTCTTAAACTCCATCTGCTATTCTGCCTGCATGAATTGAATCAGCAGCAGCTACAAATTGTGAATAAATCATTTTTCTCCCTTGCATCGTCTCCTCCTTGCTTGCGACACAAGCAAAGGCTGGCAGAGGTAGGCTATCTGGTGCAGCAGCAGACCCCTCTGAGCCTGGCAAATGCTCTTTCAGTCTCCTTCGCGATTGGACACCCTGGGCATGATCAAAGTTCATTCCCTTGCAGAAAGTATTGCTTTACCGGTGCTGCTGTCCTGATGGTTCACCTTTTACCACTCCCTCCCTTCATTTGTCGTCTTCCTAATAGTCTGTCCTAATTTTCCAATCTCCATCTGCCCTTCTCTCTCTTCCATTTTCTTTGCATAAATACATGTTGATGTGTATGTGCATGAATGCACGCATGCATGCCCAGATGCATGTACGTGGGCGGCCATATGCATGTTTGTATCTGCCTCTTTCCTCCTGCTGATAGAATGCAGCTCTCCGAGACATGTTGCCAATGGACACCATACATGCTGGCACCTTACTTAACCATACGCCTACACTGGCAGTCACTACAAAAAGCTTCATCAATTAAAATAACATAAATCACTCTGCAACTTGGCAGATATAAACCTGTATGGTTTGATTTGCATAGTAAGATAGCAATCGTGTGATATTCCAGTTAACCACAGCAGGTGTAGACATGAACGACAGAGAAAAGGAGCAGTACACGAAGGTGTAAACTTAAAATCAAGGCCATACAAGTCTTATGCTGGGTGCTGCAGGAAGATTAGTCTCAATAGCTCCACCTATACCTATACCTATACCTTTGACGACCAAATCAGCTCCACAGTCAAATCCGCCTATTTTCGGTTGGACAAAGATCATCTGAAGTACCTCTAAAATATGGAGTACCTCAGGGCTCTGTGCTAGGTCCGGTCCTTTTCACCGTTTATACTCTCCTTCTCGCTGATGTGATTGCCAAGCACAATCTAGGCTTTCACTTCTATGCGGATGACACTCAGTTGTACCTTTGCTTTGATCCCTCCCAGCCTTCGAGCACCTCAAATTCTCTCAACTCACTTGCTGCATGCATTGATGACATCCGATCATGGATGGCAGCAAATTTTCTAAAACTAAACGATGATAAAACTAACTTACTAGTTATGGGCAAACCTAGTGTTATTCAGAAATTGGAAAGGCTGACTTTCAAAATTGGCTCTGCCAGCATATCTCCAGTTGCATCAGCTCAAAATCTAGGTGTCATATTCCAAAGCGACCTCTCGTTAGACGACCACATCAGCTCCACAGTCAAATCAGCCTATTTTCAGCTTCATAACATTGCTAAAAATTAGGGCTTGTTTAGATAAGGATACCACGTCCAAGTTGGTCCATGCATTCGTGATATCTCGTCTCGACTTCTGCAACTCACTGCTTACTGGCCTACCAGCATGTGCGATCAGGCGATTGCAGCTGGTGCAAAACTCTGCAGCTAGGCTTGTCTGTCGTGAGCGTCAAAGTTGCCACATTACTCCACTTCTCGCCGACCTGCACTGGTTACCAGTCAAGCAACGGATTGACTTCAAGGTTTTGTCGCTCACTTTTAGGTCTCTTCATTCTATGGCTCCAGCCTATCTTTCCGAGATACTACCCCATCAGGCAAAGCATCGTACCACTCGCTTTTCGGAATCCAACAGTCTAGAAATACCTCGTACAAACCTTAAATCCTTTGGAGACCGTGCATTTAGCTCGTATGCTCCCACAGCCTGGAACTCCCTCCCGACCTGCATCAGAACATCCCCTGACCTGACCACATTTAAAAGAAACTTAAAAACATACCTATTTAGGACAGCATTTAGTGGGTCCTTGTGATTCGTCCTCGATGTGCTTATGCGTGCTGACACTGTTCATGCTGCCACTAACCACATTTGCATGCTGACCCAGTGCATGTAACCCCTAACCATGTTATTCATTTTGTTTGTTTTTCAAGCATGATTTTACTTACTATTCTATTGCGTATCACTTTGCAGCAAATGTAAAGCGCCTAGAAAGAGATTAAGTTCTCTGAGGGCGCTTTATCAAGTGCAATATTATTATTATTATTATTATAACATTGCTAAAATTCGAGCTTGTTTAGATAAGGATACCATGTCAAAGTTGGTCCATGCATTCGTGACATCCTGTCTCGACTTCTGCAACTCACTGCTTACTGGCCTACCAGCATGTGCGATCAGGCGATTGCAGCTGGTGCAAAACTCCGCAGCTAGGCTTGTCTGTCGTGAGCATCGCAGTTTCCACATCACACCACTTCTCGCCGATCTGCACTGGCTACCAGTCAAGCAACGGATTGACTTCAAGGTTTTGCCGCTCACCTTTAGGTACCTTCATTCTTTGGCTCCAGCCTATCCCTCAGATATACTCCCCCATCAGGCCAAGCATCACTTTTCGGAATCCAACGGTCTAGAAATACCTCGTACAAACCTCAAATCCTTTGGAGATCGTGCATTTAGCTCGTATACTCCCAAAGCCTGGAACTTCCTCCCGACCTGCGTCTGCACTTTCCTGACCTGATCATGTTTAAAAAGAACTTAAAAACATACCTATTTCGGACAGCATTTAGTGGGTCCCTGTGATTCATCCTTCATGTGCTTATGCATGCTGACACTGTGCATGCTGCCACTAACCACATTTGCATGCTGACCCTGTGCATGTCACCCCTAACCATGTTATTCATTTTGTTTGTTTTTCAATCATGATATTACTCACCATTCAATTGCATTTCCCTTTGCAGCAAATGTAAAGCGCCTAGAGAGAGATTGAGTTCTCTGAGCGCGCTTTATCAAGTGCATTATTATTATTATTACCTATAGAGCACCGAGCCGGTAACCCAGGTGTCGTGAGATTGTTCATGGCTCAAAATAAATTTCTTTTCAGTACTCAATTTCATGGCATATGGAGTCAGGTCGTTCGGTACTTTCCATTAAGGGTGGTAGGTGCAGTATCGCCAATCTGTTTGCCACATTCTCTTGTTGAAACTTTATATTTTAGAGTATGGACATGGATTTCAGTCTCTAATAAATAAATTCTAGCTGATAAAACAGCCTCTTTTTGTATAGCGACAGAAGAGCCTTTACGGCTATCACCACCGCTTGCAGTGGCAATAAATAATCGCCCACTGCAGGAATTTAACCCACGACCTTGGGACCGAGGTCGTGAAAGCAACCGCCTTACCTAGTGTGCCATCACGGCTCACCTAATAGTGTGACTATAACCTGGAATACATAATTGCGGCTATGATATTGCACATGACAAACATCAGGCTTGAAATGAGTACCTTGTACTAAGAAAAATGGACTGCAAGTGGGAGAGGATTTTTTGCAGCTTCACATTGTAGCAGAAGAAGACATTTGACAGAAACATTTGTGCTAAGCTAGCTAACACTTTGAAGACTTTCATATGCCAACTTACATCAATCTGTTCTGGATTTTCAGCTGCTGAATTTAATTTTTCCACATGAATGCCTGGTGCAATATTGCCCAGCAGTTTGAATGCTGCCACTGGGGGTTCTAATTTTATGAGGTTGTCTAAGGCCAATTACTACTTACTATAAATTCTTCCATTAACTGATCTAAGAAAACTCATAATTGTATATCCGACTTTTAAGTATCTTGAGGGTTTCCTTTGGAACTAGCTCCGAACAGCACAATCTTGTGAATTATTTTTTGAGGCAGAGCCACTGAAAGCACTTTGGGGTTTCACGTGCCAAGATTCCACAGCCAAGCTTAGCAGGCTGTGGATAGATCTAAGAT
This sequence comes from Cristatella mucedo, assembly GCA_009760855.2. Classification (NCBI taxonomy): domain Eukaryota; kingdom Metazoa; phylum Bryozoa; class Phylactolaemata; family Cristatellidae; genus Cristatella; species Cristatella mucedo. Next base: position 3,004,462 of record WPIO01000028.1, read on the forward strand.
AGATCTAAGCTTATCTTGTGATAGTTATCTGTAGATAGATCTAAGCTTGTCTTGTGATTGCCAGTATTACCTTTGGAGTTTGCTTCCATTGTCAGACTCTTTTCTTAAAGTTTCGAGCTATCTTGCTTCAGAAGTTGCAGTTGCAGACCTATCTGAATTGTATTATCGGTGGCACACACATACCAGTGTCTCTTGGTAAAACTGCTTCTAATATTAATGTCCTCTCGGTAATAAACATCGGTTCTACTACCTTATTAGCCCCATAGCTAAAAAGGAATATCTTATCCTGTCACTATCTGTATCTAATCCTTAAAGGCAGTCTCCTTAGTATCGGCCTGGTTATGTATAGTGTAATGTATCCCCGTCTGTAACTATACGAAGCCACACTAAGTGGCTGTAACGAGGGAGAGTGTTCAATGACATACTCAAACCCCGAGCTGCTCTTGGTATGCATTCGGTAGCCAACAGACTTCATCTCACCCAACAAAGAGAAAGCAAGAAGCACAGCTGAGTCAGGAGGGTAGTTGTGGTGGTGAGTAGCATGGAAGTAGCAGCTTAGGACAGCTGGAAAAAATGTGCTACAGTCGCCTGCAAAAATTTTGGAAGTGAATTCCAGAGTCTAGACCTGCAGAGCAATAGCTTCTGTCACCAACGGTCTTTAAGCAGAGGAATGGAGCAGCTAATTGGTTGTCCATACAAGGCCTGAGGGAACAAGGAGCTGAAACTTCTGCAGCAATCCAGCTCGGTTTGGTGGAGCCAAGTCGTGGTGGGCCTTGCGGGTAAGCATAAAAACTTTACTCTGTATTCGCTGATCAACCGGAAGCCATCAAAGGTCCTTCAGCACATGTGACACGTGGTCAAACCTCTGGGATTTGTTGCTGTCCCTTGAGCTCATACGAGTATTGGAGCTATCTGGACAGGGACGCATGTGGTGGGGATATCTAGGAGCTCACGACGGCATAACATGGAGAACATCCAGCACGAGATCGCTTTGGATGAGGCCTGCATAGGAAAAGTGCAGGTACTGCCCGAATTCAGAATTACTGCCGGCATAAGCCGAACCGGGAAAGTGATGGGGCCTTACTCGGCTCCCTTTATCTGCTCCTTCCGGTTGTTTCTTGCAAAGTAAGCATGAGTATAAATACAAGAGAACCGGGTTTGGGGCTCGTATTGTCCTTTGATTTAGCCCTCTAGGCCTCTATAGAAGAAATACGGTGTGACAGTCTCGGGCAATCAATGTGTTGGCAAATAGCTGACACGTCTGCTTTCTAGCCCAAGTAAATATTTGGCCTTGGTATCGCGCCATGCCTAAAGGCAACCTACGGGTGCTCTGCTGAGCACTTCGGTAGAAAGACCTGCATAGCACTTCACCATGTGTGCGATGTTTCGTGAGCGTTTGTTTCATCTCGTTCACACATGCACACGAGATCCTGCTGTCACACTCAACAGGATTCGTTCAGCCTCACTTACTTAAAAAGTCGCCCTGCTTCCGATCATCTGTTACGTTACATCTTTGCCTGAAGCCTTAGCCTTCACCACTAATTTTTGCCCATTTCTTACGAGAATCGTGTGCAAATAAATGCTCGATGACTGCATTTCTCCAGCGATCACCACACTTCTTCAGTGCCATAAGCATTGCAAGTTTTTATAGAGGTGGTAGAGAAAAAGAGAAAGAACGAGAGGTCTTGATGTCCTCCGGAACTGAGCTCACAGCCTCCAATACCGAGCCGGCAGTCAAACCAGCACACACACCTTTTGACCGACGTGCTACATGGCACAGGGTTACATTCGGCAAATTGAGTCGCAGGATTGACAGACCTAGACGGACTTGAGTAGATTTGACACGTGGAAACTGCTTTCCTATGCATAGAAGCAATGTGGAGACAATGCCACGCTGGCTCAGTCTCACCACACGTCGCAAGGTAGCATGGAGGGGATGGCAGGGCGAGGCATAGAAACGGGAGGAGAGCATAAGGGAAAGGAGGGGATGTGCTCAGCTCAATCTGCACGTACAAGTTCAGTAGAAGCTCACTGACAGAGGGCGTGTACCACTTCACTCTGACAGCTCTGTAAATATCGTAACCACGGTTCCATTATCACGTAGAGCCCTAAATTTCCTAATGCTAGCAATCTAAACTGCAAGGCTCCTCTCCATCAAAATGAGCAGCAGCAGCAAAATTTTTCCACAAGGATAGCATAAGTTTCCACTTTAACGGCTCTGTCCAGAAGCAGAGACGCCTGCCAAAACGATCGTTCTCCAACTGCATTCATTGTGTGGCTTTTCCCTTGTGCCTGCTTCATTCTTGCTCCGCCTTCATCTCCCCCAAGTGGTACAGAAGGTTATCAAACATCAAAGCCATGCTACCCTTCCTACCGAACGCATGCCCAAATAGGTCTATCCGGATAGCCACACACGACTGAGTCTCGTTCTGTCTGAGCCTGCCTGCTTCCTGTAGTGCCAATCTAAGACCTGCTCCGGGCAAAGCTCTACTACCATTTGAATAGCAGCTACTAAGCAATTGGCTCTGATGATGCTAATGATGGCAATGTCAACAATGCCAATACAAAGAACAAATGTCTTGGCCATTATCACCATTAGGCTGTCTATGCGAAATGATCGGCATCAGAGGGGCCAAGTGACTTCCTGCCACCGATTGCTCCCTCATAAGCGCCTAGAAAGAGATTGAGTTCTCTGGGGGCGCTTTATCAAGTACATTATTATTATTATTAAACCGGATTGGGGATCTGCAGGACAGCAACTTTTGAATAGCTATTTCTGGCAGCCATTCACTGAAATAAGAGCATAACACTGAGCGATGCATTGGTTTGTTAAGATACACAACGTGCACAGGCAACAACTGGTTATTAAGACAGCTGAACAGCTCTGCCGGTGCTGTTGCGGCTGCTGACGCGACCAACATTAGGATATCAGCTGTCAGCTGACGAAGCGTCGACCACTTGTACTGCACCAAAGAGAGAATGGCCCATCGATGTAGCCAGAGAGAGTATGCTCTCTCTCTCTCTCTCTTTCCCTCCCTCTCTCTCTCTCCCTCTCTTTCTCTCTTTCTCTCTTCCTCTCTCCCTCTCTCACCCTCTCTCTTCATCTCACTCTCTCTCGTGCAACGACTGAAGCAGCATGCTACTTTAGCCCCTCAGGCTAGTGAAGAGCAAGGTATGCCCTCGTGGAAAACTTAGATGCACTTTTTCTGTGACGTAGACATCGATAAAGAGGCTGCATGATAGTAAGGTCAATTAAAAAGTGGGTGGATATCTAGTCAATAGAGGTTCAGCTTGCATACTTAGAAAGCTGTTTGATAGGAAAAGTGGAGCACAAAAGATGCAGACACTAAAAGCAGCCACCGGCAGCTTACTGCTGACGTCTTTCTTAATCAACTTTCATATCTGGGAGCATCAAAAGACCGAGGAAGAAAAGGGATTTGTGTGGAGCCGCCTCAAAGCCTGCTGTGTTCAGGCCATCACTGGAGCCTTAGCTCTTTAAGACAAGCTCACGAGAATACACTAGTGTCTGTTAATGTAAAGCTCAGACAACTCAGCGACCGAGGTGGTCATCTCCTAAGCTGCGCAGTGGCTGACCACCAGAGCCTCTGTATGTACAAACACAGTAGGAGTCAAGAGGCCAAGCATGCGATATGTTGAGTCGGCGTCGTGAACCATTTTTAGAGGATGGTAAAGAGATAAGCAGAAGCAAGTTGCTATGCAGCAGACAATACTCTCGGATGACTTGATGGCTGCCTTGTTGCTTGACTACCCAGGGACTTACAAGAACAGTGTGGGCTTCTGCTGAGCTTTTATATAATGCCTAGAACAATAGCATGCCAAGAATAAAGAGAGGCCAAGCGTTGATTTTGCCAGCCTAGAGCAGGGTGCTTGGCTCCATCTCTTGCCACAGAATGCTGTGTCAAGTGGCAGAGCATACATAATAATCACCAAACCCTTCAATAAATAAGGTTAGTGAGTCCGGGACAATTTCATAGAGTTTAGATTATTGTACTTAATACTCCTGTATAACAGATTACATAATTACATAATAATATTACATAACTGTATGCATTAATATGGCAGGTTTATGAGTTTGCTGCCATTCGACGGCCTTGTGGATCGCTTTGTGGCCAGTTTATGGCCCGTTGGCAGTGTTAACTGAGTGGGACAAGTTAATGGCCCTATGACATCTAGGACAGTTTTCGATGTTGAATATTGGATTTAAGAGAAGACAAGTCAAAGCTTGGGGGCAAAGCTGTCTGGCACCGAAAGCATCCAGAGTAATGCACTAATGAGTCAGAAGCCAGAGTCAAAGTTGGTGTTAGGCGAGCCGTCGAGCCCAGTGAGGGGGGCCAGGGCGAGGGCAAAGAAATATATTTTGGTACGTTCCTGTACCTGAGCTTTATTTGCTAATTGCGCATTATCTGTTAATTACTTGGTCGAAGTTGCATGTCACTTGTGCTCGAATATTACATACCCACTTATATTCCGTATCATTGGATTGCCTTGTGTGCTCTAACTTCACACAGGACGATGAACTAGTGAGGCTTGTTCGAAGGGCAGCCATAGCAATCCAGCAGTTGGCGGCACTCTCTCTGCACTTTAAGCCCTTTGCAATATGCTACAGCTACTCCCTTCCTTCTTTTGTTTCGCATTTTGTTTAACCATCCAAAAACAGACGTTTAAAGGTCAATTAATCAGCAAATCAAGTACACGGTATTTGCAGCACAGTAAGATTCATGGGGAAGAAACTGCAATGTTATGCAATTTCAGTTAAGCAACTCCTTTTTCTTTTCTATCGACAGTAGTAATGCTGCTTCTTCCGAAGTCTCTATGGCCCTCTGTTACTGGCCTTGACTGTGACCTTGCAGCAATAGGGTGAGCAAGTCAGTTGACTTTTTCTCCTTCCGATCTTTTGGCCATGTTGAGAGAGGCATGATAACATTTCCAATCCGGGAGAATATTTGTATACAGAGCGAGTTTTATATCTGAGCTGATGTGCTGTGTGTTTACTAGTTTCATTAAATTTGCAGCGCACAATCTTCAAATCGCTTGCTGGATCCTCTGTGATTTCTCTTTTTTCAAATTTTTCCATCGCACTTGATTGGCTGAAACCTAGCAGCAATAAGAATGGCGATTGAAAGCATTTGCAGGGTGCAGGGCAGCATGTCAGTGGACTATGCCATTCTTCACCGGAACTTAGGAAGCAAGGATAAACATGTGTGAGAACGCCTCCCCTTCCCTTCACTGCGAGCTTTGCCGATCGACACCGAGGCTGCTGCTGCTGCTGCTGCGGCAGCCGCGGCTGCGTGCGTTGCTGCTTACCACCAGTTTGCCAATGACCATGCTGAGCATGAAGAATGGCACGCACGTCCAGCCGGCAACGAGCATGCAGTTCCACATGGACTCTATCCACTCTCCGCAGAGCACTCGGAAGACAATCATGAATGAGTGGAAGAAATCCTTAAAGCTCCACCGCGGGACAACGCCGCCTAAGCCGAAGGCATGCACCAGACGTTAGCCATGCGAGCAGAGGCCACGTAGCAGCCAGAGCGCAGCAGTGGAGGCCGCTGTCGCTGCGGCGGATTTCTCCAGCCGGCAGACCGTCAGGTCTGCCGTGCTCACTCACCGTCGAATCGATCCTTGTGCTGGATATACTTCTCGCCAAACAGCTGGTTGCCAACAATGGCAAAAATGAAGATGACGATGCCGAGGATGAACGTCAGGTTGGCCAGTGCACTCAGGGTCCGTCCGATGATGCCGAGCAGGAGGTTCAGCGTTGGCCACGACTTGGCAAGCTTGAGAACTCGGAGCTGGAGACAGGACGGACGCGCCGCACGACAAGCTGGATTGCAATCGGCACTGCTCGGCCAACGTGCATAGTCGATTCAGACAGAGCACGTCTGTATGGTGCACATGCATACAGCCCCTGTGCGACGACAGCAGACCAGTCGATTTGGCTGGGCCGGGTAAAATTTCGTCGGGTGCATTTTCCACAGTGGATGGGGGGCACCTACTTTTTCTGCATACTCACCATCTGTCTTTAAGTGCTGGGCCCAGTATTCATTAGTGGTGCACGGCACACCAGTCAGCGAATATAGCAAGGTGTCGACTTAAACTTTAAATTGGAACTCGTTTGTAATCAGTGCTGGTCAAAGTTCTCTCGCAAAGCGGGCTTGCAAGAACCGAATCATTACTTGCTACAGATACATAAACGAGGCTTTATTGACGGTAAGAAAAATTGGCCCAAGTATTTGCCCACAGTAGCAACCAGCCTGTTGAGACGCTCGGATTTCGGGATGAGCTTGGCTTGGCCTATGTTGGATGATCAGAGTGCACAGTTTCGTCACATCAAATGGCTAAAATGTCGCTCGGTTGAGTGATTCGGATGAGATGAAAGACACATGCCGACATGACAAGACTGATGCGCTCCTGCACTGAAGTTCTATTGATACAGCAGCCACTTTGAGGACTCCGGCTTCGACCCAGTCTATAAATCGTACTTTTCTTAAAACTAGAAATAGCCGAACGAATTGAAGGGCCGGCAGCTTAAATAGCTGCTCTCTTTTCCACAGAGAGCAGGCTGTGCATATGTTAACCAACTGCAATCGGTTTGTGCAGCTGTGGACGCAGTCTTTGCTGTTTCAACATCGTGGGCGCATAAATCAGACCAAGTACGAATGCTATGCCGGCCAGAGAGGGACGGAGACGGTAAAAAATTTTTTTTTATTGCACCAGGTGTTCAAATAAAACAGCCAGCCAACTCCGTCCAAAGCATTGGTTAGATAAAGAGCTAAGGTGCCGAAAACGTTATAGTCGATTGAGTCTTGGACAGCCCACAAGTCATGGCAGTGAGGGAAATCAACATTGGGTCGTACAGCTGCAGTTTGGTTAGGACCGTGGCTTGTGTGCACTTCAATGGTCTCTGCGAGGCCAGAAGCCATAAGCGACTGCGAGCCGAAAGCTTTAGCAGTCACGACCTGCTGAGTCGTAAAGCCAGCCGACCCCCCCCCCCCCCCCCCCCCCCCCGCCCCCACCATTCCATTCCATTCCGCTCAGCCGAGGATAGAACTAATCAAGCCAGTGATCCCTCTCCTTAGATTGACATGATTACTGTACTGACCTGGTTGGAAAGGAATGAGTTTGACCAGACGATTCCTGCAGAAGGAATTCGTTTGACGTTTTCGACGCTTGAACGTAGCACCTGCCCTTCGTCTTCTAATCCCCTCCTGCAGGCTCTAGCTAGCCACCTACCGCACGTGACCCTGCCGACGTGTCCAATACGGCTACCCTACCACTTGCATGCCTGCCAGACGAAGAGGTCATCTCTGTTAACCTAGTCAAAGCTGATCAACGGTCGAAAGCAGTGGCATTTTTCAGTTCAGCCAAGCATAAATAATCTAGAATCCTCGTCAAGTGCAGCAAATGTAAAGCGCCTAGAAAGAGATTGAGTTCTCTGAGGGCATTATATCCGGTGCGGTATTCTTATTATTATTATTAAGTGCCTATGCTAGCATGCAGGTTACCTAACAAATATACCTCAACTTGGACAAGTCTCTCAGATCTGCTCAGCTAGCAACAGCAACAGGAGCTGCTGCTTCTGCTTCTCTGCTGCTGCTATTTTGTTGGGTAAATAAGCACAAAAGCAACAGCAGCTCTTTAAAATAGACTGCAGACCTGTGCTTGGATCTGTAGCTTGAAAAAGGCTGCATCTACGTCAGGAACAGAATGCCTGTGACTCAGTTTCCAAGTACAGAAGACCTCTTTAGCAACTACACAAGAGAATGGCATCGGTAACCGTAAACATTTGGTTGGCAACCCTGTTAGGTCAGAATTAAACATGAACTATCCAATCGATTTGGCTTGAGATACGGGCTAAGACACTAGAGTGGCATGTCTGATTGCATGCAGCGCCTAGCTTAGAGCTGAGAGAAATTCGATAAGCATGGCAGTAAACTAAATTTCTCTGTAAGCAAGTCGTAACCTTAAAGAGTTGCATGATCACTGCCGTGCCGATCAACAGAATGGAAACGGTGGATAAAAGCAGGGCGGCACCATCGAAGGGGTTATACTTTATCGTAACTTAAGTTCAGATGTTAGCATTGAGCTTGCATTTCGAGCAATCGATTTCAGACTGCACGTTAATGACATCAACAGGCACAGCTCAGTGACAGCTAGGGCATTAAACCTGTGTCGCTGGCCAGAATAAGTTGCTCTGCCACTGCTGCTGCACAGACGAAGCAGAGTTACAATTATATCCCAAATTTTTACTGCCACTCGTTGCTGACAGTCTTTTACTGGAGTGAATAGGCAGCACATTAAATGCAGCCAAACTAGAGTATCCACTCGGCCACTCACAACCTAATGCTCATAGCCATGGCAATATTCTGACGAGTCACATGTAGCAAGGCTAGCAGGTGAGAAAAAGGTGTCAAGGAACGCCAGGGCTAGCCACTGATCGAACTCGCCACTCTCTTGCAACTCAAGTCGCTTGGCCTGCTACAGGCTTGACATGTGAGCAAAGTCCGGGCGCCTACAGCAGCTCTATGTACCATGCCTAGCAGGAGGAACGACCTGCATCGGGACTCGGCGTTCGCAAAATTGGCATTCCTGCTCGGTCTGCATATACTGAGCAGCATTGGCATTGAACTTGAACAGAACCTGACTGGGTGCAACTGTCGTTCTGTTCTAGGCCGAGCAACACTAGGCGAAAGAGGGGTTCACCAGCATCGTTTACTTGCACGATGCACTAGCGCTGGTATACATCAGGAAAGACCGGGGAGCAGCGATTGGGCAACAGCCCGAAGCTCATGGGATATTTGCAGTTAGACTGAGGTCTTCGTCCACAAAATGTAGTCGATTCATTTCAAAATCTTAAATTCTCCTAAACTTGGCAGCCTCCATTGCATTCACACTTGGGCTCACTCAACGCATGAGTGCACCTGCCTCTGCTCGGCACACGGCGATTTAGCATTAGCCATAATTCTCGCCGTGCAGCCTCGAAAGTGCAGGCCGAGTCTGAGCGCGAGAGAGAGCTGCATGAGATCTGCTATGGCCATAGGGACCGATCTGGCACTGCTCGAGGTCACCAGCAGCAGGCGTCGAAAGCAGAGACATGAGATTCCGGCGCAGGAAGCCGTGCCCTTGCTTCTCAAGGTGAATTGCTCATCAGCAGTGTGTCTTACATCCCTGATCATAATATCAAATGATCAAGCAAACGAGCTCTCTCAGTGCGAATGGATGAATGGCTCGGAATCAGTCAATCAAGTGAGTATCACTTCGCAGACCTGCCAACCTACAATAAGCTGTGCTGACAGGCACCGGCAGAATTGATCAGTGTGCCCTCGGATAAACACGGTCAGACACCGCGATAATGAGTAGTGTAGGCAACATATTCCTAACTCTGCATGTAGTGGCCGACTTCAGCAAAACGAGTATTCATCTTTTTCGGCCCCTTGCCTGGTGAGCCTACTTTAAGGAGTGAGCTTCTGTGCTTACCCATAATCAATCTATCTATGCACTGCCTAGGTTAATTTCTATCCAGGCGATGCTTTTTTACATTAATGCATTTTCGGTGAACAAATAGACAAATAGCTCCTCAAGCAGGATTCATGCTCAGCATTTTAAATATTAAAACGAGAAAGTCTGTCCATCCTTCCTGCACAAGGCAGGATGACAACTAGTACTTCCGGGAGTGGCATGTAAAACACGTCTTTGACTTAGCAAAGGTGTCCACAGGAAGTGAGTTCTAGTTTTAAACAAATCAGGTAATGACAGCACATGCACGAGGTAGAAAAATTCACGTACAGCTCCAATAGAAAAAATTATATATTCCTAGGACAATATAGATATTTCAATTTAAGCTTAATTCTGTGCCAAAAACCTATCTCTATCCATTTTTAGTAAGCTTGCTCTCAGTTTTTGCCCTAGCTAATTTTCTTGACTTCGGTGCACTCGCCGAGGTGGGCAAAAGAACGCTGACTAGGCGTCAACTAAGCGCCACACCCAACTAATAAAGAGCGAAGTACTTCGGCAGCTAGCTTTATTCAACCGAGTCACCTTTCACATTCACATTCAACACATTCAACAGCCACCTCGCGAATCTCATTGCTTCCGTAAACTACGGTCATCCAGCTTGACAACTTTGCGGGGGAGCCGGTTCATAGTCTTTTCAGCCCACGATGAATTCTGGTTGCTGGTGCTTAGGGTTAGCTGCTCGGCAGGTGACTAGCGCGGTCGCGCACAAGACGATGGCAGCGGCACTACCCGTCGGCTTCATCGACTGCATCTTAATGGCCGGCATATGACACGGGGTGGAAGCAAACGCTGCTTGCCACTGTCTGATAGCGGCTGGCTCTTTCAGTCCCCTTCGGTCAGATCCTGGCGACTCTGCCACGATCTGATTCGAGCGGCTGCTCCATGGCTGGCAGCAAGCTCCTTTGAAGCGATCGAGATCGAGATCTCGGATCGAGACTGCCAGGCTGCCAACGAGGCTGTCAGCGCCTGACAAGCCAATGCCCGGATGAAACCATTGCAGGCCTCTACACCAGCCACAGACTCGGTGCTCACTACCCTCTGCTTGGGTGGTGCGCATGCGATGTCACATGGGACATGCATCACGTGGTCCTGAATCACTGATTCTGCGATTGAGCTACCGAGAGCCAATTTTTAGCAGGAGGGTACACTGCTGCATCCAGCCTGACTTCCGGCCTCCCAGATACGCTGGTTTAGCCTTTACTGCTTGCAGACAGCAGGATAGCGCAAGTTTGCAATGCTCAAATTTGCTAGGGGACAAGCGAGCATGGTGGGCACTGCCCTGACTCGGCGAGACCACATTAATAATAATAAGAATGCACTTGATAAAGCGCCCTCAGAGAACTCAATCTCTTCCTAGGCGCTTTACATTTGCTGCAAAGGGAACCTTGACTAGCTGCCCTGAAGAGAACATGACTTGACTTGAGAAGTTGAGAAGCGGAGACAAAAAGGCTCCTCCTTTGGCCCAGCTAATGTCTATTGGCCGGGCCAGCCAGCCGGATGATGTGTCAACTGCTGAATCCCTCGCGCACACTACCAGCGCACGTGCCCATGCCCATGAAGCTGCCACCGAACGATGCTTCTGCCGGACGGCGCTCGCGTGCACTAATGCACACTGGCGAATGCGTCACCGAGGAGCACTCTACCCGGCAAGGTAGTTGGAGCTGGCAGGCAAAGGTCAGCAAAAGACCGACGCATTCATCCCAGCAGAGGCCTACGTCCCAGCATTCCCGGCAGAATCCGTGGCGTCTGCTTGCCCTTCGTCGCATTCCTGCTCGGCCGTGCTCAGCCGGAGAGCGGCAGCAGCACGAGATCGGCCGGTGCACGGAAACGGCCATTTGCTGCAATGCTTTCTACGCTGCTGTCAGTTCATGACGGCGTGACACAGAGAGTGCTCACTCCCAGACAAGCAGTGCTAAGCCGCAAGATATGCTCGCAGGGCTTGCTCCGTCTGCTAAATCTGGCAACCGTGCGTGCGGCCTGCGCGGGCAACCTTGCGCTTAGCTCACCAGCCTGAAAGATCGCAGCACCGACAGACCGCTGACACCGTCGAGACCGAACTCGATTAAGCTAAGAGCCACGATGAAGAAGTCGAAGCTGTTCCACGCCTCCTTAAAGTACTTTCCCGGACCGAAGGCCAGCAGCTTGCCGACGCATTCGAAAGTGAAGATGCCCGTGAAGAACTGCAGCGGAGAGCAGAAATGTAGGCACCACCCGCTCTCTCTCTCTCTCTCTCTCTCTCTCTCTCCCTCTCTCTCTCTCTCTCTCTCTCTCTCTCTCTCTCTCTCTCTCTCTCTCTCTCTCTCTCTCTCTCTCTCTCTCTCTCTCTCTCTCTCTCTCTCTCTCTCTCTCTCTCTCTCTCTCTCACTCACTCTCTCTCTCTCTCCCTTGCTGATGCAACACAAAATCTTTAGCAGCTCAAATCGCTTGCAGCAGCTTGCCGCACTCGCATCAGCGCTCTCGAGCGCGTGCGAGCATTCACCTGCTAGGTCGTACTCTTTCGCACCTATACATTGAGTGAGGGCGTGCATGATGATGCATGAGCTGTGCATACGCCCATGCAGGCACGTGCATTCGGTGTTCCGATCAAATTCGACAAAAGTTTTGCTTCTAAACACGTACCTTCCTTCGAATGTGAATTTGCTGCCCTAATGCTGGGCATCGCTTCAACCGCAAAAGAAACAAGACAAAGTCTACTTTCTTGTCGACCTCCTCCTCAATGGTGAAATGCAGCAGTACGACGCTAGCTGATGATCTTGACAGATTGGCTCCTGTGACTAAGCACACTGCACACCATCTCCAAGCTGGCAACTGGCTTACTACATTCTTTAATGTAGCCAGGACTGCTAAACAGTAGCTTGAGAAATACTAAATATCAGGATTTAACATCCATCCACTAGTATGCCAGGCCTGTTGTGACCATACCAATCCATCTTAGCTTAGGCCAAGTGTAAATTTCATAAAAGAAAATATTGGAATCACATATATCGCATATATTAGTATTCAGCTTCTGAGATTTATAGGTTCCTTACTGCCCTACATAACTAACAGAGTAAATATGTCCTTAGCCTCATGTCTACTCCCTGCATCTTTCAGAAAATACTCTTGGTAGACCTCGCGTTAAGAGTGCAACACCAGACCAGTAGAAGGGAGGTCACTTCCCCACTCCACACTGCCATTTCTGTCAAATACACGGGAACAAGTACTAGCAGACCTCCTAAAATCTTACATCAAAACTTCAAACCTAGTATGTAAGTTCCAGTCAGGTTATTGGAGCCAATCAATCCTGAGTCAGCACTATTGCAAGTGTATAGCAAAATTCTCAGGAATGTAGCCTTACAAGTAGGTTGAGCTTATCTGCTGTTTTACTGGATCTTTCTGACGCATTTGATACAATTAATCATCATGTCCTTCTTGGTTGAGTGCCTTACATTTCACCTGGGCATTTCGAGGACTGCATTGCAGCGTTTTAGGTCATATCTCAGTGAGAGGCTTCAGCATATTGATGTAAATGAGCAAGCGTTATTCAAGGAGGAGCCCCCTCAAAGGGTCCTCAGAAATCCCACATGATCCGTACTTGATCCTTTTTTTTCCCAAAAATAGACCCTCCCTCCAGGTAATGTGCTCACCACCGAGCACAACAATCTAGGCGTTCATTTGATGATGCAGATGACATACAGCTGTACCTTTGCTTTCATTCCTTCATGCCTTCCTTCCGGCACGTCAAACTCTCACCGCACCCTTGAGGCAAGCATTGTGGATGTTAACACTTAGATGTCAGCAAACTTTCTCAAAGCTTCTATGAGCAAGCCAAAAAGTTGCTCAGAAATTGAAAATGATGTTCCTCACAATGGATTCAGTTAGAATATCTACTGTAGCATCTGCACAAACTCTGGCTGTCCTGGTTTGGCCCGTGGGTTATTTGCTCATCTTTGACGACCGAGGTGGAGAGCTCATGCCCTGCGACATTTGTGAAGTGCTTCGATAGAGATTGAGATCTCTTGGGGTGCAATACGAATGAATTATACATACATTTATTCTATTTTTCACAGCGACTTTTTAGTAGACAAGCGTATCAGCTTCACTGCCGCCTACCTACTTACAGCTGCATAGTTTTGCAAGAATTTGGGCTTGCTTCGCCAGGGATACCAAATCCACACAGGGTGATGAATTTGTGAGATTCCATCTTAACTTCTTCAAATGATTATTCACAGGTCTTCAAGTCTACACAATGAGACTGAAGAAATTAAAAAGGCTCCAGAAGGTGCAAAACTCAACATATGCGTGCAATTTAGGCGTCCTGTTCCAAAGTGACATCTCACCAGACGACCACATCAGCTTCGCAGCCAAATCTGCCTACTTTCAGATACATAACATTGCAAAAATTCAGGCTTGCTGGGAAAAGAATCCACATCTTAGTTGGTCCATGCTTTTGTTACATTCATTATATCGACTATCGTAACTCACTGCTTGCAGGTCCATGGGGCTACGTAATCAGGTATTTACAGTTGGTGCAAAACTCGACAGCCTGGCTTGTCAGTCGTGAGCTCCGAAGTTGCCACATTACACCACTCGGCAGCGATCTGCACTGGCTGACCATAAAGTAATATAGTATATCGACTTCAGCTTTAGTTTTGCTCATTTCTGGGAGGTCTCTCCATTCTCTTGCTCCAGCCTACCAATTAAAGCTACTCCCCAACCAAGCTAGGCATCGCACCACCGACTCTTATAACTAAAATAATGTAGCAGTGCCTTGAACCAAACTCAAGTCTTTTGGAGACCGGGCTTTGAGTTCATGCGCTCCCACAACCTGGAACTCACTCACGACTAACCAAATGCCCGGCTTGACTAAATTTGAAAAGACACAAAGAACGCCATTGTTCTTCACAGCATTCATTTACTGGATCCCTGGGATTTGTGCTTTGTGTGCTCATGTTTGCTGGCACTGGGCATGTCACCACTAACCATAATTGTGGCTTTGTGGAGTAACAGAGATAAATTGTATTATGCAGCTGTGCATGCTACCACTATCCATACGGTAGTGTTTCCTTTACAGCATATGTAAAATGGCTAGAAAGAGACTAGGTTCTCTGGGTCCCTATGCAAATCAATAATAATTATTATAATTCCTCATTGACATCCTCGTCTTCAGCATTCTCTTTGTTCTCGTCCTTCTCAGCCTCCTCGGCCTCTTACTTGCTCTGCGTGAACCACCCTACCCTGCTACAGCAGCTGTAGCTGCTGCTTCAGCTGCTGCCGCGGCTGCATCTGCAATTCCTCGTAGGTTCTAGCAGGAATGGCAGAATCCACGCTATTTCGTGGAAAATCGCCTCTTTCTCTACTACGAACCGCAGTAGAGAGAGAGAGAGAGAGAGAGAGAGAGAGAGAGAGAGAGAGAGAGAGAGAGAGAGGGGGAGAGAGAGAGAGAGAGAGAGAGAGAGAGAGAGAGAGAGAGAGAGAGAGAGAGAGAGAGGTGCATGAGCCGTGCACCCACCTTAACTGATCCACCACCTGTCTATCACGGTTGCAGGATGTGTGCTGGTTTTCAGCCCTGCATGCCCAGGCATACAGGTAGTACACTATCGTTTCAACTGCTCTCCATCTCGCCTGAGACATCGTGGCTTTTATTTATCAACTCTGAAGATTTGGTTCACGGAAAAGCCTGCCATGCAGGACTCACAAGCAGCCGATCGCTTCATTGTTCTTTGTGATCAGTGCTTGCTGCTCCACCTAGGCAAGAGAGCTGCAGGGGTCACCGGTCACTAGGCAAGGCCATTGTAGCCGGCCTGGCTCTGTTCTTCACTTCTGCTGCACTTTATCCTTTTCCCGGGGGACCCTTGAATCATTAGACCGATGGCAGCGTGTTTATGCTACCCTTTGTGCAGCCATCCGGTGGAACTCGGTGGCCGTCTGGTGCTCGGCAGGCAGTTGGCAGCTGCTGCGTCAGCTTTATCAAGCACCGGTGCTTGATGGGGCCAAGAGCGAAAAGGAGAGCTGCAGTGGGGCAAAAGCAGAGGACCATATGGAAAAGGTTGCATGGAAAATCAGTCGTATTAGGAAAGTGCTCAAGATTTTTAGTGGTGTCTGAATTGTAATGGCTGGGAGCCGGGTATGTCATAATCTATGTTTAGCCTGCATCGAAAGTTCCTTTGAGTTCCGGTGAGGTTTCTAATCAGTAGTACTTCAGGCATCAAAGTGAGCTGTAGTACACTACGAGTACACTGTGGCAGGTGCTATACGAGCATGCTCTCTACGACTATGGAATAGACTGGCCTACGTAAACGTCATGTACTAGCTACATCAAGTTACAGCCGGCCTTTTTATCTTGTGATTCAATCAAGATGAAAACAAATTATTTAGGACTTTGTCCTATAAGCTTAAAAAAAATTGCACTGAGGCCCCAAGTCTCTGTGACGGTGGATTCGTTTTAAATGGAATTCAATTTTAAATGAATTCCCATGCAGCCATGACATAAATTCACACTATTATAAATCTCCCGGACTAGTATGCACAAATTGTTGACTGACAGCTAACAGCTGGCTGACTAAGCAATAGTAAGGCTCCCCTGCCGAGTGCCCACTCGTCAGCAGACAAGCCCTGTCTAGGTGGGCTGGAGCTGGGATTAGGTTGCAGCCAGAGCTAAGTAATGGCTGGGCTATGTGTGTGTATGGCTCACTTGAGAGACAGCTAGCGATCGAAGGCAAAGTCGACTTACATAATTGCCCTTCTCTAGCACCTGCTCCATCTGCGGCGACTTGCCGTGATGATCCATGGCCATGAACACGGTGTTGCACAGGATGCACAGTGTGATGAACACTTCCATGAAAGCATCGGTGATGAGCAGATCGACATACTTCTGAAATGTGAGGAACGCCGGGCAACAGGTCCACGAGCAGAGCACGGCCTGCAGCTTGGCCTTGATCAGCTGACCCTTCGTAGGGGGATCCTCCAGTGGCATGGTCCTTCGAGACATCTTCTCCGCCACGTCCTTGAAGGCAATGACATCTAGCACGACAAAAAAGAGGCACGATAGAAGAATCGCCTACATCACTCAGTGAACAACGATCTAGTAAGTTATGCGCACTCACGCATTTCAACAGGGTCAGAAAAGAAGCAGGGGAGTCGACACGTCCTGAAAAGACGAGAGTGATTCTTGCCTTCAGAAAAAGGGTAAGTTTACTGAGCAGCCAAAAGACGCTAGTGTAGATGGACCTTAAAGAAGTACAAACCAATACCAAAGAAATGTGTCCAATTAGGAACCCGACTTAGCAGACAAACAGGTGCATGTGGATTGGCATACTCATTGCATCGGTTGGTTGCCACGGAGTGGATTTGCTGAGAGAAAAGTAAATTCACTCCTTTGAGCCCCATGATGTATTGCACCAAAGTCACTTAATCATAGCAACAAAGCAACTACAACTGTCCCATCAGCTGGAAGTTTAAGCAGCCACTGAAATAGTTATAGCATATGTGAAGTGCCTAGAAAGAGATTAAGCTCTCTGAGGGCTCAATACAAATGCATTATTGTTATCATCATTATCATTGTTCTTATAATGGTAAGTTGCAAGCTCAGTATGCTCTAGATTCCAGACAGCGGGGGGGGGGGGGGGGTCGCAGCCCAGCAGTCATATGCTAGCACTGCAAGACCCGGTCTCGGGTTTGAGCATGATATCAGGCAATCCTTTATTGTCGGCTGCGTGCAGGGTGGTCGCCACTAGGCTCTTCAGCTGCTATGGCAAAGTTAGTGTTGAACCAGCCTGCATATTTTGCTTCACACGCAGATTGAGCTAGCAAGTGAGCTCGTGAGCAGGCCTGTTTTGTGTCGTCTGATTAGCAACTTTAGTCAAGCTTGAACGGCTCGTGTACGTAGGGCATCCATCATCCCTAGCATGTCTGGCTACTGCTGCACTTAACACTGATCAGCCCTAGTAGCCGTTGCTCCCACCATTGTGTCATTGGAACATTGAGTACTGGCATGCCATTACCAAGTGTCTGTAATGATAACCTGCGTTACCATCTCCTTTCGGTAGGTAGGCACTCACAAGGATACCAGCATGTGTGCCAAGTAAGCGAATAGCATCTTCTCTTTTCTCGTGTCTTCACCTGTCCTATTCTCTCTCTCTCTCTCTCTCTCTCTCTCTCTCTCTCTCTCTCTCTCTCTCTCTCTCTCTCTCTCTCTCTCTCTCTCTCTCTCTCTCTCTCTCTCTCTCTCTCTCTGCCACACTTTATGAGTCCCCTCCAGACTCCTTCCCTCTCCTTTACAGCTTGCCCTCCATTAAGTCCTATCCTCTCCTTGTCCCCCTCTCCGCTGCCCTGCCACATCTGGTTTGATGGCTCTGCCCCTGCCTGTCTTGCCCCTACCCTCATGCGCCCTGTCTGGCCCCTACAGCGAGTCTCGGTGCACTTCAGACTGACAGAATCCGCCAGACCAGAGTGGGCAGCCGATTCTATTTGGCTGCTCGATGGCCCAGCCAAGGTTAGGAGGACCGCTGTCAACTGCGGCCGACAGCCTGTTTGCAGATCTTCCTTCCTTTCTCCATGCTCAAAGTTTTGTCCGGTGTGGGAGTGTCACTGACGCCGGTATACTCGACAGAGAAGCCACTGCCCGATGTGCTGGCAAACTGAGCGACGGTCTGGCAGGCCTTAGGCCTGCATTCACGAGCCGTCAGGCACAATAATAGTACATTTTATATAGCGCCCTCAGAGAACTCAATCTCTTTTCTATGCATTTTACATTTACTGCAAAGGAAACACGATCGAGTGGTTAGTGGTAGCGTGCTCAATGACAACAACCACAACACGGTTAGGGGTGCCATGCACAGGGTCTGCATGTAAATATGGTCAGTGGTAGCATGCAACGGCGATAGGAATGTCACTGCCCTAGCTCTGCTAGATCTATCAGCTGCCTTCGACACCATTGATCCCGATGCCCTACCTGAATGATTGAGAACAACGATTAGTCTGGCCGACGAGGCACTAGCCTGGTTTAAATCGTACTTGTCTGATCGTGTTCAATCCATATCGTGTGGGGGTTAAGTCTCACACACGAGACGAGTCACCTGTGGAGTCCCTCAAGGGTTCGTCCTCGGTTCCTTTCTGTTCTCCATTTATACTCAACCTCTGGGGAGAGTGATTTAGGCCCATGGAATAGGATATCACTTTGAAGCTGACGATAATCAGCTGTATTTATCATTCAAACCGTCGGAATCTGTTGCAGCAACTGAGAAACTGAATGCTTGACGTGCCGACATTCGATCCTGGATGTCTGAAAACTTCTAGAACTTAAAGGACGATAAAAAAATGAACTACTGCTCATACCACACGCTGAGCGTGTGGCTGGATCAGAAGGCTTTGCTCTTCTAATAAGTGATGCTGTTGTGCGACCATCAACACGTGCTCGAAATTGAGGTTTCGTTTTCGACAACTGCCTAAATTTTAAAAGCTTCATTCAGAAGCCTGCTTCTACGGCTAGCCATCACGACCAATCCCTATCTAACATTAGGATCTGTCTTCCACTGTGGCTTGCAAATAATTTAACTATAATAATTTTCCTTAGTTCTGTCTCGGCTTGATTATTGTAATTCCCTTTTGGCTGGGCTACCTAAAAAAGCAACTAGGCCACTGCAGCTGGCTATGAATATGGCTGCAAGGCTAGTCTTCAAGTCCCAGCGGTTTGAGGACGTGTCTCCTTTGCTAAAAGAGCTAGGATGGCTGCCGGTTGATCAACGGATACAGAGTAAAGTTCTTACACTGACATACAGGGCCCGCCACGGTTGGCTACTTCGTTCCTAGCTGAACTGCTGCACCAGTTTCAGCCTCCTCGTACTCTCAGGTCCTCTATGGACAATAAATTTGCTTTTCTATCCCTCTGCTTAAAGACCGTTGGCAACAGAAGCTTTAGCTCTATTGGTCCTAGACTGTGGAACTCGCTTCAGCAGTTCTTACGAAACGACAACTACTCTCCTGCTGCCGACTATGGCACATCCTTTTCAGCTGTCCTGAGCTGCTACTTCCACACTACTCACTACCTCACCTGCTCTCCAGACTCTGCTATGCTTCTAACTTTCTTTTTGTTACGTGAGATGAAGTCTGTTGGCTACCGAATGGGTACCGAAAGCCACTTAGGCTGTGAGTGTGCTATACAAAACTCTCTTTCATAACACCCACATAGTCTTTATGGCTTCATAGAGTTACAGTCGGAGATACATTACATGCACAGCGTCAGCACGCATAAGCAGTTAAAGGACGAATACCTGGACCCTTTATATGCTGTAATAATTAGAGGTATTTTAGTTTCTTTTTAAATGTGGTCAAGGAGGGGGTTTTCGTGAAGCACTTCTGATATCGCTTAGAAATTCTTGACCGGCTTGAATTTTTGAGGAAGGGCTGCTAGATTTTGCAACGCACCTCATGGCGAATGTGCTTAATATAAAACAAATGAATATAATTCATTTGTACAGTGCCCTAAGAGAACTTAATCTCTATTCAGGCACTTCACAAATACCTTAGCCAGATCTTGGTTGGGGTGAGCACCTTAACCGCTGGACCAAAGACAAGGCTCAAGTACCTATCCAACTGAATCCCCATCACGGTAGGAACATTACTTTTGGATCGTAGCCCAGGGGTAATATGCTTGCACTCACGACCCAGGCCGCGGGTTTCAGCATGGCAGCATGCCATCCGGTGTTGCCCTTTGCAAGCACAGTTATGGCTGCTGCAGCTCTCCTACTTTTCTATAAATGAGACTGTTGAATCAGTTTTATCTTTAATTTTACTTTATTACGACGGCTTACCTTTGTAACAACGTGTACCTCTTCTTTATATTACAGCTTCCGGAGACATGTCTAGATGCCGACCATAGCCTTGGGCCCAAACACATGGATTACTCGGTGGCCAGGGTGTTACTAGAGTCAGATCATGTTGTTAACTATTTTTCAGAATGCAGGGTAGCACTTCTTTAACTGTTTAGCCAGCTCCAAGCACTCGTGGTCCAAAACAATAGCCACGCTTACTACAAGTCGCTGAGCAGTGCATGAAGCAGTTCACTAGGCATCAAATAAAAGCTGCTCTGCCAACAGAATGGCTGTGAATACCAAAACTCGGCAGCTCTTGCACTTGTTCAATAAGTTGTCGAAATAAAAAAGTATTGCACAGTACGTGTTGCTTTTTGCACATTAAAAGGAAAGAAATCGCGGGCTCGTCGGTTTTTGAAAGTTCTTACGATGAATGTACCCTAATGTATATACGAGACTAGGTACAGCGGGTGGCAAGTCGGTGGCAACAGCAGCAGCAGCAGCATCAATGGCAAGGTTAAGGTCCGTAGCACCAAGAGCAACCAGCAAGTCATAAGCAGCATAATTTCGACCAGCAGAATTTCTCAGAAATGCATTTCTCTGTAAGCCTATTAATGGTGAGTGAGAAACGATTCAGCAGGCGATCAGGTACCACGTCAAAAGAATACTTGCAAGTCTCGCAGGGTCTGTTTCGCACAAAAGAAGACAGCCACCTTGCAACGAGGCATCGATGAGGTAGAAAATCCACTACATTCTGCATGCAAGCACTCCTCGGCCAATGAGTGACTGCTGCCTTCTTTACATATGTTCCCTTCCTGTTATACTTAGGCGGCTACCGACTCTTCTAAATGAGCACTGGGCTCAAAGAAAGTGATGCGCACACCACATATGCAAGAGAGTGCCCGCTCTCAGTTAATTTTGGAGGCCACTGGCATGACCTTGCAGTCTTCATCTGTTGCGCTGCCACACTATTGGCCACCGCTTGCGATCAAATATAAGCGGCTTCACTATTCAAGAAAGGATTAGCTGAAGCTCACTCAGTTCAGGGAAGCTAAATACTTTTTCGGAGCCTGCAGATGCAGTGGCCAGTGCTTGCTGCTTAATTAAGCTGCATAGCTCAGAGGCTCCGGTGCGACACATGTTTACTGCTATCGTGTAGCATGATTTGCAGTGCATGTCCCTGTGTGGCAGCATCCTATCTCTGCCCCACTTATTTATTTATGCTTTATAATTGCTGGCTGACGATCGCCAATGAAAGCCGCTGGCTTCTGGAAAGCTTTGGCCAGATTATCGTTCTGCCTCTTGCTACCACCAGCCCCAATCCCTCCGGGGATACCAATCGTGCCCTTTGGGTACGAAAGCTCAAAAGCTGCCATTAGCATCGCCATCAATATCTCATATCGGCTCGGTCGGCCGAACCTGGGAAAAAGCCCTAGCTGCCATCTGCTGGAAAAAACCGTCGGCCGAGAGGGCTGCTGCCAGAAGCCCACTCGAACCTTAGAGGCCTTGGAGGCCTCGCGCTGACATGAGTGGCCCTCGGTGCGGTGACTGGGGGCCAGCAGATGAGTAAGATTGGGGTGGCTGTGATGCGTGCACGACTACACACACGCGCGCACGCGCACACACGCGCGCACGCACACACACACACACACACATGCATGCACACATGCACACACGCACCCACATTCGTGGATGCATGCGCATGAAGAGCATAAGATGTCTCTTTCGTCAGACATGGTTTCAGATGACGAGTGACAGGTTGCGGCTCCCTATTTATAGAAGAGCTCAGCCGAGAAAGGCAGATCACGACCCTTAAACGGCCAACTCTTTGATCTTTACCTTCAGCCCAAGATACATAGGGCATCAGAGCCTGCCCAGGTAGCATTCAGCCTTTGAGCCATTGCTCGGAGTACTTTTGTATCGGTAGAATGATGATTAAGAGCTCACCCAAGGCTGTACCGTCGAGCCTGCGAGGTCATGCCAACTGTACCGGCAATGCCACGAGAGACTAGGGTTGTCCTTAGGTATCGACTTGTAGTTTTGACTTTTTTGCATTATTATGTCAGCCTTGTGGGTTCTGACCTTGATTCGTGCTGGAGAAAGACTGCTCTGTTGCCAATTGAGCATGCGCTGTAAGCACTTCAGTCGGCCATCGGTCAGGCTTAAGTACGGCAGCAGCCGGGCACTCTTTGCCAGCACCCCCTTCCCGCTCTGTTTCCGCTGCTGCTCCTGCTCCTACTTCCTCCCCCCCCCCGTGTTTACCCGGGGCCACCTTTGCCAAAAAAGAGAAGCTACTGGGACATCTCGAAACCACAGTGCGAATAGTCGGCAAAAGAGTGCTGAATAGCGCATTCCGGGAAGATCGATTCACAGAGCTGGCTCGGTTGTCGCTTGCCCGGCGTGCCATCTCCAGTCGTAACAGCAGCCAGCGCCATCTCACCTCGCAGGTCGATAACCACGTTGCCTCCATTCAGCGAGAGGATGCTGCTCTTCAGCTTGTGCTTACCGGACCCTGCATCCTCGTCAACCGAACCCTGCAAGCCGTACGGCAGCTGGCGTGGACCTGAGGTGGCGAGCCGAGAGCGCAAGCTAGACTGTATTTCGCAAGCTGCCAATAGGTCCAGGCCTCACTCTGCGAGGCTGCCCCATCGCCGGTGCCACAAATGCACGCCCTCTACGACGGCAACCTCCGCCAGCCTCGGTTCTTCGACGAGGTGGCAGCTCGACCTGCCTCCTTCCATTTCTCCCTTCCTCCCTCCTTTCCTAGTCAAGCAAAGCACGAGCTTGCCGGCTCCCAATCATACATGCATGCGTGCCTTCGGCAGATGCGCAGGCAGCACAGCGAGCCTCCTTCTTTTTCTTTCCTCACCGTCACCCGGATGCTGCCTCGCTCTGGGTCGCGATGGTTCGGAGGCCCTTTGTCGCCGTCAGCAGCGCTCGTGTGCTGGTGGGCTCTCGAGCGACGGCTGGACGAGTGCGACCTGCCCGACAGCCTTGACCGCATCGAGTCGCGCAGGTGCGACGGTGCCGGTGGCCAGGCAGACGTCAGTGCTGCAGCCGCCGTCGCAGCCGACATAGGTGCGGAGCATTCGCCTGGCGACGCTTCGTGGCCATCAAAGAACCTCGCCCCATCGATGGACAGCGGCGTGGCCGCGTTGGAGTCGTCGGCGTACGGCAGTCCAGAGGAGTGCATCGTCGGCATGCTCGGCTGAGCCGACGCTGCTGCCGCCGCTGCCACCGACAGGGGCAGGAGGCGCAGGCTTGCCGGCCGAGCTTTTGCCGAGAGCGCTCGCAGCAAACCGCCGGCTTGCTGCTGCTGATGCTTGCGCCTCGCCAGAGGCGAGCCGGGCAGGCTGAGGCTGGCTCCAAACTGCTCGAAAGAGAGAGAGAGAGAGAGAGAGAGGGGGGAAAGGTAGAGGGTGGCTAGGGATGGCCGAGATGCCTGAGCGCATGAGCACATGCGCGAGAGGTCACACATGCTCATCTGCATAGACCTAAGTACCAATGCGCTTGCTCCTGCCTTTGCATGCGCGTGCACGTAGGGCACACTGCAGCATGTCAGCATGTACCACTAGGCTTACGGGCACACACACACACACACACACTCGCGCGCACACACGAGCGCGTCTGCGTTAATGCTACGCTGAAAACGATGGCTGCCAGGTCGAAGCTAGCTGCGGCCACGGGCTCTGGAGCAGGCAGTTCGATGACGCCACCAACCTGCGACTTTCTCTCTATTCCCTCTGGTTTCAGCCGGTCTATGGAGCGCAGGCTCACACGCTCCACGTCCGTTATGGTTTTGGGTGACAGCAGCTGGAGCGCTTCGATACTGGGCGCCGGCCTCGGCGGAGCACCGTCCGACGCCATCGACGCACTTTTAATGTACTCGGAAAGCTCCCGTTCTTTCCTCTCTTCCTCTGCCTGAAGTAAGCAGGACAGAAAAGTCATAGTCGAGCCACTCAATGACATGGAGCCTGCCAGAAAGAGTGGCAGAGGACAGAAGTGATAAATAGGAAGGCTGGAGCTCTCTAGTGCAGCTGGCTGGCTGGCTATGCTGACAAGAGACTCTGGACCTCCTATCCCATGCCAGACATTTTTTGATGGTCACAAAAATGCATCCGTCTATCTCGTATGAGGTTGCAATAAATGATCCAGACCTCATGCTCATCAGCTCAATTGGGGTCACGTGCATGCTCCCCTGCAGTGAAAGAGATGGCAGTGACAGGATCGGCTGTGCACACGCATCATCACGGCTACCTTCTTCTCGGCGTCCTCTGCATTCTGTTCTGCCTGGTCTCGCTTCTGCTGCTCGTCGTACGACATTGCCACGATGGCCAAGGTCAAGTTCACAAGGTAAAAGGAGCCCAGCAGAATGGCAACCACGAAGAAGAACATGTGGTAGAGGCTGGTCGCACGAATCGTCTGCAACGATGTGCAGGCTTATCAGCATAGTGTGACGGCCGGTTAAATTGAGGCATCTGGGCCTTCCGGTGATGCACGTAAGGTGCTGCTGCCGCTGCTAAGTCTATGAATTACAATGCAACGACTTGAGACTTGCATCTAAGTGGATTCAGACAAGCCTGCAGAATGAGCAGACCAGCATGCTTGGTGCAGGTGACAGCTTATGCAAAAAGCAAACTGGGTCCGTGAAAAGACTGTTCATTCTTGCAGTGGCCCGGCTCCAGATACTGATACCACTGCAAAAACTGCTCGTGGCAGCCTATCGCATGCATCTAGGCAATACATACACGTGTCTGCTTGCATTTGTGTGTGTGTGTGAGCGTGCGCGCTTTTGTCTGTGTCTGTGTCTGTGTCTGTGTCTGTGTCTGTGTCTGTGTCTGTGTCTGTGTCTGTGTCTGTGTCTGTGTCTGTGTCTGTGTCTGTGTCTGTGTCTGTGTCTGTGTCTGTGTCTGTGTCTGTGTCTGTGTTTGTGTCTATGTCTGTGTCTGTGTGTAACTCTGTGTATGTACTCAGGCATGCACACCCAAGACCCATTCCTGAATGATCACCTAATGTCCTTTCAGGGAAATGTGGACATGCCGAGTTACCTGGGTCACCTTTTAACGTCACTGATCAATATTTAAAGTTATTATAGTGATGTAGTTCATTAAATTGGTCGTAGTTTCTTGCCATTTGTATTAATAAGACTACGAATTGCTCTGTCAGATGGTGCTTCTGACTTTTGCAAAAAATATCGCTGATTTTAGACTGTCCCAATGAGCATACAATTACTTGAATTCGCAATAACTTCCATGACTAATGGCCTGCGTGGTCTCTCTGTTTTTTAAATTGATAATTATTTTGAAATTATGTTCAGTCAGTTTCATCAGCCGTGACAAGTAGCCGAACGATGGAATATACTACATTTGTATTGCACCCTAAGAGAACTTAATCTCTATAAATGGGCTTTACATACACCTGAAGAGTGCTTGGCCACGAACTCACTTGTTAACGGTGAGCACCTCACCCCTGGGCCAAACCAGGGCTAACCAGTCCTTTGCTCACTCACCAAATAGTATAGGCTTTCCCAGAAATCTTGAGTCATCAACCTAAACGCATTCAGCAATGACCAGCCAAAGTTGTCCCAGCTGGTGTAGCCGAAATTAGGGTTGTCGCCGATGAAAGGATAGCAGGTATAGTTCTCCGGACAGCGCCTGCGAATGAATGGCAAATAATGAGAGTATCGCTGAGTCTGAATCACGAGCAGCCAAATACAGCAGCGGTCTCGACACCCATTGGCAGCATCACCCCCCCCCCCCTCACAGCCCTGATTACCGGCATCTTATCAGGCAGCGATTCGATAGTAACAATGCTACTACACGGCTACCTAGAGCACGGATAAATTCCTGCTGCAGCATTAAATGTGTATTGCATGCACACATCGTCGATACCGTGCAGGTATCGACAAATAAGAACGTCAATGAGACCGGCGAAAAACCTCTCGGCGGGATCTTTTGAGAGGTCCCTCGTCGAGCGAAGATCCCCAGTCGGGCAGCAGCCGTCACTAGCAACGTGCGACCGGTAACGCTCGAGAGCTGAGCGTTTGCTGGCAATCGCGTGTGGCCTGCTAGAGGAGGAGGAGGAGGAGAAGGAGCACCGGCTCTCAGCGGCTAATCAAGCCAGGGTCCGAAAAGTCCTTCGGCAGGATTGCCAAGTGGATGCTTACCATTCCTATACAATGAACAATACGATTAGGGCTCGAGAATTGATCTTGGTTGCCACGAGGGTAGGGTAAGATTTGATCGATATGCATAGCGAAGCAGCAAGACCCAGAGTGGACCGACCGGCAGGCAGCAAAGAGCTCTGGTAAAAGCCTGACTGGTCGTAGAAGGATGCAGAAGGATTGCTCTAAGCTTACTCGAGTCATGCCACAGCCGATGGTAGTCAGCAGCATAACTCGGAACTGCGAAAGTAGGTTTCAATATAGTGCCCAGTACAAGGTTTCGTGCAGCTAGCGACTGAGACCACTCCTACAGAGGTCGATAAAACTCACCTACTTTATCATACCTGCATTTCACCGGCTCACAAGAGTAAGTATTCCGGCTTGCAAGAGCGCATGCGCTGTCACACACGAATGAATGCACGTACGTCCATGCACAAGGCATTCTTTCAGATCGAGGATGCAAAGTGGTCGTAGATGTAATAGCTACATGGTTACTGGGGTGTATGGATGTATGGATCATCTGCAGCTCAGCCGGTGTTGTGGCAAACTTGGGACGGTTTGGAGGTCAGAGTTCAGCTTCCTCCTTGTTGCAAGCTAAGGTGAGCCTCGAGCTAGCAACCGCCAGGCAAGTACATTTGAGGTACTCTTCCTTAGCACTAAAAAACTGCAACTTCTTCATCTTGCCTCGAGATAATGCTACCGAATCGATGCAGTAATAGCTGGGTAGATACAAAGTCAGCAAGTCAGCTCGCACCGAGATATAGAGCACCCAGTCAAAGCAGCCAGGACTAGGCATGGAGCACTCTCTCTCTCTCTCTCTCTCTCTCTCTCTCTCTCTCTCTCTCTCTCTCTCTCTCTCTCTCTCTCTCTCTCTCTCTCTCTCTCTCTCTCTCCCTCTCTCTCTCTCTCTCTCTCTCACTCTCCCTTTTTCTCTCACTCTCTCCCTCTCTCTCTCTCTCTTTCTCTCTCTCTTCAGTTCGAGTTCTGCACACAGAATTGTACACCTGTCATAGGCAGCAAACAATAGCCGGCCCGGCTGCTTGGCAGCAAGCTGGCTCATTAAGCTGACCTGCCAGAGACTGCTGATGCATCTTGGCATGTACCGAAATTAGTGCAAGGCCAAAGTCGCTCACATCCCCACGAGGATGCAGGTCTAGCAGTCTATGAGATCTCAATGAACCGGCTGTGCGATGCACTTGCTATGTCGTAACGATTGCCAACCCGAGATATCGGTTATTCAGCTCTTCAGCTCGTCAGCTTTTTAGATTGCAATTGATCAGCACAATCGGATCGCTGACAATGAAGCTGACGGTGGAATTGAATGGAGTCCTAAACTCCAGATGCACCAGAGGGATGGCAGATCAATGATGAGCTGCAGCTAGGACAGGCCAGAGCAGATGCCTGAGGCGGGCCATGCAGCCATCCCTGCTTCACTCCGACGGCAGCAGCTGCGACTGCTGCCGTCGGTGCAGCATCTGCTGCTGCTGCTCCTGCCTTGCGGCTCTCTCCAGGACCGATGCAGTGCGATCGGCAGCAGCAGGGCACTGTGAGCCTGGGCTAGAGCTGCTGGTTCCGGCGATGCTGAGACAAAGCAGCCAATTTGATTCCATGCAGCCCTACTGTAAATGAGGGCACCGCCGGCTGGTGGATTGGCCTCCCCTCTCCCAGTTGTTGGGGTCACACAGCAGATACTAAATTCACGTACTATGTGGGCAGGGTAAGGACATTGCTGACTGACCGGCAGCAGCGGATTGATAGGCAGCCAGCCAGACCTCGGGGGGGGGGAAGTAGCATCAGACCCAGGCAGCACTGCCCTACACTTAATTCTCGAGCTCCCAGCCACTCTCACCCAATGGGTGAAGGGGAGGGGATCTGCATATCTGTTTAAAAACATCGGGAACCCGAATGCTTCACATAGAACGCATAATGCATGGAACGGGCTCCGTAAATGTTCGAGTGGTGAACGAAATGTTCGCGAACGTTCGGAGCCTCGAAAGGCACAGAATCGATTCGCTTATTGAGCATAGGCAAAACGGCACTAAACAAAAAAGTAAAAGTAATAGCAGCTGCGTCGTTGGCTGCAGGTGCTAGCGATTTAAGGCAGGCTATGTCAAGGACATTCCTGGGGTGGTTGGCCAACCCATGCAGGCCCAGTGGCCTGCAAGCAAGCAAGGAGGAGGGGATGACAGGGAGGCAGCGGATGCGAACGGCACGGTGGTTCTCGACCACGCTCCGCTTCGACGAAACGCTGTCTCTGCTCACTTTCGCGAGCATCCCAGGGAAAGCGCTGCTGAGCGACCGGCACCGCTGCAAGCGCTGCAGCTTGAGCTCAGGATCGGGCACTGCACGCAGAGTCTGGGGGTCTGAGGTCGGGGTGAGGTGAGGCGATGCTCAGGGTCTGAGGCGCCGCACGCACGCAGAGAGAGAGAGAGAGAGCAGCCAGCCGCAGAGCGGAGCTTCGCTCGCTTTGCCAATTGATAATCGAGTTACACTTGTGTTTGCACACTGGCCACTAAGCAGCGGACACTCTGGCCGTGCCGATGCAGCGCCGAAAGGCCTCAGTGTGCACAGCGCAGTCTGGTGGGACTCGAACGAAGGCCGAGGGTCCCCCGAGAGAAGTCACGCGACAGCAGCAAGAGGTGGCTCCTAACAGCACTATGCAGCAGCGACGCTGTTGGCTGCTAACCGGTAGGCATGCCGCTGCAAACAAAGAACAACCCGCGAGCACGAACGACACGCACGTGTGCGAACGTGCTTCTGCCTCGATGAATGAAAATGTACATGTGCATGCATTGTGCACTTGCATTCGAAAGCATGTGCCGAATTCATCCTTCAATCCATACGAAAACTAACGGATGCATGCAAATAAAACACCAAAGATGGGCTGTTCCAATAGCTTCATTTTCGGAGCAAAACAAAAGAGCTTGGACGGTTTTTACCACACTTATCGGATGCACGACCAAATCCACATAGCCCGAGTCATGAGGATATATCGACATGCTTTTGAGTCACTGTCCACGATTTCAGCCACTGATGCATTATGAATTTCACTAGGCAGGATGTACATTTCGCTCAGCTAGTCCTGGTCGGGGTTTGTGATTAAGTGATCAATTGTAGCAGCAGCAGCAGCAAAAATGAGAAAAGAAAGCATTTCATCCCTGAGCCAACATCACCACTCCCGAAGGTGTTAAGCATCATGAGGGAACTTTCTGGAAAAGACTTATCTCGGCAGGATTTCGGTGTGTTTGTAATTTACCAGCGGAAATAGTGGACACGGTCTTCAGGATTAAGAGATAACTTACTTCAGACCATATGCATCACCCTCAGATAAATTCTTCAGCTCTGATGTTATAAGACATGATAAAAATGTTTAGGAATAAATAGGTCATACACAAAACCTGTCGAGAGCAAACTTGTAAGAAGGCTTAAGGAGATGCAATGTCACTTGGTTTTGAGTGCAATTAGCATGCCTAAACGTCAAGCATTTACTAGCTGACGGAATTGAAATTTTAATAACATTGCTTGGCAGAGAGCCTTGAAGGGAAGGTCAAAATGTCTTTGTCAAAAATGGCCATGGCTCATTCCTTTAAGCATAGCTAAAATACGCGGTTTCACTGGTAGAAAGCGGGTCAACAGACCACCGGGATCTACCAGTACTAAATGGCAGGCAGCACATTCAGCAGACTCTGGGAAATGGCTAATGGCGATAACGACAGCCATCAAATGACAAGCAATAATTATCATCAAAAGTAAGGTTTCTTCAGAAATCAAACGGTTTCACTTCCCACACAAGAAAGTGTGACCATTCCTGTGAGCTGCAAAGCCGGAATTGAAGAAAACTTGCCAGCAGCTCCAAGTTGCCAAGTTGGCCCTCCCCACTGTGGCCACTAAATAGGCTACAGGTAGTGATGTATTTCCATCTAATTTTTTCTGAAAACCTCGTAAAATCAATCGGGTTAGAGTGGAAACGATTGGACTCAGGTTATATACATATATAAAAACTTTAGACCTTTAAAGCATACGATAGAATTGAAGAAAGTCTTGAGCTGTATTCTAATCTTAAACAGCAGGACAGCATCGGCTTTGCCCTTCATCGGGGTTATTCCAATAAATGAATCAGCTCTTTCTACTTATCAGTTATTTAAGAGATCTTGCTTTGATGACCTGCTGCTGGCCCATTGAGGAACTCATTGAACAGACAAAATAGTGCACTGCAGATAAAATTCGTTCTCGATTGAAAGATAACGGGAGAAGAAATGAGAATGTATCTCCGTCAGTAACTCCACAAAGTCATAAAGAGAATGTCCTTTTTTATCGGAGCATGCAGTTTCACGACGCCATGCCAGCATCCTTGCGGTGGTAAAGGCATGGCGTGAGTGTGTGCAACTCAACTTTTTGTAATTAAGAGTCGGCACTGCTTAGTGGCCATGATAGCAAGCTTGGGAGCTACGTGCTTGCCCTAACCTGACCTAACACGATCACTGTTAGCACTTTTAGACTTGTGCACACAGATCGATTCAATCAATATCATTTAAGGCTCTGCTCATGGAACGCACCCAGTAGTTGCACATCAAATTTAGCATGCAACCTAGTGAGGAGAGACAGGTCTGGACTCCACCAGCTGGTCGACAGCCAGTACCGACAACCGGGACCAACCAGAGCACCAGGACTCAATTACAAGTCACTAGTAAGACTTATTCTTGACTGGCAACTAGGTGTGAGGGTAGGAATGCCAGTTACGCTATGAGTAGAAAGAAAGGCAGCTACTACCACTGCCTCTGCAGCTATGTGTCGGCTGGAGGCATGGAACAGTGACCGATCGATCCCCTTCCACCCTTCACCCAAGCATCACCCATACTCATCTCACTCCTAGCTTGCTCACTCTCATTTCTCAACTGCCTGTCCTGCCTCCTCTGGTCCGTCCTCCGTCCTCACCCCATCCACATCCTCTTTCCCTCCTCCTCTTTTTTCTCTTCCTTTTCCTCCTCCTCCTCCTCCTCCTCTTCCACCTTCTTCTCATCCACCCATCCTCCTCTCCTGCTGCCACTGCTGCTACTGCTGCCACCACAGCTGCATCGCTGCTGCCACAAGTTAAATATTAAAACCTGCAAAAGAGCTTGCTTGCTTCGACAGCAAGATTCATGACAGCTTCGAATCCTACTTACCCTCCGTCACTGCTATTGCTACACACAGCCTGGTCTGGTAAGGCTGGCTTAAACCAGTTTGCTACAACAGACAGAATGCATTGCACATCAGCAGCATATACGAGATGATGCATGCTGCAAGACTTCCTTTCCACTGCCAAGGAGTGGGTATTGGGAAAAATGCAGCAGAGGCCGTCTAATAAAAACACTGCAGACACAGTGGATAGCCACATCGCCGAGGCAGTCGCTTAAGTACCAATAAGCAGTAGCGCTAACAGAATCAACGGCAGCCTCCAGAGCCAAGACGGACCAGATTGAGTAGTTAATATTTCAAGCAGTATGCTTCGGTCTCAATCGGCTGGTCTTTTTGGTGTAGGATAGGTTGTAGCAAGCTAGGAAGTCACTAAATCAGAGAAACTATACATAGGGATGTGAACCATTGGTGCAGTCTCACAAAGGCATTCTGCACTCAAGCACAGAGGCAGTTCATTATATGGCAGCACCAGTATTTACTGGCAGTCGGAAATGATAGGCCTATCTTTTCTAGTACGTGCTCACTTGTTGGACGTTACCAGCCGACGATTGAGTTCTCAATTGAGAAATCGTATGCACCCTCTAAACTTGTCTACCCTGATTCTAATATGAGTAGCCCTCTAGGGCGCTATATAAAAAACTTATTATTTAAGAATAAATGCATGCATTAATTGAATACCGTATATTGCCTTTCAAGAATAGAGGTGGATCTACAGAGTAGAATCAATATCCAGACCAAGCAAACTACTTTTTGTATACAGTGCCCAGAGAGAAGCTAATCTCTATTTGCTTTACAACACACTGTAAAGGAAGGAGTAACCAATATTTAATAGCATGTAAGGTATCCGGCTTAGGCAAAACTGCAATAGCCCCAAGGATCAGGCTTAGAAAACCATACAAAGTCGCACTAGAAAATACTTGCAATTGCTGGTGAGAAAGACCCACGAGTAGTAGCATGTACTCAACTCGATCATACATCGGCAAGCAGAGCACAGCAAAAGTGACAAAGCCGAAGGGTTGCTACAGAAAAATATGTTGCTCTTTCATGATAATGTGCTATCAACACCTTTTAAATGCAAGTCTTCAGCCTGTAAACACTAATGGTTTCTGGGGAGCTTCGGAGGACATCAACTTCAATATTAGGCATGTGGAATTAAGTTGAAAAAGTCTTTGCGAGGTGCTGAGCTAACCCGATTAGCGTTATGATGCTCAAAGGCTTTGCCTGTCACGGTGGGGGGGGGTGAAGATCTTGCTTGTTCTATAACAAACATTGATAGGATGAGGGGCAGGTATGAAGCCCTACTACAAGTTTCTGCCGCTGTCTCTCTTGTCAGACCAAGCACTAGCTACCACACTGCTCGAGGCCCATGACGAGCAGTTAGGTGCTGCTGAGGAGGGTCTGCATCAGAAATTCCTGCAGGAGACCTTAGCAGAGCCTTGCATCCTTGGGAGCAGATTGCCGAGAGGATTCTATGAGTTCGAGCAGCCGATGCAAAGGCAGCCAAGCAGGAAGACTTGATACAAACACGAGCAGCTTTACTGTATCGGGCGTGGGCAGCTGATCACGCAGCGCCGCTTGGCTTCAGCAGCCGTCCGCAGTTTGTCAGAAGTGCTCCAGGCCACATACGCTTCGCTGTGTAATGAAAAGAGAACCTGCTGAAATTTAAAGATGCTAGCACGCCTACAGAGAGCTTGCTCGCAGAGCAGAATAATGATATAATAATAATAACAATAATAATAGCTTATTCAACAGCCTCTTTTGAGTAGCGACAGAAGAGCCTGTGTGGCTATCACTATCACTTGGAGCAGCAAGAAAGGATCGCCCACTGTAGGAGAGCAGAAGCATTCGTCGACGGCAAGCAGGACTGCATGGGTGGCATTGAAAGCTTGATATTGGGCACCAGGCTGCTGTTGCTGTTGCTGCAGGCATCTGGATGCGAGCCAATTGCTTGACTAGCTTTCCCCGGGTCAATCACTCAGAGGGCTTACGTCAAGGCATAGCACCTACCTAATGCTTAGGTAGACCCTAAGGGAAATCCTTGCGAAGAAATTTCAAATTACGACTACACAGAAACGAGACGTGACACGATCCAGAATCAATCACGTTGAGTCGCTGTGCTGAATTTAAGTCAAATTCAATTTAGTCCGATGGATACTGACAAGTGCACTCGGCCGGTAGTCGGACTACAAGCACCAAGTGTAGTGCCATTCTTCAGCTTGCTAAAACGATCTGCCAACGAGCATGAAATTAAGTGCCACTCTCTGTGTCTCTATTTCAGCTGAGGCAGGCTCTTGCTTTGACCTACACGTTGTTGCCTGCCCAGTATCACGGGCTGGCAACAACTTGGTTCACCAAATCAAGGCATTCCATCGCATAGTTGAACCCGTATTTCATGACTTGAAGCTGCCAAGAAGAAAATGGGAGGCAGACAGCCTTGCTGCATTTTAATGAGGTCGGTCAAAGGCTGACCCCCAGCAGCTTTTTTGCAGGGGCAGGAGAGCCCTCGCCAAGCCAGTGCAGCAGCCGAAGACTGAACCGATAATTGTGGGATCTTGCCAAATGCTCTTTCCCAAGTGTATTTTCAAACTAATTGAAGCCTCCACAAAGCCACAACCGGTGTGTCACCCATCGACGGCAAGAGACGACCAGCAAATTGCTGACTGTGCTAATTGGTCATAATAGCCAACGATGGGCAAGCTCAGGGCTAGGTCGCCGGCTGGACTGTTGACTGCTTCATTCAAGGCAAACCAATGAGGTGGGCTGTCAAGCCGAGGCCATCTTGCCGAAAGAGAACACATTTGTATGATGGAGAGGGAGCCTGAGGAAGGCGGGAAAAGAAGAGGGGTTAGAGAGGGGTGAAGAGGGAGAGTGAGCACAAGAAGGGGAGAGAGAGAGTATGGACGAGGGATACTCGAGATAGATGGCAAGAGTATAAGTAGGAGATGTGATGGGATAACCTAGGAAGGGGACATAACGGAGGGAGGATGACAGTAGAGAGGTCGACCGAACGACAGATACCCAGTGATACAGTATAAATGGGCAATGGAGAGGCCAGAAAAGAAAGAAAAGAAGATACTTGATGGAGAGAGTGGAAGATGAGGACTCGGAATAAAGACGTACATGCACACGCACAAACACACGCACTCGCACACACAGAAATTTTGCATTCGTCGTTGACAGCACAATGCACCTTGTGTAATGTCGTCGACAGGCAGGCTGGAGAACAGGCAGTCAGCCAGCATAGACAGTGCCTTTGGCATATGGATGCATCTAAGCAAACATGGCTTCCCATTTCCAAGGTTGGAGAGCAAACTTCGACAAGAGGTACGAGGCTCAATGATGCTGTCAGTGAAGCCCGGAGCTTGACAGAGCAAAACACCAGTTGCATTTGCGCACAGCCGAACATCTAACGCTACAGGAGTGCCAGTGGTTCATTCAGGCAACCATCGACAACTGAAGCCATGTGCTAGTCGAGTTCCCCTGTCGATTATGCATTAGAAGCTGGCTACAGACACTAGTACTCGTGATACCGGTGGCCAACGTCTGAACCTGCCTGCAGCTGCAGCAGAAGAATCAACGAGGCTCGGCTTGATCCCGCAGCAAAAAACATTAGCTGATTCGACAGCCTCATTTATATAGCGACAGATGCACCTTCACGGCAATCACCAGTACTAGCAGCCGGCAATGATAGATCGCCTAGTAAAGGACTTGAACCAACTACCCGGGTCGTGAAGAGCAAGCACCATACACCCAGTCCACAACCCAGGTGCACCAGTTCGGCACGATCAGCTCGTCGGCTCCCATGATGCCCGGCAGCTCATCAAAGCAACGCTGCTATTGCTTCCGATCGTTTGCCCAGCAGCAAAGACCTGGCTGCAGTAAACGTGTGTGCTTGTCACGTGACCACATCCTGCAGCTCTGCCCTCTCTGGGCAGTGAGCTTGCTCTGCACAGCGTTGGCAAGGCGCCAAAAGTGCCCCTCGGCAGTATGACAAGCAGACGTTGGCAGAGCTGGTTCGTTGACAACTGCCGAAGAGGCTTTGCCATCTTTGGCCACACAGTGGACAAGGATGCTCCTCCCCTCCCCCCCCCCCCCCCCCCCCCCCCCCCCGATGGGCCAGATCAGCTGACGCGGGTTAGAGCTTTTCCGAGGCTCCAGCAGCCTGTTGGATGCTGTGCAAAGGCGTCCGAATGAGCAAGCCACTGACGCCTCGCTTTGCTCTCGTTTGCTGCTGCATTTGCTGAAACTGCCACACTACTGCTGCTGTTTGCTGTTGCTGCTGCTGCTGCTGCTGCTGCTGCTGCTGCTGCTGCTGCTGCTGCTGCTGCTGCTGCTGCTGCTGCTGCTGCTGCTGCTGCTGCTGCTGCTGTTGCTGCTCACATGCAGACTGGGTGTAGTTTTCCCACTCGGCATTGGAAAGGTTGAGTGGCGCAGTTATCACGCACTTGCTGTGAAGCGCGCCCATGTACAGCTGCAGTCCCACGAGAGCGAATATGGAGAGGACAAACAGAGTGAGTATCATGACGTCTCGCAGACGAATGACTGCCTCCATCAGCGCACCGACGATAGTCTTCAGGCCTGAAAGCGACAGTCGGGCATAAAAATGAAGCTCGAAGACGAATTGACAAGAGACTCCGAGAATTGGTTGCCCACATGTATCAACACTTATCACCATTGCCAACGACGACGACAATGTCGACTGCCTGTGGCTGCTGCTGCTGCTGCTGCTGCTGCTGCTGCTGCTGCTGCTGCTGCTGCTGCTGCTGCTGCTGCTGCTGCTGCTGCTGCTGCTGCTGCTGCTGCTGCTGCTGCTGCTGCTGCTGCTGCTGCTGCTGCTGCTGCTGCTGCTGCTGCTGCTGCTGCTGCTGAGTATCTAGAAGGCTAGTCAGCTGTTTCATGCCACCGGCAGTCGAAAGAAAAGAAGATGGCGCGCAAAGAAAGAAAAGCAAAACTGAGCAATCGCTTCTTGTCTGTCTTCTGTAAGGTAATGCATCTCCGTCTGTAACTCCACAAAGTGCCATACGGACTGAATGGGCATTACATGCGAGAAGGAGAGTTTTCTACTAGATAGTGCACTCAAAGCCTTTCAGCAGCTGTCTCGGTAGCTCGTCGATTCACCACTGCCACTACTCTTACTGCCATCCTGTAAGCACATCCTGAAAGCAAGCTGGAGCTAGCCAGCTGGCCTTTGCTTCTCCTTTCTCCATCCGACGGCCAGCCAGCCAGCGGCAGGTCGGGCGAAATGCATGGCTTGCTGCCGTACGTCCGGGAGCGCTGACGATGCATTTACCTGGTATCACTGCCACCGTTTTCAGAGCCCGGAGGACTCGGAAAGTTCTCAGAGCCGACAGGTTGCCGAGGTTGGGCACGACCATCATCAGGTAGCTGCAAAAGCAATCGGGCTGTGGAGTGAACCAAAGTACTGAGCAGCTGGGGGTCACGAGACTGAGCTGGCTGAGTGGCTGCAGCAGCCTCCGCCGTTGACCAAGAAACAAAAATGGCAGTCACACATAGCTGCATCAGGACCGTGCCACAGCTCGTTGCTACCCCTTGTTGCTACTGCCCCCTAAGTGAGCAGACCCGGTTGTACAGACCGATCGGGTGACTTAACCAAAGGCTGGTTCTAAGCAATCGGTGATGTCGTCCCCTGTAGTCTACCAGCTTAACATCGTCATATATGCATTCAAAAATATTTATTTATTTATATTTATATATTGTGTGTATTCGTGCATGCACATGCTCGTATGTATATATGCACATGTGCACGAGAGCCTCTCTGGCAGATTAGTAGCTGCATGTCACATTAGCACACTCGGCTGCCATGAATGCCAGCCAGCATCAAACGCACCGAAACGGATTTCTGGGAGTCTTTCAAACACATGCATCAACTTCTTGAGTGGTGCAGGGGGTGGCTACTGCTACTTGCAACGGAGGCAGGCACTCACCCGGGGCTGCTTTGTTGTCCATCTGTCTACAAGTGATGATACTCGTTCCCTTAACACCTCTGTATCACACGATGTCAACAGCAGTGCAGTCAGTATGAGATGAAAGCGGAAAGCGGGGAAAAGACGCCGCACACCTAAACTAAGAGGAAGTTTGATGGGGAGCAGGGTGAGCGCCTGCCTGCATCCTGCACAGCAGGCTTCGTCGGGCCCTCGATGAGATGCAGACAGCCTCACCTCGATGCTCTGCTTGCAAACAGATGCTGCACTCGAGCAGGTCGCGGCAGTGCCCTGATTAAGTGCCACCTGCCATGAGCACGTGCTGAGCTAGAAGCAGGCGATATCACAGCCTGGGCATCAGTGCTTCGAACTTCACCTCGGCTCGAGCAGCTGCAGCAGCAGCAGCTAAGATCCTAAGCTATGAGGGGCAGGGGCAGTGGGGGAGGGGCACGGGCAGGGGCAATGGGGGAGGGGCACGGGCAGGGGCAATGGGGGAGGGGCACGGGCAGGGAGAGGAAGGAGCCAGCACGTTAGAGACTCGACTCGGCTCGGCACACTCGATGGAATGCCTACGGCTGGCTCAGAGGAGCTGCCGAGCAATTGAGCTTGAGAATATCGATAGCCATCATTGCGCGGGCGGTGGCAGCTGCAGCAAGCTCTGTGGTTAGAGAGACGTGAAAGCTTGGCCCGTGGTCTGGTAGCATCCATCCGGCAGCAGCATCCGGCAGTAACAGCCAGCGAGCTGCTAGTCACTTCCGTCGTTTCCGTCGTCGTTCGTCGTCGAAGTCGCAGCTCTATCTCTCCGCCTCTGTCTTGCCGTCCCTTGCTCCCTGTCTCCTTTCTATTTCTTCTTCGAGCAACCTGTACACACCGGCGTGCTTTTACTTGACATGACGCGGTCGGTCCTTCCGATGACCAACCGCGTCAAGCCTCGATCACCGGCAGCCATTGTAATAATAAGAACAACAAATTTGCATGGTGCCCTCAGAGAATTTGATCTCTTTCTTGGAACTGTACATATGCTGTAAAGGAAGCATGATCGAATGGTCAGTGGTAGCAAACACAATGTCGACAAACCTGATATGGCTATATAGGTTTCGGGCACAGTTGACGGTCTACTGCATCAGGCACGTGCTGCCGATGAGTAGCCTCTTTACCGGGTACTTATTCAACAGCTACAAGATTGCATATATCAACAATGTACATTCTGTTAGCTACACCAGCCGACTAACATGCGAAAGCCGGCATTAGAGCCAGCCTCTCTCAAGACCTCAAGGATTCTGTCAGAACTGTGAGTACCAGGGCTGACGAGGGAGAGAAAAAAACGTTCACAACTCGGGGTCCCAGCCCGACCAGCCACATGCTTCGCCAGCAGCTGCAGCGCAGCTGGGGCTAGCGAGACGGCCCGAGCTGAGTCGCCGCGGCGGCATCAGCGCTGCGCCAGCGATCCAGGGCGAGTTGGAGAGCCTCCAGCGTCCCTTCGCAGTCTGCTTGCGGGTCTGCACGGGAAGGTGGGGCTCAAAAAAGGAGCGACCTACCGGAGCCGCTACCGACTGATTAGGTCCGGCAGGGCGATACTGGCTCGCGAAGACCACTTACGCGAGACATATTACGGAGAAGTCCAAATAGTTCCACGGATCTCGTAAGTACGTGAAGGGCTTGAGTATGAAGCCCCTGGCCAGAAGCTTGACGAAGAACTCCGTCGTGTAGACGCCGAGGCAAATGGTCCTGCAAAGCACACGTCCGGGGAGCGTCACTCGCTCGCCTCCGAGGTCGGTCGCCGAGCAGCAGCCACCGCCGCAGAGGCCCGACGTCGCCGCGCTCGCTGGCGGCGCTCTGCGCGCCGCTCGGACAGAGCGCGCCGCGGAGCCGCGCAAGAGGCTAGGGGCCGGCGGGAGATGCTGCCTGCGGCGTAGGCAAGAGTCCGGCTCGCTCTGGAGAAGCTGCTTGAGGAAACCTCTAACTGAACTTGCGGCGAGCGTCGCGCGCAGAGGCGCCGAAGTCCGATACTCACTCGCCTAGATCCGGAGCACTGTCGCCCATGGCCATGAAGACGCAGTTTACCAAGATGGTGACTATAACTAGAAAGCTGAAGAGTGGGTGAACGAGGGTCGCGATCGCCAGCCGTCGAATCGGGTTGAAAGGGCTGAGCACCCATAGGGCGTTCGTGGCGCTAAATCGGGATATATTTTTATCTCTGCCGACAACGCAGAATATCTGGACGAAAAGAGACAGCGCGAATCGGAAACGCGCCCAAACCGTCCGCCTCCGCCGCGGACGAACGCGCTCGCACGGGACGCGTCGGCGTTCCCGGCCGAAGGACGAATCGCCGAAACGGCATCGAGGTGGGCCGCCGCCGCCCGCGAGAGCCGCGGCGATCGCGCTCGGCTCACCTCTTGCTGAGCATAAAAAGGGTCAATGTCAATCAAGGGAGTTCCTGCCAGGCGCGTCTGGAAGTCGGATGCGTACTTGGGCGACAGGCTCTTGCCCTGCACCATCTTCTTGTTGGGTCGCTTGCCTCGCTCGTCCGGATGCTCCTGAGCCGCCGCCGCCGCCGCCGCCTCCGCGTCCTCGTCGGCTCCATCTTCCTCGCCGCCGCCGTCGCCGCCGGCGGCGGCCCGCTGCAGGCGCTCCTTTTCCTTCTGCTTCCGCTCGTCCTCGGCGCGCTTCTCCTCGGCGAGCTTCAGGCGCACGCCGGCCAAGTGCTCCGCAGTGAGCGGCTTGAAGTAGACCGACTCGGGCTGCGGCTCCTTCTTGCGTCTGTTCTTACAGCACCCCATTTCGACGCTCTGATCTCATGGCTCTCCTGCGGCGACGGCGGCGTCGTGGGCGCGGGAGCGGCGGGTGGCGAGACGCTTCCGCCCCGGCGCGTCCGCTCCGCGCCCGGCTGCGGCGCGCGAGAGCGTCTCGCCGCGCCCTCTCGGAGCCGACCGGGCGGA
Organism: Cristatella mucedo; assembly: GCA_009760855.2. Lineage (NCBI taxonomy): Eukaryota > Metazoa > Bryozoa > Phylactolaemata > Cristatellidae > Cristatella > Cristatella mucedo. Next base: position 3,045,011 of record WPIO01000028.1, read on the forward strand.
GCCGACCGGGGGCGGCGACGGCGGCCCGCGGCGCGCGAGCCGAGCGCGAAGAGAGCGGTCGCCGAGCGAGCGCGCGGCGCGGCGGCGCGGCGGCGCGGCTCTTTTCAGCTTCTCGCGTATCCGCTGCCGATATCCGACTATCTATCCTACTTCGTAGGGGCCTCCCCGGGCAGCGCTGCGGCGCCAACCGAGCCAGCAACGTCGGCGAGCGGTCCAAGCCGCCGCCGCCGCCGCCGCCGCGAGCCTTCGCGGCGTCGCGACGCCCGTCTGACGAGCGAGAGAACAGCGGTCGGCCGTCTAGAGCTCGAGTGGGGAGACGCGCTCTCGAGAGAGAGGGCGCATCGGCGGCCGGACTGAGGCGGCGCGCTGCGACGGTCGGCGGCTGCCAATACTACCGTGGGCGAATATCGCGCGGCAGCCGGCAGAGTCACCCGCGCTTGACCGGCTACGCGGGCGCCGGATCGATCACTTTAGCGGCCAACGAAAAAAGCGTCGACTTTTGCCAAAAATAATTGCGTTACAGATGCGCCTTTCGGCCGCAACTGTTGGAATACTCCAGTTCCTCCATCGATTCTCTGAACTGCAGCGGCAATTGCGCTTAACGGAATTAGCGACTAAGACGCGTAATGACAAAATACAAATAAGTGCGAGCCTTGAGCTCCGGCGGGCGATGAGAGGGATAAGCCTGCCGGCGACGATCGGACGAGGGGGAGGGGCGATCGCCTCGGCGCGGCGAGAGCTGCTGGGCGTTGTCAGCAGCTCGCGACTTACCCCCGGGCGAATAGACTATGGGCTCCAGACAGCCACACTCGCTCACGTAAGCGCGGCCGCCGTCGCCTTAGAAGCGGAGCGGTTGTCTGAGGCGGCCGGGCGTCCAGTAGACGGGATATTCATTACGGTATAATGACGTACGCGAGACCGCCGCCGTGCGCTGGCTGAGAGCCGCGGAGGCAGCCGGGAAGGCTGGGCAGCCGCACCGGAAGCCGCAGCACGCGGGCTACTGCGCGCGGCCAAGCATCTGCTCAGACGCTAAGCAGTTTGGCGTCGGCGCGGCGTTTCGGTCGCAGCGCGAAATTTGAGCCGGCGAGCGACGGCTAATGGATGGCGAAGGCGTGCGAGTCGGGTGCCACGGCGACGCTGCCGCTGTCGCTCGCCACCCCAGCGGTAAAATTCGGAATCGGAAAGAAGCCCTCCGCTGTGGTAGAGGCAAAACGAATCCGCCGACTGTGCATTCCACGCGCCGGGTGCACCGCGAGCGTTGACTAAATCGATATGACTTTAGCACCATTGCCTCCGAACGCCACGCGGCCGCCTCGAGGGCCACCGGCGTCAAGCAGTCCGATAGCTAAAGCCGTCGGGCTATGCTGCTTTCAGCTGCCTCACCCCCACCCACCGCAGCCGCCGCCGCCGCCGCCGCCGCCGCCAATCCGTCATCAGTCGGCACAGTAATGCCTCAAACCCAGCCACACCCACCATCAGTCCGCAGCTAACGACGCCAACCGTCGGCCGCTCTACTCGTCCACGAGACGATGGAAGACGACCTCACTAGAGGTTTCGCCTCATATGGCGGCCGGGTATAGCGGCCATCTAAGGCGCCACCGCTGCGGCACTCTGGGTCTACGCGTTGCTCGCAGGCGAACGACGTTTGAGGGTCGGGTCGAGGTCGCCTCGAACTGGGGCGCGGGCGACGGCTGAGATGCGAGGACGCGGCGGGGGCGGATCTGCCGACGCCTCTTCGGCTTGCCGCGCTCGCTGGTGCTGGCTCGCGCCGGTGCCTTCGCCCGGGAGCCTACGATCCCAGCTCTCGCGCGCGCGGGCGCGGGGGGGGGGGGAGGTTGGCACGGCACCCGACCGGGGGCACGGCGAATCGCTGGCGGAAAGAGCTCGCTTCGAGCTGCACCCAAGCCTTGCTGCGCCTCGCGGCTTCCAGCCGCCTCGCCGTGCCGCCGTCCGGCCGCGACTGTCACCGACGCCGCCGCCGCGCGCGCCTCGACGAGAGTCCGACCGCCGGTCGACGTTCCGCCGATCCTCCGCGACGCGCCGCGCCGCGTCGCGGAGACGTGCCCGCGGCTGTCGCGACAGAGTGGCATACCTGAGCCTCGGGTGAGCGTCATTGGCACAACCTTCACTGGCAGGCGGGAAACAAAGCGGCGGCGCAGCGTGCCGCGCAGCGACCGTCGGGCAGCCTGCAACATCGCGCGCCAGCGCTTAGAGGCGGAAGCTGCGCCTCTCGAGGTCGCGGCGGCAGCCTATTTGTCCTAGGGGGAGGGGGGCGGCGGAGGGACGCGTCGCTGTCGCTACCGCAGTCGCCCCGCGGGTCGCCTTCAGGCGAGCACGCCCTCAGTTGCCGCCGCGGCTGAGGAGGCGACGCGCAGGTCGTGCGAACGACTCGAATCCATTATTAAATTAAGACGCGTCAAATGCCGCATAAGTGTTAGTACTTACTGCGACCGATAATAACGCATTATGAGCTGGCTTCGGTTACTCGTCCTCGGCAAGAGCGGCCGGCAACCAGAAACCCGAACTGCCGCGCACCTTCTAGATCATAGTGCTGGCTTCGCCGGCCGGACACAAAAGGCTCGATATGCCTACGAACGTCCCTCGAGGACCTGCCGCATGCTATTAGCATCGGCATCACGCGGGAACGGGAAAGCTAAAAGACGGGAAATCAATAATGGCGACGCTCGCGCGAGCGCTCGCTCCCGCGCAGTATCTCTTGTTTCGCGCCAGCGCGGAAGCTGTCGGTTGCTGCGACGGGAGCGTGGCGAGCTCAGCGGTCGCCTCCCCGCGGTCCGCGAGCGGGGGCGCCGGCCGCCGGTGAGCTTCGGGCTCCGACAGCCGGCGCAAAAGAGCCAGGGCGGAGCCGACGACCGGTCGCTGCGGGCGAGCGACCTGTCGTCGGTGGCGCTGCCCGGCCGCCTCGGGCGGCGAGTGCGATTGCGCCAGTCGGCGGCGCGGAAAGAGCCAAGTGCAAAGCTGAACGGACAGCGGCGCAGCCGTCGTTGTCAGCAGCTCTCGTTTCCCGCATGAGGCAGCGAACCGTCGGCGGCGCGGACAGCTCTCAGTCAGTGTCTCCAGCGCCGGGCGAAGTGACACTCGCAGCGAAGCAGATCAAGCTTCGCGGCGGCGGCGGTTGGACCTGCACGGCGGCAACGCGCTGGCCCTCGACCGGAGGCGGCGGCAGGAAGTTTGACGAAGGAGGGCAGCGTAGCGGAGGCGATGGCGGCGGCCGGCTGCCAGTCGCGCGCAGGCCGACGAGCGGCACAAGGGCGAGGTGGCCGCAGTGTTCGACTGCCAAACTTCCGCCGCCACTGCTGCTGCTGCCGCGGCCGCCACAGCGCCACGCAGCCGCCTCAATCGCGAGTGTAGGCCGAGGTGCGATGGCGGCGGCGGCGGCGGTTGCGGACACGCCGGGAGAGCTGTTGCCGCGGCTGCCGCCGCGGCAGCAGCTCTTCGTGCTGCCTTGCACGCCGCGAGCGCGTGCAGCTCGAGGGCCAAGGGCGCCGCACGTGGGGAAAGAATTGAGCGGCGCCTCTGTTGGTGCAGCTTGAGGACCGAACTCCCGACGCTCCAGCCAGCTTTCGACCGTGGCCTCCAAGCTTGCGCGCTAGCTGCCGCCCGAGGCAGACGCCGGCAGCGAGCCTAGGCGAAGCTGGCATACGGCTCTCTTAACAAAGGCCTGGCGGGGATGTCTAGAGCGTTCTGCCGAAGATTAAATTGCTCGTTCGTACGTGAAAACTTTGAATTGCATTCGGTTTGCTGCCTATAGAGTAAACCAGCAGTCGCCAGTGGCTCCGGATATCTCGGATTGGTTTGACCGGCAAATCTGCACGAAAGGATCCCGCGGTATTATTGGCGAGCGACTTAATGACAATAAAAAGGAGATATTTTTACAGCAAATTAATAGAGAAAAATTTCCACCAAGGAGCTTTACTTGTGCTGGAAAGACAACCGATCGATTGGCTAGGAAAGAGATTCGAGGCGTGACGTCAGCACGTAAGAGCGCACGTAAAGCTATTCGCGGGAACAGAGTAAATGGTTCGAGGTGCAGGTAGATCTTTTGGTCGGCTCAATTCAGCTCCTTTAGACATATCTCAAAACAAATTCCCTTGCACACTTCTAAACTAGGATTGCACCTCCAGAAAAAAGTGTAGCCCACTCAACTGATTTCGGACGTAGGTCCAGGCCAGCGGCCCTTCTCCGCATAGATGCAACGCAGCAAACGCCAACGGGGCACGTCCCAACGACGGCCTAGTGTCGCCCTCCAAGTCTGGTAGCTTGATAAGCCTGTAAATCCCGGAACTCACACGGATCGACTGCCTTCCGTATTGGGCAGGCGAACGGCTGAAGAGTTCTTGCTTATTGTACACTAGGTCTTAGCTGAAGGGGGTATGGGGCTCGCACGCTACCACCTGGATTCCGGGTTCGAATACTGTAGTAGATAATCCTTTATTGACCGCTGCAAGCGGAGTTATAGTCCTGAAAGGCTCTTCTGCCGCTAAATAATTGGGGCTGTTGAATTAGCCAAACTTTTTTTTATTACTCATTCGCCTCGCGCATGTCCCGGCCAATTACAATTGAAAGTGACCGGGCCGATTGTTAGGATACATTGGCGACTTCCTATCGCTGGTAACCTGAACAATTCGTTGCTGTTTCGCCGCGCGCAGGACTGATGTAGACTCTCAAGTCAATCTGCAATTCCTCATATGGAAGAACCTCGCTTAATTTGCGGCTGCTGCACGCCGGAAGCTTCTGCACCGCCTCGAACGATTCGCGAACGCCCGGCCATTCGCGGTCGCTACTCGCCACTTTGGGAGAGCCTGGAGCGCGCACCGCGTGGGGTGGTGGTGGTGGTGGTGGGGGGGGGGGGCTCAGTAAATCCTTTAGAACCCGCCGGTCAAGACAAGAAGGGAGTTATCGCTCGCTTTTCGTCGGAGAGCCTGCCGCCGCCGCCGCCGGCCGACGACGCGCCGCTCGGCAGTGGCCTCGACAGGCCTCTCTGAGATATGAGAATTACTTCTTGCAATCGTGCGGTGGTCGCACTCGTCTCGCAGCGAACGACAGCCGGACGCCGGTCTGGAGACCGTCGCCGTGCGCGAAAGCCGTTCACCTCGGACGAACGTAAAATCCTTTGGAGACCGTGCCTTTAGTTCGTATGCTCCTCCCAAAGCCTGGAACTCACTCATCACGACGTCCCCTGACTTGACGACATTTAAAAGATGCTAAAACGCGAAACTATTTATCGCAGAATTTGGCGGGGATCCATGCGATTCGTTTTCTGTGCGCTTATGCATGCTGGCATTGCACACGCTGCTACTTAAAATATGTGTACGCTGACCCTGTGCATGTTACCTCTTACCATGTTTTGCTTGTTGGCATCGTTGAGCATGCTACCGTAACCATCCGATCATGCTTCCTTTGCAGCAAATTTAAAGTGCTTAGAAAGAGATTAGTTCTTATAGGGGGCAATACCAATTTATTATTATTATTCAGCCAAAGGCGCCCCTCTCTAGCAGTCTCTTAGCAAAGCGGAAACAATCGCTAGGTCCCGATTTTGGTGGGTACGGCTCGACATCGAGCGCACGACCAAACTGCGAGGACATCTCCTTTAGTCTGGCGGACTCGTCGCCCGGAAGCTCGGACCGGAAGAGCAGCGGCTCGGCCGGAGCAGCCGAGCCCAATCACTTGAGCCCGTTTCTTGAAAGAGAAGCTGCAGCAACGCATGCAGCAGCCGCGCCCCCCCCCCCGGCGCCGGATGTCTGCTCAACTTCCGTGCCGCCCGCCGGCGGACGTAGGCGACAGGGGGGTGGGGGGGGGACAGTGTGACGGCCTTGACCCCAAGCAAGCATGGCTGACTCAAGCGCCGGCTCCGGCGACGCCGCCGTTCGCGCGACCGATGCCGCCGCCGCGGCGCTCGGCAGCGGTGAGGCCGGCACGAATCCCGCCGGTGCCTGTACGTCGTGCAAAGTCATCTCTGCAGTCGTGCCTGCTGCCGCGATCACTTATCTGCTGAGGGTCGGCTACATGAATCCGCAAGGCCTCGCCGGACGTCGCCTTGTCTACCACAGATTTTCAATAGGCGTTTGTTCCTTGGGTGAGTCGAGCTCGCTGCGTGACTGAGGCCCAGCGCTTAATGGCAAGAGGCTCGAGGCCGCCTGCCGCCGATTGGCGATTGGTCGATATGGCGTCGTATCCGAATCTGGCCATTCTTCCTCGACAGGTTAAGCATTGTAGCGCTGTCATATTGAATCAAACGTTCGTCATCGGTTCGTATTGGCGGCGCACAGGATTATTTTTCTAAGGCTTTGCCTTGGTACAGCGATCTCCTTCGCGTCTAGTTCTGTTCGCGCGCGGCTCATCCGATGCGCCGACTCACGAGACCGTGCTGGCTGGTTTACGCGCAGTACCGCCCGACTCGCACAGCGGTGGGCGGAAGAAACAACCTATCAAGCGACTGCTCCTCCTCCAAAGCTTCGCCCCCATTACCAGGCTCTGCGCTGTAGAAGTGGCAGGAACGGTGAGCGGTGTCTCAATAGCGACCGGCAGGAATGAACGTGTGCCGGCACGGCATCGGCGTGCATACAAGCCATTAGGGAGAGCGGGTCAGAGTTCTACTTGCTCCACCCAAGTGGTCGTGCATACTGTCGTCGCCTGTGATAAGACTAGTAATATATTTATATCTCACCCTCAGAGAGCTTGATGTCTGTTTAGACACTTTACATAGGCTGTAAAGAAAGCACTACTCTCCTACTGCCGACTATGGCATATCATTTTCAGCGGTCCTGAGCTGCTACCTCCGTGCCACTCACTACCTCAACTGCTCTCCTGCCTCTGCTATGCTTTCCACTTTCTCTTTGTTGCGTGAGACGAAGTCTGTTGGCTACCGAATGCGTACCGAAAGCCGCTTAGGCTGTGAGTGCGCTATACAAAACTCTCCTGCGTAACACCCACGTGGTCTTTATGACTTTGTGGAGTTACAGACGGAGATACATTTCATTACATGACCATGTGGTTAACGGTAACGTGCACGGTGTCGACATTCGTAATATAGTAAGTGGTAACATGCGAAGTGTCAGCATGCATAAGTGCACTAAGGTTAAGTCGCAGGAACTTTGAAAATAATGTGAGGAGCATGTGCACTTTTGGCTTCTTTTTAGAGGTCGTCAGGCTTCTTTTTAGAGGTCGTCAAGTCAGCGGGTGCCTTGATGTTAGTCGGGAGTGAGTTCCAGGCTTTGAGAGCATATGCACTAAAGGCACGGTCTCCAAAGGATTTGAGGTTGATTCGAGACATAGCTAAACAATTGGAGTCAGAAGAGCTAATCAGTTGACATGCTTTCTTTCCAGCATAAGCAAAGTGCCTAGAAAGAGAGTTCTGCTTAGGGCACCATAGGAATGTTTTATTATTGTTATTGCTACCGTGGAAGACCCTCAATAGTTAGACTGACAGTGTCACCAGGCCCTTGCCCCTGGGTCTCAGCCGAGGAGGTCAGGTGCTTTCTCTTCACGACGCGTATTGCGGGTTTGAGCCATGCAGTGAGCGATCCTTTATTGTTCAGTACAAGTGGTGGTGATAGCCGTTAAGGCTCTTCTGTCACAAAACAGAGTGAGGCTGTTTAATCGGCTGACCTTTTTTCACCTCCGTGTCAGATCAGTCTAGCTGCATGCTTGCCATGTATGCATTGAAAGGTTTGATGACGTGGTGGGGCACCACCCCTATACTTGACATTCCGGGTTTCTTGCCTGTTTGCACGTTAATTTCTCTCCGTCAGAGCCTGGTTGATTGGCCCATTTTGGTATGTCTTTATGGGCTGTTCGTTACATCTCCACAGCAGGGGGGGGGGTTAGAGCATTGTTGGGTGGGCTGAGTATGATGTCACCATACCATCGTCTGATTTGCTAGCCAGAGATTCGTGATGCTGATACTCATTCGAAGCGTATTTGATGGAGCCCGAGATTTGGCCCGATGCAGTTTGCTGCATTGTTAGTAAGCACCTCGAGGACATTGTCGGTATCGCTACAGTACATGTCGACCTGCATACACTTGCGTTTACTCCCATTTTAAGAATGATGTCCTTATTTGACTTGGATCGTCAATATGCTTTTGCATCGCCGGTGAATCTTGGTGTGGTACCAGGTCGTAATCATAGGAGACACTTCTCTGTGATACTTTTTCCTCACTCTAGTCCTCTAGTCCTACTGTCTACATCTATTTCTGTAGCTGCATTTAAGTCTAACCTGGGCATTGAGAGTCGGCATTTATGCACCCTATGCCTAAGCACTGCAGCAATGAGTTGCTTCGTGAGGGCACTGTTTTTTTTAGCCTTGGCCATGATGTCTGTGAGTAGTGTGTTTGAAGTCGGCATTTTTGATAAAGAGCAAAAGATCTCCATTGATAATCTGACTGACCTGGATTTGCAAAAGAAGTGGTTCGAGAAGGACTTGAATAAGATATCCCAGAAGTCGAATCAGCTTTGGGCTTTCGTCCGAGACGGCTTCCGTGACGAGAAATAGACTAGGGACTAACTGTGTGGCATATGTAGCACCTTGGGTGCTTTGACGTGACAGGCCATTCCAAATGTAAGTCCAGCTGTGGTAGTTGACCCACGGTTGCCGAGAAGTCCAGCTTGTCTTGACATTGCGACAGTCACCCTCTGATTTGATGACAACGGCTATAATTATGCACTACGTTGCATGAATATGAAGGAAGTGCCGCATCTGCATGTAATTTGTGCATCTATGGGTTGGGGCATGGAAGGTTCTTGCTGGTTAAGCAGGCTGTGGCCCTACGTGCTTTTAGAATATTCAGTTGCAATTGCTTGGTTTACTGCAGCCGTGCCTTTGGTTTTTGCACTACTTTTTTTGTCTAGTGTCATGTCATAAGAGGCACTCATTGGGACATAACATTCATAAGCAACTCATATGCCTTTGTGTCCTCTGGACCTTCACTCTGTTGATACAGCTGGCATTTTGTAAGAACCATGTGTACCTCATATTATTAAACTTGTTTTACCCTAAGTTCTTTCTTTGCTGTTGGCTAGTGCTACACCGGTACATAGCTAGGATCGGTATAAATTTGATGGTTGATCATGAAGTAGTTTGACCATCATCAATTATTTGGTCGCACATCCAACGACCAACAACGCATAGCCAACGAACCCGAAGCATCGGAGCCGCTTCGGGCCAGCGCTCGCGGCCGCGCTAGTCGTAGGCTCGAGGAGGTGATGCGGAGCGTGGCCAGAGGTGGAGCAGGTGGAAGCGCGACAGAGCGACAGCCCGCTACCCGCGAGCCGTTAGGCACCGGCAGCGAGCTACGCCGGATGTCGAAATCCATTGAGCCATCGGATCGGTCCCATCTGCGCAGGAGGAGCTAAGGCGACTGAGCTGGGCTGCTGCGATTCGCATCGAGACTCGTCATCTCGTCGTCGAAATCACGCCATCTGCATATGCCCGTGGATTGCAATTGACCCAAATATCGCGACGGGCGCCCGTCAGCAAGAGTCAAAGCAGGCGGCCGTCGGCAGCTCATGCAGGCGAATAAAGTAAAGTCTTTTGGTTTTATGAGTTATTTTGAAACACTGCTTGGATCATCAGTCATCGTATCCGACGAATTTCTGCCTTAGATCACAGCAGTCTGCTTTTGTTAATTAGATTGGTTGACTGAACTAGGAAAATGTATCTTGCTTGTCTAGCGGCAATCCTTTGTTGCCCACTGCAAGCGGTGGTGATAGCCGTTAAGGCACTTCTATTGACATATAAATGAGGCTGTAGAATCAGCTAACTTTTACTTTTGCTTTACCTTCGACGAAACTCATGCGTTTGGTGTCGTGTGGCAGCAGATGTCAGACGAAGTTCCTGTTTTGCCTCCAGCTCTTCCGAACGCTGATTCTGTCTAACCACGTGAAACAGCTGTTACTACCTTGCTGACCTATACTATTGGGCCACTTCATTGGAAAAAGCCACCGTCCCATTCATTTGCTTAGCTGTTGACTTTGCTCTGCAGTGAGCGACTGAGCTTGTGTGACTTACTTCTTGTCGATACGATATGTCGATACGATATGGCGATACGATATGGCGATACGATATGTCTCTTTGGCTGGCTAATGATAATAATAACACATTTGGCTAGCTCTCTTGAAGAACTCAATCTCATTCTAGGCACTTTATATATGCTATAAATGAAGCATGGCAGTATGATTAGAGACAGTATGTGCAGCGTTTGTGAGTCATGCCCTTACCTCATTCTTCGTATGTTCTCATTTTGTTCTTTAGAGGTGTGCGAATCCTGCATTGTTGACCCTGACATTTGCAGAATTCTGCAGCTGCCATAGCTTATTTGTGTTGTGCATTATCAAGGCTCTTGGCTTACGACAAATTTATTTTAATTGACAGCAACAATTATAAAGAATTCGTATATCCTCCCAATCCCTAAATCCCTTTCGGTGCCTTTCACAAGACAGAAAAGTTAAGGCGATAGCAAGTTAGGACGATTCACATGGGAAACGTATATGCAGTGAAGAACAAGTGAGGTTTTGTCATGGAATGTCGTGTGTGTGTGTGTGTGTGTGTGTGTGTGTGTGTGTGTGTGTGTGTGTGTGTGTGTGTGTGTGTGTGTGCATGCGTGTGTGCTTGCATGTGTGTGATTTGGCCGAGCGATATAACTTTGCCTTTCCACTCTGCCGAGCTGCTGCTTTATGGTCATTTATCTCTGTCCGTAATCTGACTCATAATCACCACTGGCCTCCTAATTAGAATCTGATGCCTTAATCATGGTCAGCTATTTTTCCGAAGGCGAGTTTGAAGTAGCTTCCTGATGCCATTCTAGCAATGCGCGTTTATTTTTTGCCTATCATGCCAAGAATTGAATTTACATGAGCTGACATTCCACTTGTAATCTCAGCTTGTAAAAAGTCGAGAGGCATACTTGTCAGCAGGGGCAGAGCCGGGGGGGGGGGGCAATGGTCCCCCATGGACAGAAGGAAGTACCTATATCCTGAGGCAAAGTCCCCCCTGCTCAAGAGACATGAGCAATGTATCTTCCCCCAAACTGAAAATTCTTACCTTACCCCCAACCTGAAAACCTTGGCTCTGCCCCTGCTTGTGAGTACATTTCAGCATCCTCAAATAGACAGATGAGAATATGTGGGCTCACATCATCGGAGCGTGTTGGAAGAGGAGGGTTCTAGTTTGAGTGCAGGGTGGCACTCGAAACGCGATTTCCTACCAATTTTCCCAGCGTGCTTTGTCTTGACGGCCTCGGCTGATGAGCCTTTATGAAAAGTGACGTGCCAGGCCGAACTGGTTTGAAATAAAGTTGCAGAAATGTCGCTCGTGGCACCAAGCTGAAAGAAAATGCTAATGAAGCCACGAGAATCAGCTTTGGACGATAGGCGAAGCTAATAAGATCTTAACCTGTCTTCCAGCTCCTGAGCTACCTCACTTGTCATCGTAGCTTAGGTCAATTGATGATTTGGTAAAAGAGCCTTGACAATGCACCAAAGCCCTCTGGTTCGCCTCGGGTTACTGTTTGGCAGCAGAAGCTGCCAGGCTCGATTATTCTCCCTGTTTCGTAATGTGAGTCTGTGGTGACGGCGTGACATTGCAAACGGTCGCACGTGGAGGATCGTCTGTCGGTGATTTGGTTTGGCACGATGCTCGAATTTATGGCCACGAAACTCGATTGCAATTACTAATTGACAAGTTTTATTTTGGCCCTTGGTGGAAACGCATTCAGAAATTAGAACGTGTACCGTGTGCCTCGTTGAGTGACGGATTTTACTGTACCTGAGTAGTCAAGCAGACATTCGCCGTTGAAAACAGTGGCACTCGGATTGCTATCCCATTGACGTTGGGCTGCAAAGACAATTTTTTGGCCAATGTGAACCTGTGGGACTACAGAGGATTGTTCAACGGCCTTGACCATACTCAAAAGCAGATTTGGCCGAGGAGGTGGCCAGACCTTGACCTTCCAGGGCAGCTGATCAGTGAGAGAGACTGGGGGAGACCTGGTGGACAGGCTCCTACGCCTGTAGCCTACTCTGCTTGGATCGACCCTATGGGGTTCTGGCTGGGATGCACACCTACAGAGTTATTTGGATTAGCTGCATGTGGTAAGGTTAAGGTACGATCTCATTCCTCTCTTAATTCTAGCTAGGTTTGCATTGGGCAGCACTGATACGAAGAAGCTATTCAAGAGAGCCTAGCGAAAATTAGCCAAAACTGACAATGCAGCTGTGTACATCGGTTCAGACAAAAGGGATACCTGATTTATTCGATGTACTCAATGTATGTGGCACTCAATGTAATGCCTATCGGGTCGCAAGGAGATGCCAGTGGATAATAATAATAATAATAATAATAATAATAATAATATTGCACTTGATAAAGCGCCCTCAGAGAACTTAATCTCTTTCTAGGCGCTTTACATTTGCTGCAAAGTGATACGCAACAGAATAGTAAGTAAAATCATGCCTGAAAAACAAACAAAATGAATAACATGGTTAGGGGTTACATGCACTGGGTCAGCATGCAAATGTGGTTAGTGGCAGCATGAACAGTGTCAGCACGCATAAGCACATCGAGGACGAATCACAAGGACCCACTAAATGCTGTCCTAAATAGGTATGTTTTTAAGTTTCTTTTAAATGTGGTCAGGTCAGGGGATGTTCTGATGCAGGTCGGGAGGGAGTTCCAGGCTGTGGGAGCATACGAGCTAAATGCACGGTCTCCAAAGGATTTAAGGTTTGTACGAGGTATTTCTAGACTGTTGGATTCAGAAAAGCGAGTGGTACGATGCTTTGCCTGATGGGGTAGTATATCTGAAAGATAGGCTGGAGCCATAGAATGAAGAGACCTAAAAGTGAGCGACAAAACCTTGAAGTCAATCCGTTGCTTGACTGGTAACCAGTGCAGGCGGCGAGAGAAGTGGAGTAATGTGGCAACTGCGACGCTCACGACAGACAAGCCTAGCTGCAGAGTTTTGCACCAGCTGCAATCGCCTGATCGCACATGCTGGTAGGCCAGTAAGCAGTGAGTTGCAGAAGTCGAGACGAGATGTCACGAATGCATGGACCAACTTGGACGTGGTATCCTTATCTAAACAAGCCCTAATTTTTAGCAATGTTATGAAGCTGAAAATAGGCTGATTTGACTGTGGAGCTGATGTGGTCGTCTAACGAGAGGTCGCTTTGGAATATGACACCTAGATTTCGAGCTGATGCAACTGGAGATATGCTGGCAGAGCCAATTTTGAAAGTCAGCCTTTCCAATTTCTGAATAACACTAGGTTTGCCCATAACTAGTAAGTTAGTTTTATCATCGTTTAGTTTTAGAAAATTTGCTGCCATCCATGATCGGATGTCATCAATGCATGCAGCAAGTGAGTTGAGAGAATTTGAGGTGCTCGAAGGCTGGGAGGGATCAAAGCAAAGGTACAACTGAGTGTCATCCGCATAGAAGTGAAAGCCTAGATTGTGCTTGGCAATCACATCAGCGAGAGGGAGAGTATAAACGGTGAAAAGGACCGGACCTAGCACAGAGCCCTGAGGTACTCCATATTTTAGAGGTACTTCAGATGATCTTTGTCCATTCACGTCAACACTCTGGAGTCTCCCACTGAGATAGGATGTACTGCAAATCAGGGCTACAGGCTAAAACGAGTTTTAAGCAAGGTCTGGTAGTTATTATGCAAATTTAAAGACCATCGCGGCGACTAAAAATTTCTCACTTGCATACTACTGTTATATCTGAAATCGGAGCTGCTGCTGCCAATGGTCCAGATGGTAAAATGGTGGGCGGCCAACTGTGAGTCGCTGGCCTAAACTTTGACCGGCTCCCAGCTGGCTTGCTGGCAGCTGAAGTGTGCAGTACCCTCTAGGATGCCATCCCTTTAATGCTCTGCCCAGGCAGGCAAGCTCACGGGCCTTGAAGCACGGGTCGCGGCCTCCGGGCGCTCGGCTATAGGGTGGTGCAGCGCGCTTGAGATGGGGGTCCCACACGAAGCACACGACCAGGGCCGTACGACCAAGGTTTACCTCGAGCGACCGAACCCTCTTAGTGCCGCTCTGCCACCAAGAGTCCAGGTCGCCCAGGCAGACACCATCCATTGCCGGTCTTGTTTGGAGCATAAATGATTAAGCAGCGTAGGTGCTAGCCCTCTTGTTCAACCCTCCGCATTGGAGACATCAGCGGCGAATTAAATAATGCAGCAGCATTGACTGCATCTATCGTGGGTCGAATCGTCAGCTGAAATCGGCGGGCTGCTCGGTCGCAGCACCAGCCCTCAGCTACCTCGCGTGACTAAGCAGGCTAAATGTGCCTGCTCTCTTATCAGCCAATGACTCGGGTCTGTGCAGTTCTAGGAACTGATGTGACGTGCTACCGGATGCCGGAGAGGGTAGACGCTACCAACGGCCGGCTCGACGTCGCGTCGTCGTGCTTCAAAACGCTGCCGCTTGCAAAAAATTTCTGCCCCGACGACGGTCAGTTAGTGTTGGCTAGTTCAGTGTTGAAACTTATCGTGTTATGCGGTCCAGCTTCATCGCCGCAGAGATTTTCCTCCAGCCTTTTGATTAAGGTAGTTATAATGCCACCAACTTTAAAAGCGCCGCTTCAACTCTATTCGACGTGCGTCGAGACGCTGTCGTATGACGGGCAGCAGGCGCGGGATGCTTGCTGGACGGGAAGAGGATGAATTGCTCGGAGAGCACTCGATTGCTGCGAGATGGTCAGCCAGTTCTGGGCAATCGTTTCGATTCAGTAAGCTAGCTCCCAACAGAAGTGAAATACGGCATGCGCAGTGCGTCATCGTCATCATAATCGTCCAAGTTTCACGAGTAAATGTTTGTGAACCTTCTAAAGGGTGACTGAACTCGAGACCGAAAAGAAGGCCCTACACGACACCGCGGCGAAAATGTATCGTAAAACTGGAGGAAAAATTTCACATCCTGTCATTCATGAGTTGAGCCCACGAACTGCGAAGTCAACCTTGCAAGTCCAAGAAGTTCACTCAGCTCGACGCAAAATTAATAATAATAACTCACTTGATATAGCGCCCTCGGAGAACTCAATCTCTTTCTAGGCGCTTTACATTTGGTGCAAAAGAAAACGCGATCGAATAGTTAGCGGTAGGTAGCCTGCTCAATGAATAACAAGAATAACGTGAGTAGGGGTGACGTGAAAAATGTTCGCTGTCATACGAAACTGCCGTAGTCCCGGAGGAATTTTTATGACAGCGCGCAAGAACAATGTCAGTCTGGCCGTGGCGGCGACGGTCGTTATTCGCAGGGTATGCGAGAGAGAGATTGCAAAGGGTCAGCAATGCTAAGGGGAATGGCCAGAAGGTACAATGAAGCCGCCCCTATTAAGCAGCTCTCCGCTTTTACTCCGCCGACACCGCCGGAGCCGCAGCCGACTTCGCGGCGATGGCACTCGGCCTGCGCACCTGTCGCTCGCTCTTACGGCACGGACACTTACTAAAGCGCTACGGGATGCCAGGATTGCAGTTTCAGGATTGTAGCGACTCCCTCCCTCTCTTGCCGTCGACCGTCGGCTGAAATCCCGCAAAACAAACTCAGTCTGCATTTGTTGTTAATTTATTAGGCGCCTAGCTCGAACACCCCGCTACCTGCGGCGCAGCTTTCGCCGACAGCAAAAGGCACCGCGAACCTCAGCACAATGCTGGCTGCCCGGGCGTAGGCCCGAACGCTTGCACTGTTTCTCGCGTTAATCTGTATAGTATTAAGTACCCGTCCAGCGTGTTGTGGAGGCGCGTCTGTAGCGGCTATCAGTCAAATGTAAAGTGCGCCTAGAAGGAGATTGAGTTCTCTGAGGGCACTATATTAATTGTATAATTTTTACTATTATTATTATTATTATTATTATTGTTTCACGGTGCGAGCATGAGGGCCGGTGCCTTTATCCGCCAGCATGAGCGTGAAGTACAACCGTCCCTCCCTCTCTCTCTCTCTCTCTCTCTCTCTATCTCTCTCTCTCTCTCTGCGTCTCTATCTTTCTGTCTGTCTCTGTCTGTCTGTCTCTGTCTGTCTCTGTCTGTCTCTGTCTGTCTCTGTCTGTCTCTGTCTGTCTCTGTCTGTCTCTGTCTGTCTCTGTCTGTCTCTCTCTGTCTGTCTCTGTCTGTCTGTCTCTCTGTCTCTGTCTCTGTCTCTGTCTCTGTCTGTCTGTCTCTCTCTCTCTCTCTCTCTCTCTCTCTCTCTCTCTCTCTCTCTCTCTCTCTCTCTCTCTCTCTCTCTCTCTCTCTCTCTCTCTCTCTCTCTGTGTGTGTGTCTCTCTCTCTCTCTCTCTCTCTCTGGCCGTCATTTCAGATGGCATTTATGGGATTGCTATAGATAAGGATAATCCAGTTCCTCACGATCGTAACTCGGGAACGGCTAATAATCTCTATCGCTTTTATACTCCGGCTGATTTATCCTGCTAGCGTTCCACTGCCTCTTCACTATAGGGCTGCCGTCGGCCGGGTTAGTAAAGGGAGCATAACACAAACGTCAATTTTAGGCGTCAATTTTAGGCTTCGTCACCTTGTCAAGCTCTAACGTAAATTTCTACCGAACATTTACGGACATCTCGCAATGCTATTTTCTTTGTTGTGATCATCGACAGCTTGTATGCCTTGAGCCGGGCTTCTAAGCATCGTTTGAGTGATGGCTTCACTAACGTTCGGGTCGCCGAAACTTCTCTCGGCTATAGCCAAGGGCGAAACCTTTAGCTTTAGCCCTGTCCGGTAAAATACCTGAAATAATCTCAAGCTAGGACACGAATTGCGTAAGCAGCACGAGGAGAGTCACGCGCGGTGGCGCAAGCGATTGCAACTGCGAATTATCACGCTCACCTCCTTCATGGTTTTGCCAATATAGTGTTCAGTCGACAATCTGTGGGCAATGTAGGCGGTGTCAGGGGATCTCTTAGCTGAGTATACACCCGAGGTAGTCTGTCAAAGCAAAGTAAACAATTTGATTTCGATTTTTGGTATTCCGAACACGAAGTGCAACCCATTTGCTTTTACGACACGCCGATTCAGTAAACCTAGCTCGGTCGTAAACTCGTCAAGCTGGCTGACTTTCAGGGGCATAGTGCATTACATTTATCTAGTTGGAATCTAATAGCACAAGCAAACCGCAGACGTAGCCGGAGAGACCTCACAATCATCAACCTCTAGAGGTTCACCAAGTCGATGAAAATACGAAGAGGCATTACCGAAATGTAGAAAGCAAAAGGCAGACGAGTGCCCTTATCCGTCGTCATAAAGCATTGGTACATAACGCCTTGCTGCGACGTCAGCTCATTTCGCTCCGTCGCAGAGGCGCGGGTAGTCGTTGGGAGCCTGGCATGAGTGGCTAACTGTGCAGAAGGCAGCGCCATCATCAGCACCTTCACAGATAAGCGAAGAAGCTGGACAGTTATCAGATTATAGTAAGCTTTTGCTTCGCCGCTTCTGCGTGGCGCCTGCATTTCAGGCAGGCGCCACGCGGTCGACCTGGCAGCAGGCTAATCACCTTGGTGGCTTGGCCTATTTGAGGAGTACAGAATTTAGTTGGGCCGAAACTTTATCTGTAGCCTCGTTCTGGCAGCGGATGACTGGATCGCGACCAGCAGTTGCTAAATACCTTTTATTTTCCTTCTATCTGACTGCAAAGCGTCCTGGCGAATTTGCTCCATTCTCAACAGCTATCGCACTGCCGCTGCCAAATTTAAGAAACCCGTGTGTGGTGGCACCTGAACGAAAGTCCTCGGCCACAAACGCAGCATGCGCTAGCACTGCAGACACATTACAAATGACTGAGAAGTTAGCACCTCTAAGATTAGTAGCTAAGGTGACTCAAAGGCGGACGCAGGAGCAGCACGAATGGAATCGCGTATGGCGAAAATAGCATAGGACAGCGATAAAGAACGACCTTATCACACAAAAAAAAAATACGTGCCCTTATTAACGTGTATCTTTATATTCAACAGCGTGGGATTGTCACTTCTGTCCTCTTATCAGCATGAAGTAGTAGTCCCGAAAGATCAATTCAGACGGCTTCACTAAGACCTAAGCTATATATTATGATATATCCGGGTTCTAACGATTGTAACTCAGGAAACGCTAAGAATCTCAAGCGCTTTCGTTATTTGGCTGTTTTAGCATCCTGGCGTTTCAAGTTGAGGGTCCCTTGGGTGGGGTTGCATGTGCAGCGAGTTACTATTATTGCGACCATTACTATATGGCACTGCGCAAGAGGCCGGGATCCCATCGCCGATGGCCCTACTACTGGCTCGCTGCGCAGCACCTTGCCTGTCCAACGAGCTTGAGCCAGGGTTCTACTAACTGATGATTTCGCTAATGATGATGCTTGAGGCTAAATTTATTGGATCGCCTATCCTCAACAACAAGACAATCTGTCGGGTCCGCTTCTAGACCGAGAGAGAGAGAGAGAGAGAGAGAGAGAGAGAGAGAGAGAGAGAGAGAGAGAGAGAGAGAGAGAGAGAGAGAGAGAGAGAGAGAGAGAGAGAGAGAGAGAGAGAGAGAGAGAGAGAGAGAGAGAGAGAGAGAGAGAGAGAGAGACTGAGAGCTTAAGAGATTGAATAGAGTCGTGAGAGAGACTGGGGCAGCTAGAAACCTACCTACAGAGAGCGGACTTTACAGCGACCGAAGCCCGATCGCGAACATTAGTGGTATAATTTACGCGGAAAGCGCCTCGCGTCCTCCCGTCGACCTCCACTTCCGCTCCAATTGCCCGCTCGTCGATCTCCCGCGGCTGCTGCGCTCGTTCTTTTACGTCGCGCGAGTCGAACTAATCGACGCCGTCGATCCCGCTGGCTGCAGCTACGCATTCGCCGCGCCGATCGCCGCAACGATCGCCGCAACGATCGCCGCGCCGATCGCCGCAACGAATGCCGTCGCAGGCGCCCTTATTTTTCCAGACCGAGGCGCTCGAGAAAGCAAAGCAAACCACAAAGTCTGTCCGTAGTATTCGGTCGCTGCGAGCCCACGCCCCGCGCCGCCGAGCGCGCGGCGCGGGCTCGCGCAGACGCCGGACGTGCCCCGCTCCGTCCCCCTAGCGCCGGTCCTGCCATTAGCTGCGCCAGAGATCAAAGGTTCATTAGCGAGCGCATTCCTGGCACCGCGACCGACCCGCGCTATCATTGGCCTCCCGGCGGCGACCTCAGCGGCCTCTGCAGTCGGCCGATAGCCCGAGGACGTACCGCTAGAGAGCGCCACTGGCGAGGTGCCGCAGCCTGCCCGTATCGACTGCGTACCCAGACCGCTTGTCGCTAGGCGGTTCCGAAATCGACTCGGCCGCTCGCCAGTCGGCCACCACCGGTGCCCGAGGCGGCGGCGGGCTGCCAAATGGAGCGGGTAGCCTGAGGTTTGGTTTCAAATCGATACGACCTTAATTGACCGCTGTCGGACGCCTGCTGCAGTCACTCGGTACTCCGGCCCGCCCCGTGCTCCGCGCTTCGGCGCTCGAACCTTGGGAGCTTACAGAGCGAGCGAGCGAGCAGCTCCGCGGTGGCAGCGGCAGCTGATGGCCCCGACGGAGAAGCCATCTGCTCTTTTTTCGGTCTGTGTGTAGTGCAGACCGTGGAATCCAGCCCACCGGCGGCGCACTGCTGCCTGCCGCGTAGGCAGCGTTTCAGCAGCCGTCGAAGCTGAGCGTGAGCGCCAGTCTCAGAAGGATCTTGAAAACGAGCAACCGAATATTTCCGGAAACTCTCGGCCCGCTTCGGCCGTCAAAGGCTCTGGCGGGCGGCTGCCTCTGCACGACGGCCGCCTCTGTCTAGAAGCGGTTCTACGGCGTCCACCTACTCTGTCTAGAAGCGGTTCTACGGCGTCCACCTACTTTGCTTCCATGTCTATGGAGGCCGCAGCGTCCCCAGCTTCTAGAAGCCATCGAGAAGCTTCGCCGAACGGTGCGGGCGACGCGAGCTACGCTAGGTTGTGATGAGACGAGCCTTTGGTAGAAGTGAGATTCGCCTGCCAAATGACGATCGGCTCGCCAAGCCGTCCACGCGCCCGAAGTGGCGGGAATATGACTACTGCGAGATGACAGCGAGCAGGAAGAGGGGAGTTAGTGGGACCGAAACCCTCCACATCCCAAAGCGGTGGATTCGGGCTGTTACAGCCGTTCAAGCCCAGGGCCCATTTTGCCCCTAGTTACCCCTAGTCTACGGGATACGACAGGCGACCTCGAGCAGATCTTTTAGCTAAGCATACATACACCCGCTGGCAGACTTTAGAAATGCACTGAACAATTAATTTGCCGAGAATCAGAGCAGGTTTTCCACGCATTGCTTTTATGATACGCCGCTGCAGCAGCCATAGCCTATATACATTTCATTTGTTTAGCGCCCTGGGGAACTTAATCTCTCTATTCGGGCGCTTCGCAAATGCCACAGGGCTCGAGTCTACGGTTTTGGTCATGAAATACGTTCACCTTGACCTCGGTCGTTAAAGGCGAGCACCTTAACCAACGGAGTCAAGCCAGAGCACGGAGATAAAAAATGTTACCCGGCGGCAAGTCTGCCACAGCTGCTGTACCTTAGAAAGCCTCAACTCAGAAGCAAACCCTGCAGCTGCCTAAATATTGTTTCAGGTAACCAACCGGATGTGACTAACAATACATTTCTTGCGGCCACCAGTGACAAGAGCATAGAAAATGTTTGCATATATATATATATATATGTATGTATATAATTCATTTGTATAGCGCCCCAAGATAACTTAATCTCTATTCAGGCGCTTCACATATGCCTCCGGGCTCGAGCCCACGACCTCAGCCAGACCGTGGTCGGGGGCGAGTACCTTAACCGCTGGACCAAACCAGCTCGGCGAATCAAGCCTGTGCACGAAGGAGCCCCTTCCCTTCGACGAACGCGGTTGTAACCTTACGCCGTTTTCGACACATTGGCTGCGAAGATAAGTTTTTGCCTAGACCAACTTCCAATGTCATTGGAATCGTCACCAAAGAAGCCAAGTCAGAATTATTCCTAAAGAAGGAATAAACATCCCTAAAGTCAGCAGAAACGCAAAGACGAGTCGGCAAAACGCGGAGACCATGAAATCGATAGTGCTCTCCTGTCATCAAAAACATCGCTGTATGACATATAGCACTGTCGCCGAACTGATGCTTGCCAAAACAAGGTTACCCGTTAAGCAGGTACTGACAGCCTCTAACTATCCTACGACTCGCACTGCTGACATCGGCAGCAGTGCGATCGCAGAGTAGTAAAGCAGATTTACCACCGCCAGAGAAGCAGCGCATTACGTCAGCAGTACGTACATTAGCAGACTCGAAAAAGCTACAGCAGTCGCTGGCTCGAGTCAGTGGCGACAAGCGACGCAGGAGGAGCGATCGCTTCGTCGTTCATAAAATCTTCTGCGACGGTTTAAGGTACCGGAAAATCTGCACACCACCAGCAGTTCTACGCCCTGGCGTAAGGCCATAACTCTGGTTTCCCATGCCCTATATCGTTTCCCAATTTCCCCACGTTTAGCTTCAACCGTGGCCAGCACCTGCGCTCCAGGGGTCACCTTATTGCCCTTGACGTCGCCTTGATTAGCCGCAGTAGGGCCATTCCTTAATGCCTGTCCTTGGCACCCTTAAGCTCCTGCTTTTCAATGCTGCTAACATTCCATGTACTATACATTAGCAGTCAGTAGATTAGATTTTCTGCCACTAGCCGTGGCTGCAAATATCGTTTATCTGCGAAAAGAGCAATGGCTATCTTCATGAACGTACGCCGAACTTCAATCGGACGCTCAGTAGCTGTGAATATTAAGTCTTGAGCTATTGGGGTAAGGTCTTTCTCATAATTCAATCAAGTTCAGCACAACATTGATCTGTGATTCGCGTAAGCTAGATAAAGCACAGCTCCTTAATTCCCCGAAGTTTAGCAGAGAATTTTCCTGAAGGTCCAATTGCGGCACACAGAGCAAGCAGTCAATCGGCTCATAGACACTAAATTCCTCGAACAGTGCTTGTCTCGCGTCCACCCAGATCGAATGGCATACTTCGGGTATAATGCTCCCCGATATAGCCACAAGCAATGAGATTAGCGCTAGAGGACTGCCAAGGGTAATCGGCAGTTATCCGAAACGTCCAATACTAAATCTCATAGACGCCCTGTCGTGAAATAAAGGTCCTCACCTTAAGCATGGTGCATGTAACAATGCTAGTCATTGCAGACGCGAGAAAAATACTAGATCGAAGCTTGTGCCTCGAAGCATGGCGATCGAGTCGGAGATGCTGCTTCGCTACATGAAAGAAAGCTAAATGTAGTAGATCGCGGCGGCAATAAAGAGCGGCCAAATGTAAATATAAGAAGTCCACATACTTCGCCTAGAGCAGTCTATTCTGCAGCCTCGGATGCTAATCTGTACAGTAACCCAGCCATGGCGTCAAATTCGCTTCGAAGAAACAAGTACAACGGGCTCAAAAGTGCTACAGACGTCGTGGTGCTTTTTAAACTAAAGATTGCAAAATATCTTGCTCCTATAGGCTATAATTCAGGATTATCTCAAGGTCTGTTATAATCTGGTTGATGTAGCAGGCCGGAGTTTTATTAGACTTTTTCGCTGCACGACAGACACACGGTGGAACTAGCGAATTCGCCTCGGAGCATGACCATAAGGTCGCAGAAGTAGTTCCTGCATGCGCAGGCACGCAGGTGAAATTAGAACACGATATAAATCAGCATCGTCCGTACACCTCAGAAATAGCGGCGAAGGGCTAAGGTGCTCGCACTTCACGACCCAGGTCGTGAAGTGCGAGACGTGCAGCAAGAAATCTGTACTACCCACTGCGAGCAGAAGTCATATCAGCCAAGGATGTTCTGCCGAATATACACGAGCCTTCTAAATCTGATGACCTTTTTAAATAAGTCTGTAAAATTTCGTAACGCAGTGCGGCTCTGTATTACTTCCATGGCGAGAGGGAAACCACCGTCCAGCTTGGAGGCTCGGTAGGAGCCGATGAATGATTGCATTAGTAACTCATTGTTAAAACATAAGCGTTACATGACGGTGCATCCTGTTCGGAGTTGTTATAATTCATGAACTGCTAAAAATTTGAGACTGCCGTCGAGTAGAGCGGCCAGTATTTAAATATGCAGTACCTGCGGTTATCGCTCATTCATTCTATGTGCCCTTTGGGGTCAGTTAAAATGACTGTTAAGGGTAGTCTGGGTCATTTACACGGACATCCTGCCATGCAATACTAACGTCATTAATATGTCATTAGCCTCGGGTCATGTCCCAGCACCTTTCAAAAAAGCTGTAGTCAGGCCACTTCTCAAGAAAGCGACACTAGACCAAGAGAACTTGAGCAACTACCGCTCAGTCTCCCTTCTACCATTCCTATCAAAGACACTGGAACGGGTCGTGGCGGACCAGCTGAATTCATATATCGGTACTTCACACCTTGCTAGTAAGTTCCAGTCTGGCTTTAGAGCTAATCACTCCACAGAGTCAGCATTGCTTAAGGTATACAACGACCTACTTAGGAATGCAGACATGTGTAGAGTGTCTCTGCTTGTTTTGCTCGATCTTTCAGCAGATTTTGATACCATCGATCACAAAGTTCTTCTAGAGCGCCTCTCATCTCGCCTGGGCATCACGCCTATCTCTCAGATATACTCCCCCATCAGGCCTAGCATCGTACCACCCGCTTTTCGGAATCCAACAGTCTAGAAATACCTCGTACAAACCTTAAATACTTTGGAGACCGTACATTTAGTTCGTATGCTCCCAAAGCCTGGAACTCCCTCCCAACCTGCGTCAGAACATCCCCTGACTTGATCACATTTAAAAAGACCTTAAAAACACACCTATTTAGGACAGCATTTAGTATGTCCCCGTGATTCGTCTCTCATGTGCTTATGCGTGCTGACACTGTGCATGCTGCCACTAAGCACATTTGCATGCTGACCCTGTGCATGTCACCCCTAACCATGTTATTCATGTTGTTTGTTTATCAAGCATGATATTACTCACCATTCAATCGCATTTCCCTTTGCAGCAGATGTAAAGCGCCTAGAAAGAGATTGAGTTCTCTGAGGGCGCTTTATCAAGTGTGTTATTATTATTATTATCCTGTTTATCCTAGCATAGTTGGTAAAGGCTAAATCAGGGGTAGGAAAACTTTCCAGAATACAAGGTTATTTCAGAAAGTCCAAAAGGCACACTAGGCCAGAAGAAACCACGGTGGAATGGGCGTGGCCAGACGAGTAAACAGATGGTCGCAACAGACGCACAGACGTTCATGGCAATTATAATGGTAGACATTTATCATTCCTCCCGGTCGAGCGCTTCCGTATCATAAAGCGCCTGATATTAGTTCTAAAAATAAACACGAGCCAGAGCTTGAGCTGCAACCAGCAGTAAAAGGGGAACGAATTCGTGACAATTCAATTAGGCCGGATCCAACAATAAATAACTAGGGGCGTTAGGCTGAACTGGAGTACTAGCGAGGGCATCTAGTATCTAGCTAATAATAATAGCTAGCAATAACTAATAGTAATAGTAATAGTAATAGCTAATAATAATTATAATCATAATATCTAGGGCATCTAGTATCTAGTATCGTGCCGAAAGGCTGGAGTATTCCGACCTCTGAGCTACTTCTATACAATCACTGCATTACTGAATATTAGGTTCGAGTGCAAATGAAATGAAGACACGGGCGCCGTTTCCGGCGTAAATTCATAAGTTGCCTTGCTGCAAAACGCACCCCTGAAAGATATTAGCTACCTGAAGTTTGAAAAAACCCGGTGTTAAATGTCATTCTGTCGCAAATTCGAGCTGGACTACCACTACGAAGATCGAGTCAGTTTCAGAACAAAGGTCTATTTTCTGGAAAAGATTATAATAATTACAATAAAACGTTTCATAAAGCACCCTCGGAGAACGCATTCTCTTTCTAGGCGATATGCAATTACTGGAAAGGAAGCGTGATCGAATGGTTAGTGGTAGCATGCTCAATAAACAACAAGAATAATACGGTTAGGGGTGACATGCACAGGGTCAGCATGCAAATGTGGCTAGTGGGAGCATGCAACAATGTCAGCATGCATAACCACATCAAAATCGAATCACAGGGACTAGAATCCAAAAGCCGGTGGTACGATGCTTAGCCTGGTAGGGGAGTAGATCTTATAGGCAGGCTGGAGCCAAAGAATGAAGAGAGCAAAAAGTGAGTGACAAAACCTTGAAATCGATGCGTTGCTTGAGTGGGAGCCACCGCAAGTCGGCGTGAAGTGGTGTGACGTGCCAACTGCGACGCTCACTACAGGCAGGCCTAGCTGCGGAGTTTTGCACCAGCTGTAAGCACCTGAGTTTGCATGCCGTAAGGCCAGCAAACAGTAAGTTACAGAAGTCAAGACGGAATGTCACAAATGCATGGACCAACTTGGACGTGGTAACCCTGACTAAACAAGCCCGATTTTTAGCAATGTCATGTAGCTGAAAGTAGGCAGACTTGACTTTAGAGCTGATGTGGTCGTCTAATGAAAGGTCACTTTGGAACATGACAACAAGATATCGTGCAGATTTAATAGATGTGCTTGCAGAGCCAATTGTGAGTGCTAGCCTTTCCAATTTCTGAATAACACTTGGTTTGGCCACTATTAGTAAGTTGGTTGTATCATCATTCAATTTAAGAAGATTTGCTGTTCGAGCCATGAGCACAGCCTGGTTCAAGGAGCAACTTGCTAATGGGCATGAAGTTAGCAGTATTTGGCTGGTCTACTCTCCCTCAAAACAGTCGGCATATCACTTCTGTTGTTTGTTCTTCCCTGTGTCCACCCAAGTTCCCGATCGCCACTTGAATTGGCATATGGGTCTAGCCAGTGGAGAAAACGCGAAAAACTAATCACCCGTGAAAACAGCATTTCTCACCGTCAGGCTTTCACCACATGAAAAGAAACAGAGAGGATACTTCTCAAAGGACGTGGAATAGATACTGCTGCTGAGGCACAAATCTTATCGAAAAAACAACAATGGCATGAAGTCCTTAAGAGAGTTCCTAGCTGCATCAAGTTCTTATTTTCTCAAAACCCGGCATTTCGTGGTCACCAAGAGAGTTTTGGCCTGGCTGGTGAGAAAAATATTGGAAACTTCTTGGGACTTCTTGATCTTATAGCTCAGTACGGTCTTCTTTTGTAATAACACCTTCAACCATGCCAGAAAGAATACAAAGTCAGTCTCTTATCTGTCTCCTCAAACCCAAAATGAGTTTCTTAGTATACTTGCATCCACAGTCAGAGATATTCTACTCTGTGACATGTGGCGCATCAGGTACGATGGAATTCCGTTTGACTCAACTAGTGATTTGGCACACCGCGAGCAGATATCTGAGGTCATTAGATATGTCGATGTTGATTTTTCCAACAAAACAGTCATCATCAAAGAGTCTTTCCTGAGCTTTCTTAAAATCTACGCCAAAGATGCATGCAATAATTGAGGGTTTCATCTTGGAAAAACTCGAATCTGAATTTTTTTTGCAAGATTGCAGGTCGCAATGCTACGCTAGCGAAGCAGTTTATTCAGGGTTGCTGTCGGGTGTGCAAGAGAAAATACTGTCCAGAATGAGAAAGCAATGTTTGTAAACTGTGATAGCCACAGCTTGAACCTAGCAGGAGTTCATGCTGCAAGTCAAAATTCAGTTGCCAATAATTTTTTAGAATAATCGAGAGCACCTACTTATTCTTTTCAAGAGCAACTCTGATGTGAGAAGGTCTGAAGAAAGTCTTAGCCATCACTGTCAAACGTGACTCTGCGACAAGGTTTAGTGTAAGAACGGAGGCTGTGAAAACTATCAATGATGGACTGAATAACATGGTAAGTCTTTTTGAGCAACTGACTGAGGACGCAAGTGGAATACTTGAAACAAGAAGTGAAGAAAATTGTTGGCAGGCAGTCACAAAAATTGTATTTTGAACTTTAACGTGTTTGCTCTGTTGTAATTTTGGTGCAGCTTCTTACGGATTATTGACCGCGTTCAGAAAAGACTGGAGGATCCAACTATGAACTTTAAAAGACGCCTCTTGTGACCTCCACTCTCTTGAGATTGAGTTGTATCGACTTCGAGAAGACCAGCGCCAAGAATCACTGCTATACGCCAAATGGATGCGTGAAGTGTGGGGAGTTGCAGTTTAACGAAGAATCAGCCGAAGGACACAGATGCCTGGGATAACTCTTTCAAGATGTTGGTCTCACGGAAAAGGAAGAGATTTCAAGAATAATGAAGAACGGCATAGAGTATCTCCGACAAGAAACTCCAGCTAGTTTTTCTCTGCTCACAGATCTTGACGTCAAATTTGGTTTCTTTCTGAAAGTTAAGCAGCTTTGATGACACTTGAACGGACCAAACTCCGCCAGCAATGTCTATACCTTGGAGGCTTGCTTCTATTGTTCTGCCGTTGATGGAATAGAGCTGTACAAATTTTATTATGTGACTGTAAAACTGTTATTGCCGCACGTCATGACTCGGCACCCAACACCCCTCTGGAACTCGTGTCTTTCATTGTCAGTTATGGAGACGATGCGTTTCCTAATTTGAGAGTTGCGTTGCAAGTTCTTCTCACCATAGCTGTACCAGTTTCCAGCTGTGAACATTTCATTATCAAGCTGAAGATAATATGTCTTATCTGAGAGCATCTCTGGGTCAAGGTCGACTTTGCTTTGGTATAGAGCATCGGTCAAGCACAGAGAAAGAAGCACTAGAAACTATTGACTTTCAAACTGTAATAGACCAGTTTACCACGTTCACGGCCAGAAGAATTCACAAAGTTTAAAGTTGCGATAGCTACCTTGTACCTTCACTAGTTAATAGAACTTTCTCGACTCTATATGCCCACTATCGTGTGTTTGTTGCGTTTCTTCTGCGGTGTAGCTATTGTGCTGCAATTTTTGACAATGGGAGATGTTCAATTGTAGTTTTGTCGTAAGGCACCTTTAATCTTAAGGCATGGAAGCTATTCTTCGCTTCTGTCGGCAGCTATAGTGGGCCCACACGCGTACAATGATGCAGTACCTACAAGTCGTTGGCCGTGATTCAAAGGCTCACAGCTTCGCCGATATCCGTCGCGCGAGTCGGGTGGGGCTAGCACCGCTAGTTTTCACTGGATCTGAGCTTCGCTGCACCGCATTTGTAACATTGCTTTCATGATAAGTTTATAAGAGCCTTCATTCGAGCTATTGAACTTGTTCCTACGGGTCTTAAAAGACAGAACCCAATCCACCTGTGCAGGTATGTCACCGCCTTGAGGGGTCTGCACTCCGGCGACCATTATGGAACTTGTCCAATCATACATGGGAAACTTTATTAATCTGAAGGAAGCACTTTTCAAGCTATATACTCTCTAGCAGGTACACATGGTACTGTACGGTCCTCGGGAGATGGGCTACGAACACTGCACAGCCTTGACAGTAACCTCGGGGGAGCCCATGAAAATAGTGGAGTCGCTGATAACGATGGCCGAGGAGCGGCGCTTCGCGGCCTTGTCCAAGGACTCGATAAAGTTGTTCGCCGAGTCTGCTGGTCACTCGCTGTCGGACGAAGTGGCTAGCACTTTAGCTGAAGATGTCAACTATCGCCTTAGAGAGGCAGTCGCAGTACGTGTCTCCGGCACCCATGGGACTCCCGCTGACCTCGGGTTCTGCTTGTGCAACGAACGCGCGAGCGTCTTTGTGGGTGGGTATACGTGTGTTGAGTTAGTAACGGAACCCAGATATTGCCTTTTGAGCTGTATGGTTGACCCTAAGGGTTTCTTATTTTGAAAATTCTGGTAAGTGTTTTGTAGACCCTTGACTATTCTTTCCGATATCCTCTCGCCACGGTCTCCGATTCATTTGTATCGCAGATTGTCTCTTAAGACAATTAATAATTTGTGTGCTGTATTTACAGTGTGGCCGAATTTGGCCTTTTCAAAAAGCCTACTCGCTGTCACGACGTTTGTCGCTTTGCGTTGCCCCCGTCGATTTCGCTGTACAGGCATTTCATGTTTTGGAGGCCTTGATTATAATAGTAAGGCATTTGTATTGCACACGGAGTTTACTAAATTACGTTCAAGGAACTTAGTGTAAAGTAGTGTTTGTATGTTTCGCCGCATACCACTGTCAGACCCGGACTTAGCCAGTGAGAAATCATCTCTTTTGATCGGATAACTTCCGCAGAGACAAAGGACATGCATGGAAGGCCCGATGATCTGGTAGATTGATCATCAACTGTTCAGCGAGGCAGCTAGGTGACTGTGTGTGTATTGGTAGCTGCCAGAGCCTGTAGAGCTGTATTCCTCGAGAGACTGCGAGAAGCACTGAGGGCAGCCCCGGCCACGTGTGCATTGGAGGATCGGAGGTATCGGTATAGGAGATGCCGCTTTAGCTATGGGCTCACACTGCAGCCGCATTTCCCAGCACCGACCTTCCCCCCCCCCCGAGAAGCTTGGGCAGTGTTCGATGCAGACAGCCCACCGGATTTTGTGCCAACGATGTGTTTCAGATTTGATGCCACCGTAACAAAGCCAATGGGTACTTCGCTTGCACTTCACGATCCCGGTCGTAGGTTTGAGTCTGGCAGCAGACAGTTTGATATAGCTTGCCGAAAGCCCAGTGATAGCCACAAAGCTTATAGCCAAAAAGGAAAACCAGCAATATTTTATGGGCCTTCCTGCTGCATGTCCTTGGCTCTAGGTAGGCAGAGACATCGTTGTTGTCAGCTTTGATGGTATATGATGTGCTGTGCGACAGCCTTCAGCTTCTATCAATACTATCATTTTACTATTTACTGTCAGTTTCAACCTAGTCAGATGTCGGTTGTTATGCAATTTCTAACCTCTAGTGTTAAGTGTAGTGCTCAGTGGCCTGTCAACAGGTGGCTTTTTTCAGGGGTTTTTCTTTATAGGAGGGGCGACTTTGTAAGTCTGTTGCCTGTCGGAGTGGCTTTTGAGGGTCATATGACATGTAGGTTATTCAGGCAAACAGAATTGTCATGAGATTGCTCAGATGTGGTGTGCAAGTGTTTCCATGAAAATGTGTTTTCTCAAAATAGATGTACTGGATCGTTGCCGGGGGGGGGGGTAAGGTGCTTGCACTTCATGTCCCAGATCGTTTATTTGAGTCCTACAATTGGCAATCCTCAATTTTGCCCTGCAAGCTTTTCTTTGCACACCGAGAGCCTCTGACGCTTGAATTTGCTGTGGAAAACTCTTCAGCAAAACAGCTCTTTGGTGGCTTTGTGGAGTTACAGATGAAGATGCACACATGCATATATACACTCAAACGCAAACATATTTGGACTGCTGTGGCAGCCGCCATGATGGCTGCTTACTCGCCTGAACTTTGTGTAAATATCGAAAGTTGCTCTCATCAAAAGTATAATAATAATAATAATAATAATAATGTACTTGATAAAGCGCCCTCAGAGAACTTAATCTCTTTCTAGGCGCTTTACATTTGCTGCAAAGGGAAATGCAATTGAATGGTAAGTAAAATCATGCTTGAAAAGCAAACAAAATGAATAACATGGTTAGGGGTGACACTCACAGGGTCAGCATGCAAATGTGGTTAGTGGCAGCATGCACAGTGTCAGCACGCATAAGCACGTGAAGGACGAATCACAAGGACCCACTAAATGCTGTCCTAAATAGGTATGTTTTTAAGTTTCTTTTAAATGTGGTCAGGTCAGGGGATGTTCTGACGCAGGTCGGGAGGGAGTTCCAGGCTTTGGGAGCATGCGAACTAAATGCACGGTCTCCAAAGGATTTAAGGTTTGTACGAGGTATTTCTAGACTGTTGGATTCAGAAAAGCGAGTGGTACGATGCTTTGCCTGATGGGGTAGTATATCTGAAAGATAGGCTGGAGCCATAGAATGAAGAGACCTAAAAGTGAGCGACAAAACCTTGAAGTCAATCCGTTGCTTGACTGGTAACCAGTGCAGGTCGGCGAGAAGTGGAGTAATGTGGCAACTGCGACGCTCACGACAGACGAGCCTAGTTGCAGAGTTTTGCACCAGCTGCAATCGCCTGATCGCACATGCTGGTAGGCCAGTAAGCAGTGAGTTGCAGAAGTCGAGACTGGATGTCACGAATGCATGGACCAACTTAGACGTGGTATCCTTATCTAAACAAACCCGAATTTTAGCAATGTTATGAAGCTGAAAATAGGCAGATTTGACTGTGGAGCTGATATGGTCGTCTAACGAGAGGTCGCTTTGGAATATGACACCTAGATTTCGAGCTGATTCGACAGGAGATATGCTGGCAGAGCCAATTTTGAGAGACAGCCTTTCCAATCTCTGAATAACACTGGGTTTGCCCATAACTAGTAAGTTAGTTTTGTCATCGTTTAGTTTTAGAAAATTTGCTGCCATCCATGTGTGGATGTCATCAATGCATGCAGCAAGTGAGTTTAGAGAATTTGAGGTGCTCGAAGGCTGGGAGGGATCAAAGCAAAGGTACAACTGAGTGTCATTCGCATAGAAGTGAAAGCCTAGATTGTGCTTGGCAATCACATCAGCAAGAGGCAGAGTATAAACCGTGAAAAGAACCGGACCTAGCATGGAGCCCTGAGGTACTCCATATTTCAGAGGTACTTCAGATGATCTTTGTCCATTCACGTCAATACTCTGGAGTCTCCCACTGAGATAGGAATGTCCACTGGTTGCAGTTAGAAAAAGCCAAATGTTCCTAAATTTATCAGGGCATTGTGCAAATATAAAGCACCTAGAAAGAGATTGAGTTCTCTTAGGGTGCTTTGTCAAGTTTTTTATTATTGTTATTCTAGATTTATAAAGTTAATATATGATGTTGCACAGCCCTAGCTCGTAGCTGATCCATCGCGGCAAACTTGGGCCAAATACGACCCCAGGCTCATTGCAAGTATTCAAAAAAGTACAACAGTGGATGTGATACAAACGGCCAGTTGCCGTAACCGTAGCGAGACCTCATTCCGCAAATCCTTGATGGGGTTTAGGTCCCGAGGCTGACTCGGCCACTTGGTACCTGTCATAGGTAAGGTCATAGGTCATATGAGGGTAACCGAACTCGGATAAACTGTTTCGAAAAATAGTTAACTTGGCGGCGTTTTTTGGGCCGTTGTGTCTGAAAATATTGTCCAGTCCACCAAGTGCTGTGGCATTTGGGATTCCGATGTTTGGAGCATCTAAATAAACATCTTGGGTCATGATGTTTGAGATGTGGTACAGGACTCCGGAGATATTTCTGCTATTGTTCACCAATACCACATCTTTTCCCCAGAACTTAACCGTTGGCTTCTAGCATTTGGGTCAGCAGTCTGCATTGGGTCGGCCGTAAAGTCTTATCGTGTATTTAGAAGAGAGAGTGAGTTTGCTCTCGTCACTCCATACAATTACACCCCAATCTTCAAACAGTATAGTGGATCCAGATATTGGGTCTTTGTAAACAGCCTACGATATTCTTTCGAACAGAAGTGTTTTACTCTTTGCGACTGGAGAATGGAGGGCAGCCTCATCTGATCGCCTTCTGACGGTATCACTGCTAACTTGCTTTCCAGACGATGTTTGCAGACTTTCTTAACGAGCTTTTGCCATAACAAAAACAGTCCTTTAAGGCCTCAAACTTTAGATAGCATTTTCCTGCCTTGCGTGGGGACGGTCCGACCGCCCAAGTGGCATTTTCAGGGCTCCCAGTCTTTTACACCGCCTTTTTAAAGTTGCACCCAACCGTAATCTTCGGTATTGTTGGAGTAGTAGCAATTTGACCACACGACCAGCCTCATATGGTGACATAATCCTACCCTTCAGCATGAGAACTCGATCACCTTCGGCACGACTCCTAGGCTTTGCGGCAAAATCAATAAGGCTCAATGGGTTTGCCACGTTATCCCGGGTAGTGCAAAGCCTTAGGGATTCAGTGCAAACTGATGAAGGGTTGTTTCTAGATGCTCTATTTTAGCTAAAACATGCCGTTTTTGAAGGAATGTGAAGGTTGTTTTGCTAACTTTTGACTTATTGTTTAATACTTGCATCATTATCATTGCAATCTTAACTTGGGTATCCAATAACTAGGGAACAGAACCTACATCTCAGCTTTGGTCTATTCGGGGGTGGGGAAGGCTTCGGAAAGGCTGCTGATCAAGCAAATCTGGACCGTGAAAATACTTTTTCGACGTCAGTGTTTTGTCACTCACTTTAGGTCCCTTCATTCTTTGGCTCCAACCTACCTATCAGATCTACTCCCCCACCAGGCTAAGCATCGTACCTCCCGCTTTTTGGAATCTAACTGTTTACCCTTACCTCGTGCAAATCTCAAATCCTTTGGACACCGTGCCTTTAGTTCATATGCTCCCAAAGCCTGGAACTCACTCCCGACCTACATCA
The DNA here is from genome assembly GCA_009760855.2 of Cristatella mucedo. Lineage (NCBI taxonomy): Eukaryota > Metazoa > Bryozoa > Phylactolaemata > Cristatellidae > Cristatella > Cristatella mucedo. Next base: position 3,078,362 of record WPIO01000028.1, read on the forward strand.
CGATATCTCCTGACTTGTCCACATTTAAACAGAAACTAAAAGCACATCTATTTATGACAGCATTTAATGGGTCCTGTGATTCGTCCTTTTATGTGCTTATTCGTGCTGTCACGTTGCATGCTGCCACTAACCGTACTTGCATGCTGACCTTGTGCGTGCCACCTATAACCAAATTGTTCTTGTTGTTTATGGAGCATGCTACCACTAACCATTCGATCGTGTTTCCTTTGCAGCAAATGTAAAGTGCCTAGAAAAAGATTGAGTTCTCTGAGGGAGCTATATCAGATGTATTATTATTATTACTTTTGCTTTTTGAGTGTACATCTATCCACGCATACTTTGTGAAACGTTGGTGTACTTTGCTTGTACTTTGTGTGTATCATCGAACCGGTTGCCATCGCAGCTCCTTCAGTAAAGGAGACACGTGGCCGAATATCTGGGATTTGTTGACTAGCCTTGCACCTATATGGCAGTCATTTTTTCATGGATGCAAATTAGCCAAAGAAGACTAACTTGGCAATTTTGTTAATCTAGTCAATTTGTAGTGCTTGTGTGGATGAAAACCTGAATTAACCTGCTTAGATGCAACCTTAGTGAAAACGATAATGCACCACATGTGCGTGTGAGCTAAGTCTCTATCCGGGAGCTGTGTATGGGCCAGAAACGAAGACCGTCAATTGGTTAGTGATAGCATGCATAATTACAGCTTGTGTAAGCAGACAAAGGGCAACTCATATGGCTGGGGTAAATGGTGTGAGTAGCAGGTAGGTTTTGTTTGTGCTTATTTTTAAATGTCTACAAGCCTGGGTCTTAGCCCAGGGGTAATGTGCTCGATCTTTACGACCCTGGTTGTGGATTCGAGCCCTGCAACGGGCGATGTTTTATTGCCCTCTGCAAGCGATAGTCATAGCCGTCAAGGCTTCTCTGCTGCCATGTAAATGAGGCTGTTCCTTATGTCGTGACGTCAGTCGCAGGCAGGGGTGAGTTCCAGTTTGTGGGAGCAGAAGAGCTAAGACACATAAAAACTAAGAATTAAATGACCGGAGTCCGAGAATTGGGTGGTACGAGGGGAAGCCCGTGAAGATGTATTTTAGCTATGTTGGCCGGAGCAAGGGAATGAAGGGACCTAATAGTAAGTAACATAATCTGGAAATGGATTCCATACTCTGCTTGATGGGATGGCCCAGTGTGGGTCAGTGAGATGTGGTGTAATGCAGCAGTGGCGACGTTCACTACTGGCAAGCCTAGCAGCAGATTTCTGTGCCAACCTTGTCGTGTTTTCCATCGCCTAATGGGCATGACTTCGTGCCCGTCTGCAGCCGTCGCTCGTGCAGCTTCATTCTTTCTGGCAGATGTGCTGCTCGGCGTTTGCTCAGCGCGTCAGCCGGCACTTGCTGACGAAGGCCGGTACCGTACATGCTGATTTTGCAGGATAGTGCTCAGTTCATGAGACATTCGCGCCGGAGAAAGCTGATGACTGAGGATTTCAAGAAGGCTCTGAGAAGTGCAAACGTGGAGGTAAAAACAGCCAAGGGGGCACATGTGATTGATTGGCAGCGTAGTGTCTGGTTCTTCGTGACTCTATCCCTAATCTGTCGCTGTTCGCCGGACACTGCCGAAGCTAACCGATTTCTTTGTTCTTCGCTTCTTTTGCCTTAGCTTGGGCACACCCAGTGTTAGGCACCGAGCTGGTGTGGCCCGGTGGTTAAAGTGTTCGTCCCGATCAAGGTCTGGCCGAGGTCGTGGGCTCGAGCCCCGTGGCATATGTGAAGCGAAGTCCACACTTGACGACACAGCAATGAGTGCTAAGCTGGCGATCTAATGCTTGGCAGATGCCGGCAATCGGTCGTGGTTGGTCGGTTCCGTGCTACTGCCCGCTTCGAAAATTGAAGTCTCTTTCTCCACACTTGCTCGACAGTGGCCCCAGCGCATGAGAAGGCGCACGATTTACAACACCGGTTTGAAGCGCCATGCTGGCCTGCCCTCGATGGTATACCTAGCACGAGAGTGTTTCTTACAGTAGCAGCATCAGCGTACAGACTAAACTAAGCCCTCATCATGCCGGTCTCAGCCGACGAATCTGGCTAATATCGGTGAAACTGTGAGCCTGTGAAAGAAAAAAAACACCCAGCAGCTGGGCAGGTGCAGTACCAATGCACGCAGGTCTGCCCACAGTAGCGGCTGCGATGAAGAGCTTCCATGCATTAATATTAGAAGTCGTGTGTGCTCGTGTGCTCGTGTGTGTGTGCTCGTGTGTGTGTGCTCGTGTGTGTGTGCTCGTGTGTGTGTGCTCGTGTGCTCGTGTGTGTGTGTGTGTGTGTGTGTGTGTGTGTGTGTGCTCGTGTGTGTGTGCTCGTGTGTGTGTGTGTGTGTGCTCGTGTGTGTGCTCGTGTGTGTGTGTGTGCTCGTGTGTGTGTGTGCTCGTGTGTGTGTGTGTGTGTGCTCGTGTGTGTGTGTGTGTGCTCGTGTGTGTGTGTGTGTGCTCGTGTGTGTGTGTGTGCTCGTGTGTGTGTGTGTGCTCGTGTGTGTGTGTGTGCTCGTGTGTGAGTGTGTGTGTGCTCGTGTGTGTGTGTGTGTGTGTGTGTGTGCTCGTGTGCTCGTGTGTGTGTGTGTGCTCGTGTGTGTGTGTGTGCTCGTGTGTGAGTGTGTGTGTGCTCGTGTGTGTGTGTGTGCTCGTGTGCTCGTGTGTGTGTGCTCGTGTGTGTGTGTGTGTGCTCGTGTGCTCGTGTGTGTGTGTGTGCTCGTGTGTGTGTGTGTGTGTGTGTGTGTGTGTGCTCGTGTGTGTGTGTGTGTGTGTGTGTGTGTGTGTGTGTGTGTGTGTGTGTGTGTGTGTGTGTGTGTGTGTGTGTGTGTGTGTGTGTGCTATGAAAGTGTGCCTTCTGAAAGTATTTTACACAGCACAGCTAACAGAGGTGACAGCTGCACCTCCGGACGGTATCATTTTAGAAGTGCTCGTCTAGCCTCTGCCTCCTGGGCAGCAGTCTGGAAATGGACTCGCTAGTCGTGCTAGTCTGGAATCAGCTTTTGGCAATTGGAGCAGTAGCTGGAAGTCTGTGCACCCGTGTAACACCATGCTGGCTCTGCTTGTAGTACCGCCGTGTTTATTCAGTTTCATTTTTGTCGCTTGATTGTTTTTGAAGACCATGTTGGAGCTCTGAGCGTGTGAGCTGGCATCTTGCGATATTGCCGAATATTGTATCTTGCTGATATTGCAGAGCTGGTTTTGGGTCCCGTGCACCCGTTGCTCGAATTAGCCACGGATGCTCGCAAAGTCGTCTATGCTAACTGGTTGAGCAGTGAACTGGTAACGTCACCAGTTGCTGCTTTCTGTCCAGAGATGCTCGAGCCGATGGTAGAGATGCAGGTGTCTGCATGCAGGATTAGCTGTCTGTGTACACCTTGCCTAGGCTTGCACCATATTGGCTGACCTCTGGACAGTGCCACAATGTTATCAGGAATGGCCACTGCTTAGCATGCATATGAGCGAATCTGGTGTCGCGTGACCCTTGGATGTGGTTACAGCTGCTGGATCGGATGGTTTTGTTATTTCCTTACCGACTGTAAGGTGCTCCAGGTGGTTTTCTGGAACCGATGTCATGCTGCTCTCAAGCACTCACTGATGGTTTTTGTGGAACCGGTGTCACACTGGTCTCAAGCACCCGCTGAGCCAGATTTCAGTTGGTTGCTGGGTTCCTTTCTGCTGAGACCTATTTGTTGTGCTGCTCCTTGGTGTAGCTTGTACTGGGGCACTCTCGGAAGTCGTCTGCCAAGTACATTTGCATCGAAGATGCGGGTGGCATCTTTTGCGAAGAGAGTGATGATGATGTGGACCTGGCAACAGCACTCGACGATCCGTCCAAGCTCACGGTGCAGCATCCTGGACAGACTACGGTCAAAGGTGAGCAAAAGGTGAAGGCGAGGGCGGATCGTTTCACGGAGATCCTGATTTTAACTTTAAAGATCAGTCTTTTTCGTCTAGAGAGACAAGCTCTGTGACAGCGACTAGGCCAAAATGGTCACAGCAATCTGGCTTTTGGTTCTGCTGAAATACCTAATCTATTGTATGTGTGTGTGTATATATCCTGCAAGCCGTGAAGATTCATGTGGTCTAACAGTATACTAACTTCACTTATATATAAGTTTGATTGGTGTGACCCTCAGTGTGAGGCTCGAAAGAAGTCATGCCCAATGTAAATGCAGTGATTGCTGTCAGGTTCATGTCACCAGAAGAAACTAGTAACCTGAAAAATGCATTTGTGTTTAGTTTGATTATAAAATGTGGTACTTGTTGCCAACGACTTTTGAAACGATTCAATCTACCAGTAGTCACTGATTGCTTAATGTTTTAGCGGTTAAAGTTTCTTCACTAAGAGAATTAGCTGATGTTGAACATTATCTGTATGCAGTATCGATTGAAATAGAAAACTAAGATTGCTTACTTAGCAAGGCTGCAGATCAAATGAGGTAATTTCTAATAGATGTTGATGGGTTTTTAATTATCATGTGTTCATATTTTTCGCTAGTGTCGTTACTATTCGGCTGCCATGTCACCGGTCTCGCGTCTTTGGTCGCCTTCCAATGTGCTGGCCTCTCTGGATAGAGCAGTCTCATTACAATTGTAGCAGGCTTATAGTCACCTTACAGAAGTCTTCTCCATTAATGAGTTGCCGTTCGAATGCCTTAGATAAAGAGTGTGGATTTGGTGCCTTTTTAGCATGCCCAGGCCAGCTCGATTTGTTTTTGGCATGTCACACTGTAGCTCTGCTGTAAATTTCACTAGCCACGGATGTGGGTCATTGAGTGCCAGAATCGGTGCACTGTTTCTGGCTTTGGAAGTTCAGGAATTCGCTCTCTATGTCTGTGCATCGGCTAGTGATCACTTTTTTGGCAGACATCCTGCAAAATATCTGTTTGGACAAGGGTATGTTTGATTGGTGAGCCGTGATGGCAGGTGGTTGATTTTCACGATCGGGCCCGAGGTCATGGGTACGAATCCTGTGGTGGGTGATTCTATATCGCCGCTGCAAGTGGTGGTGATAATCGAAAAGGCTCTTCTGTTGCTATACAAAAGAGGCTGTTAAATCAGCTAGTATTTTTATCATGTTTTGTTGCTGTGTTGCTCTAACTCTGAAACTGGAAACAAACTGATGGAATTATGTAGGATAAAGTATCCCTTGAGAAAATGGCAGCAAAGAAGTGCGTGCACGAGTGTGAGTTAGTGTATTTCTCTGTGTGTATGCGCTTGCACCCGTCACTGATTGCATCTACACCTGATTGCATCTGCATACGTGTTTGTGTGTGTGCTTGGGGTGAGAATGTGGGACAGGAGAGAGTGTAGGAGTACGAGAGAGATTATGGCTGCCCTTGTAATGATGCAGCAAAGGGGAACCCTGCAGAAAAGAACTATGGCGATATGGTTGATTCACCTGTTAAGCGAGAGCAGCGTATTTTCATGTTTTTGCATTCATTAGCACGGTCTGTGGGTGTGAATGTGTGTCTCTTTAAGTTGCTTGGTGACCATAGGCCAGACTAGGCAGTGTAGTTTCACTGACTGTTTTTAATTCTATCCTTCCAAAAGACGTTCCACTCACACCTGTCTGAAGGCCATGGAATCATCCACGAAAACGGAGTATTGATAATGGGTGCTGTTCATTGATAGACTCTCATATAAATTGCATTGCCACTTCTAGATCTTCTATGAGATTAGTAAGTCAGTGGCATTTGAGGTTCTACTGATGTAACTGCTTAGCTGCCATTCACCGGAGATTCAAGTCGATGCCGTGCTTTAGATATAGCAGCTATGCCTGGCACTTCTGCAGTGTTGAATCCTGAGCACCCACTTGCCATGACGCTGCCCTATGCCAAAAGTGCTGGCGCCACTGCTGCAGAATGGTTCTTTGTTGTCATTGCCCTCGTGAGTGGATTAGGCAGCAGCCTGGCCTTTCTTGTACATTCATAGGCCTTTGGCTGGTGAGCTCCGACTCTGGTGGCTCTGGCAGCGCTGGTAGCTCCAGCAGTCCAGCCGCTGCACGAACGCTCGACTTGCCAGCAGCAGGCAGCGCTCCCGTGCTTCGGGAGTACTACTCTAAAGTGATGGAGGCCAGTCTCAGCTCAGACCCAGCGCTTTGCAAGGTAACCGGTCAGCTGTGAAGTGCCTTTCATAAGCTTTGATCTCCCTGTAAGTGCTGGTGATCTCGAATGACGTCATAGCCTTTCACTGTTTGTGGAATGACCTTAGGGTTGCTGCTCAGGTGCAGCCCACTTCGTATTGCTTTACCTGGGCTGCAAAGCATATCACAGTTAATAAAACCGAACTGCTGCTCATAGGACACCCTAAGCGTATGGCTGGATTAAAAGGCTTTGCTCTTATAATAGGTGACACTGTTGTGCGACCATTACCACGTGCTCGAAATTTAGGTGTCGTTTTTGACAACTGCCTAAATTTTAAAAGCTTCATTCAGAAAACTGCTTCTACGGCTAGCCATCACGTCCGATCCCTATCTAACATTAAGGGCTGTCTTCCACTGTGGCTTGCAAATAATTTAACTAGCTCCTTAGTTCTGTCTCGGCTTGATTATTGTAATTCCCTTTTGGCTGGGCTGCCAAATAAGCAACTATGCCACTGCAGCTGGCTATGAATATGGCTGCAAGGCTAGTCTTCAAGTCCCAGAGGTTTGAGGACGTGTCTCCTTTGCTAAAAGAGCTAGGATAGCTGCCGGTTGATCAACGGATATAGAGTAAAGTTCTTAAGCTAACCCACAAGGCCCACCACGGCTTGGCTCCTCCGTATGTAGCTGAACTGCTGCACCAATTTCAGCCTCTTCGTCCCCTCAGGGTATGGACAATGTGTATGGACAATAAATTTGCTGTTCCATTCCTCTGCTTAAAGACCGTTGGTGACAGAAGCTTTAGCTCTGCAGGTCCTATTTGTTTTATGAAGGTCCTGCTGAAACTATCGGTATAGATTTCAGGATGTTTTCAGTCAACACTTAAATGTGACCTAGTACCTTGATTTTAATTTATTTTTGCTGCTTTGAATCAAATATACAGTGTAGTGAAATAAGGGCTGTAAGACCTATGTATCGTTATTGACTTGTGAGAGCATACTGAACAGTCAGTTTACACCATGTAACACAGTTTTTGTTCCTTGGGACTAAGTGTTATTGTATAATTGCTCTTGTCTCTAAAGTATAGAAAGTGGTAATTATTACCTAAGAACATTGCTTTTACGACAAGGACAATGAACAATTTAAAATTTACTCATTTCTAAGGAGAATCAGACAAATTTGAATATTTTGGTTCACATTTGGTCAGAAAAAACAATTGAATCAATATTAGCATATGTGTATACTGAGTTTGCACAAAAATCACCTTAACAGACTTTAAGTGAGATGTGTCTCGAGATTTACTGTTATAATAAAAATCTCTTTCATGGATCAGCTCCTAAATGAGGTCTCCCATCACTATTTTGTTTAATGTTGTCCTTGATTGCAGCATTTTTTAAGTCCAGTAAATACTGGTGGATACGTGTGCCTTGCTGTGCCGACTACGCCGTCGCGGTCTCATTGAATTTGTCGATATGAGTATAAGTGATATGGACTTTAAAGGACATCCTGCAGCACATTGTGTCGAAGCTCTTGACCATAGTCTCAACCAGCCACACATAGTTTTCCACCTTTTGATTTCCCAGGAGGCTCCTAGTCACTATGACGAAGCTGTTCCAAGCTGATTCTCCTTACATGTGAGCTCGGGAAATTAATTGCAGTCAGTGTTCTTCTTTGTTTGAGGTCCCACAAAGATAATGCTTTGATCTTTATTTCGAAAAAGCTTTAGGGATAAAGTTTCGAAGGTATTCGAAGGCTGCAGATTCCTTATCCAGAGATGAAAGATAGATTGTTTCATCAATTGCCCAGTTTAATGTGTGTTAGTGGCATCAGCAGCTTCTTCAGTTCCGGTCCAAAAGTGGCTCCCACTTGACAATTGTTGCTCCCCACATAGAACTCGACTCGCTTTGGCCAGTCCTGCCTATGGTAGCATTACAGTACCGGCTGTCCCAACAGTAACGATATCAGGGAAAGCTGGTAAAAACCACGTGGAGGCCCATCGAGAATGCCACCATTTTAAAGTCTCTAATGACCTCCCAAACATATTATACTTCGCGATGTCCTGCAAGGTCTCGATGCAGTTGTAATCCTCTTTGAGGTCCACCGAGTGAGCCAGATGAAGAGAGTGGTGCTTTTCTCATTATGGAGCAAATATAAAATAAAAAATATATATATTTCATTTGTATAGCGCCCTAAGAGAACTTAATATCTATTCAGGCGCCTCACGTGTGCCACGGGGCTCGAGCCCACGACCTCGGCCAGACCTTGCTTGGGGCGAGCATCTTAACCACTGGGCTCAGCCACACTTGGAGGCTCTTGGATGATCTGTCAATGAAGAGGCACCAATCATTTTGGTTGCAGATGGACGATTCAAATGGCCTCAAACAGACTGTTCAGTTCACGTTGTGGCAGAAGCAAAGCATATCTTGACGGGTGAATAATATGGAGAAAGCTTGCTCTTCTGAACCGAGTCTTGCATGCATTCATTCAAGAAGTTCCGCTACTTCAGCCTGTACATCGAGAACTTTGGTCATGTCTCTGTGAAAGACCGGCCACCAACTGAGGCAGCTGACAGGTGCAGCTAGTCTGCTAGACTAGCTTGGTTAGTACAGACATGCATTTGAGATGGATCTACTGGTGGCTGTAGCTACTTTTGGGCGACCTGCCAAGATCACCAAGCTAAGGGCAATGAATTTAATCAAATTGGTGTTGCTGAACCCAGATAACCTTCACAGGCCATACATAGCCTGGTTTGTTGAAAAATCAGCCTAGAAGTACAAACAGATCTAATCTGTCCTTGTGGATTGTAGCCACTGGTGTTTCATATGTGGAATTTGTTTTCATCGTTTTGATACGTAAGCCGATGCCGGTGGTGGTGCTTTCCTTTTCTTTGATTGCGATGGGATCATAGCTATTCTTACTGATATGTTCTGTGCCTATTCAGGTCATCTGTCTCCATCTGCTTATTATGTTGAGCTGCTTCATTATGGCAGCGAACGGTTACACAAGAAAAGGAGTCTGTTGTTGTTCTGCTGTTATTAGTCTGACTCTCAAGTCTGTATTACAGGACCAGCCTTCCCATTGCTCTATAATAATTATAGCAATAATACACTTGATAAAGCCCTCTCAGAGAACTCAATCTCTTAATCTCTTTCTAGGCGCTTCACATTTGCTGCAAAGGAAACACGATCGAATGCTGAGTGGTATCATGCTTGATAAACAACATGAGTAACATGGTTAGGGTGACATGCAAAGGGTCAGCATGCAAGTTTGGTTAGTGGCAGCAGGCACAGTGTCGGCACGCATAAGTACATGAAGGACGAATCACAGCGACCCACCAAATGCTGTCATAAATAGATGCGATGTGTTTTAAATTTCTTTTAAATGTGGTTAAGTCAGGGGATGTCGTGACGAAAGTCGTGTAAGTGCAGAAAATTGCATGACAGGCAGATCCATACGGAGTCGTTTTACTGTATTTGTATGCACGAAGGGTCTTGGCATCGGGGACAGGATAGGGGCTACTAAGGCACTACTATTCCCAAGAATACACGAGCGAACGTTGCGACCGATTACACTGCTGCATGGATCATGGATCTTGGGCTGATGGTGCCTGGTGAATTGCGTCCTTGCTGTACCTACGCTAGTTTTCAGTATTAGTCGTGCAAGACATGCACCTCCGTGATGTTTGCAAACTTCGTGCTACGTTTGATGCCAAGGGATTTTCGCATTGCAGGTGGCGCTCGCTGATCTAATGACCAACCCTAACATTAATCGTGTCCTGCCCGAACTGCTGGCACTGTTTGGCACTTTGGTACGTAACGTTTTCCGTGCTGCATAGCTGGAAAATGTCATAAAGTGGCCAGTTACTCATCTGCCCACAGAAGACCGCAATCGCAGTGAGCACCTCTCTCGCTTATTGCCAGATGGATCAATGTGCTCAAGGCAGCAGCAGCAGCAGCAGCTTGAACAACGCTCGGCTGGGCTTGACCAAAGCCAAACGCTTACTCAGCTTCATTGACGCTCTCACCAACAACCCGTATTCGTTCGTCGAGAGCAAGGCTAGCGTAAGTTTGCGGGCATGTTATTTTGGTGGGGACTTGAAAAAGCATGCCGTGGTGGAGCGGGAGAGGGCCGAGCGACCTTGGAGGCTTCTCTGACCCTCCCCTGTCTTGTCCTCATTCTTTTTTGGAGCCCTACTTACGGTCGGGCAGCTGAACCAGACTGTTTGCTGTCGCTGCGCTGGCTGCTTGAGCTGCCGAGCGAGACCGACTGGCCAGCAGCTTCGTCGGAACCGATATGTCCTAGCCGGCGCCAAGGCGAGCTGGCCTGGCTAGGGTAGCAAGCAAACCGGAAGCCCATGACTCAATCGGTCACTGGCCTCCAAGGCAAGGCGAGCCGAGGCTTCGCGGCTTCGAGCCTTCCTTTTCAGAGACTATTATTGATCATCGTGTAATTTTGGGTTTTTCTCCACTCGCTCCGGAGTTTTCACCCGCCACCTCCTCGGACGAATCTGCTGCCGCCGCCGCCACTCCGCTCACTGCCTGAGAGCGGATGTGAAGCTCCGGGCAGTGGTGCCGCCCTCGGTGCTAAAGTTTACGCTTGTTAATGTTGCCTGAAATGCAAAAATTAAATTTAATTTAAATATTGTCAATTAAAATTTAAAAAAAATTAAGCCTGCGTTCGTTGATGTGGCGCTCTATCTTGCCGTTGCTCTCAGCTGCATTTTTTTCTAGATGGACAGCCTGGTTCGACCTCTGCTGAACTGCGTTCTCCACCCTGGCTCGGCGCATGTCAGTCTCAGCAGCTGCGTGTCGGCGCAGCAGGACTATGCCGCTGCGATTCTAGCAAAGATAGCGAGGTGCTTGCTTAGCAGCATTCCAAGTCTCGTATTCTGGTGAAGCTGAACTGGCAGCGCTGCCTCACTCTGTATGTGCGTGTGTGTGTGTGTGTGTGTGTGTGTGTTTGTGTTTGTGTTAGCAGACACTGTGTGCATGTCAACTCGTACTTGTTTAATATGTATATTAGCTGATTTAACAGCCTCATTTGTGTAGCTGCAGAAGAGACTTAGCGGCTATCACCACCACTTGCACTTGGCTATAAAGTATCGTCCACTGCAGGATTCGAACCCACAACATTGGCCGTGAAGAGATGCACCTTACCTAACCTCTTTTCACGGTTTATACTCTCCCTCTTGCTGATGTGATTGCCAAGCACAATCTAGGCTTTCACTTCTATGCAGATGACACTCAGTTGTACCTTTGCTTTGATCCCTCCCAGCCTTCGAGCACCTCAAATTCTCCCAACTCACTTGCTGCATGCGTTAATGACATCCACACATGGATGGCAGCAAATTTTCTAAAACTAAACGATGACAAAACTAACTTACTAGTTATGGGCAAACCCAGTGTGATCCAGAGATTGGAAAGGCTGACTCTCAAAATTGGCTCTGCCAGCATATCTCCTGTCGAATCAGCTCGAAATCTAGGTGTCATATTCCAAAGCGACCTCTCGTTAGACGACCATATCAGCTCCACAGTCAAATCTGCCTATTTTCAGCTTCATAACATTGCTAAAATTCGGGTTTGTTTAGATAAGGATACCACGTCTAAGTTGGTCCATGCATTCGTGACATCCAGTCTCGACTTCTGCAACTCACTGCTTACTGGCCTACCAGCATGTGCGATCAGGCGATTGCAGCTGGTGCAAAACTCTGCAACTAGGCTAGTCTGTCGTGAGCGTCGCAGTTGCCACATTACTCCACTTCTCGCCGACCTGCACTGGCTACCAGTCAAGCAACGGATTGACTTCAAGGTTTTGTCGCTCACTTTTAGGTCCCTTCATTCTATGGCTCCAGCCTATCTCTCCGACATACTCCCCCATCAGGCCAAGCATCGTACCACCCGCTTTTTGGAATCCAGCAGTCTAGAAATACCTCGTACAAAATCCTTTGGAGACCGTGCATTTAGTCCGTATGCTCCCAAAGCCTGGAACTCCCTCCCGACCTGACCACATTTAAAAGGAACTTAAAAACACACCTATTTAGGACAGCATTTAGTGGGTCCCTGTGATTCGTCCTTCACGTGCTTATGCGTGCTGACACTGTGCATGCTGCCACTAATGACATTTGCATGCTGACCCTGTGAGTGTCACCCCTAACCATATTATTCAGTTCGTTTGTTTTTCAAGCATGATTTTACTTACCATTCAATTGCATTTCCCTTTGCAGCAAATGTAAAGCGCCTAGAAAGAGATTAAGTTCTCTGAGGGCGCTTTATCAAGTGCATTATTATTATTACCTCCTGGGCTAACACGGCCCTAACCCTCCCCATACCCTGCGTATTCTCGTGACGTAAATGATAGTGATGTACTACCCTTCGAACAGTGTGCATGAACCACTGTCGGCCGGTTAGCTGACTGCCAGTAGCTCTCTCTCTCTCTGTTGTCTCAGCTGTACTGCTGATGTGCCGGGGGGGGGGGGAGGATGGGCAGCGTCAGATGTCACTTGTCTCTTCCTCACAGCCCAAAGTGATCGGTCAGCCGACGCTGTGACTGACACGACGGGCGCAGTGCATATCATGTTGGAGCTCTAGGAAAACATACGCTGCATTGCTGCAGGCACAGCTATGCAGCTTAAATTTTTAGATGGTGGCTTATTACCCTCCTGCTATTTCGTACACGCTGTACTCACGGTCGTGTATATTGAGACAACCTGAAAAAAGTTATTTGTTCCAATTCGAGGCTGGCTGCTTGTGTGGCGGCCACGACCCTTCGCCCTGTCCTTGGCTGCACGCTTGGATCTGCTGGCGAAATATGTACCCGAGCACTGGGTGACGCATGCGCGCAGCGCAGTGCTGTGATCGTCGTCGGTCGGACGCCAGCATGACGTTGACCGGATTGTCACCCTTCCAGGGACAGCCGTTTTGCAGGCCGGAAGGTGAAGTCGCGGTGCGTCGCTGCCTACACGTCGTGCCTGGAGAGCGTCGAATCGTCAACGCCAGCCGTCTATGGCGCCATCGTCGGCTTGACTGCCTTCGGCGACCAGGTACTTGCCTGCCGCTGCTGACCGTCGGTTCGGGTGGGCTGGATGGTTGCGAGCAGCAGATTCTTCCTAGGCACTGCATTGCAGCGAGCGCAGCTCCTGTGGCTGCAAAACACAAGTGTTGCAGCAGCCTGCAGCAGCAGCAGCAGCAGCGTTGGTCCTGCGGGGAAGGCGCCAGTTGCCCGGTTGAGAGCGTTCGGCGACTCCTCGCTGCTGGCGTGCATCGACGCTCGGGCGATGCTCTGGCGGTCTTCTCTAGAATGAGGTGCATGCCGCTTGCTGCGCGCGGCATTGTCATGCCCGTCGAGCGGCATTCGGACCTGCGAGAGAGCGAGAGAGCAGCGTCGGACGGTCGTCGCTTTCTTTCCTTCTTTTAGCAGCTGGAGCGGCCTGTCTACGCACTCCTCGGCTCGCTTATCGCACGATGCAGGCTCTGCCAGCTAGAGCAGAGTAAGCCTCGCTCCGCCGCGGCCGAAGGCTCGGTCAAGTCATCGGAGGCTTGCCTGCAGTCTGCTGCAGGCCTAACGGCAGCGGACGCCATGATGGCCGGTGCACTGGTGGTAGGTAGGCCGTTCGCCATTGCATTCGGCAGGCAGGCAGACAGCGGCGCTGTCTCGCTAGCGCCGAACTTGACCGGGCTGGGTACGCCATAAGCTCCTAGGTCCCGGGCAACGCAGCCAGAGCAAGCTCATCACCCGTCTCGTGCCGTCTGTCCTCGAGTGCCAACGACATCGTCACGTGATACATGGAGTGCATGCAATGTTCTTGATGTCCTTGCATGTTGATTCGTGGCTTCCTGTGCTTGCATCCACCATTTGCTGTTGTGAATGCGGTAGTCAAAGCCGACGCCGGCGTTGACCTCCCCCCCCCCCCCCCCCCCCCCCCCCGCCTGACACCCCCCTCCCCCAGAGCCGTGCACCGAATGTTGAGGGCCGAGCTCAAATTGTGTGGCTGTCACTGCACTTGTTTGCCGTCGTGTGACTTGCGCATTGCCTTCCTCAGTGGCTGCACGCTTGTTCCTCCAAAGTCGAAATGTGAACAGTTTCTACTCAGCTGTGTGCTGACATCCTACATCGTTCGGGCATATGTGAGCTGTTCGTATGGTAGCAAACACGTGCAATTGTGATTGCGCCTGCCTCTGTGTGTGTGCTTGTGTGTGTGCGCGCGTGTGTGTATGTGCGCATGCATTTGTTGGTGCTCACGTGCGCCACCATGTTAGCAACCCGGTGCGATCGATAGTTTTTGCAAGTTTTTCCTTGGCTTTTGTCAGGACGCCGGTGTCCGGCTTCTGAAAGCCGGGTTTGATGCGGGACAGAGGCAGCCGGAAGCAGCCTCGACGCCAGACCAGAGACGCATGCCGCTGTTCGATGGCAGCCACGACTGCAAGGTCGGCCCAGCAGCAGCAGCAAGCGCTGCCTCAGCAGATGCGGCTGCTGCTGTGAGAGAGTCTGCCGAAAAGAGGGCGCTGCAGCTCTGCGCTCAGATGGGCGAGGCGTTCGGCGAGGCGTTCACCCTGAGGCTGGCCGCAGTCGCCGGGTGCGCAAGCGCAGCGCCTGCTCACGTGGCGCGCTCGGCGGCCGGCCTGCAGAGTCCGCAGCAGCAGCAGCAGGGCGAGGCTGCCACCGGCGTCAGCAGCAGTAGCGCCAAGGGCGACCGATGTGCTGAAGCCACCGCACACGATTTACCCTGCAGGCGCCGTGCAGGTGAGTCGGTGGTGGCACGTGCGTGGTGGCGCCCGCTGAACGAGAACGAACGAGTGTGTCCTGTTGTGCTCAAGAGAGTTGCAGATAAAGCCAAGGAGGAGGAGCTACCAGACTGCCAGTGAGCGACTCTTGAGGCTTGTCGTGCCTTGTGTGCGATCACTCGAGATGCTTCTCGGGAGGGGGATGTCCAATATTTCAGATTGGGTATGGAAGGCTGCTAGCCATTGGCGTGGTCGTTGGTTCACTTCAGCGTCAGATTTCCAGAGATCACTTGCTTTTTAAATGGTGCTGTCACCACTTTTACAAGCACTAAAGCTGTATAACTCTTTGTAGACTTATCTAGAGAGACCTCTCATTTGAGCAGGCTTGTGGTCAAACAGGGATCAATTCAAGAGGCTCCAGTTTCAGGCTCTCCGAATCTTGGATGCACCCACAAGCCTCTTGTAACACCGACGATTAAGACGAGGCATCCACATTGCACTCCTTCGGTGCCAACATTCCTACTCCCGAAAAAGGGTATATAGCCACATTTTTTTTAGAAGAATCAAAAAGAGCTCACCCTACACAACGCTGGATCGGCATGCTGACTCGCAGGCTGCTTCCAGAATAAGTTTGCATTTCTCTTTACAAGGTGATAGTGATATGTATGGTGGAGGTGCAAATGAGGCCGGCCGAGCTTAGAACCTCAGCCACGGTCTTTATCCATCTAATGACGGCCACCTGGCACAGAAGGGTGCTAGCATATGCTGCATTGCGTGCAGCTCGGTGCATTCAGTGCTCTAATACCGAGTCGGCCCTTGCTAGTGGTGGTCCAAAGGCACATCGCTAAAATTCGGGCTTGTTTAGACAGGCATATCACATCTACATTCCGTCTTGACTTTTTTAAATCATTGCTTGCTGGTCTACCGGCCTCTGCAATCAGGCGCTTACAGCTGGTGCAAAAGTCTGCAGCTAGGCTTGTCTGTCATGAGCTTTGCAGTTGCCACATCACACCACTTCTCGACGACCTGCACTGACTACAAGTCAAGCAACACATCGACTTTTAGGTTTTGTCGCTCACTTATAGGCCCTTCCATTCATCGGCTCTAGCTTACCTACCGGATCTACTCCCCCATCAGGCAAAGAATCGTAGCACTCGCTTTTCAGAACCTAATCATTTGCCTAACCGTGTACGAACCTCAAATCCTTTGGAGACCCTGCCTTTAGTTCTTATGCTTCCAAAGCCTGGAACTCACTTCGGACTTGTGTCACGACATCCCCTGATTTGACCACATTTAAAAAGAAGCTAAACGCATATATTTATCGAAGCATTTAGTGGGTCCACGATATTCTACTCTAGTGTGCTTATGCGTGCTGACGCTGTGCATTTCGCCACTAACCATATTTGCATGCTGACCCTGTGCATGCCACCCTTAACCATATTGTTGTTGTTTATTGAGCATGCTACCACTAACCATTCGATCGTGCTTCCTTTGCAGCAAATGTAAAGTGTCAGGAAAGAGACTGAATTCTCTGAGGCCTGTATTAGTAATATTAGTATTATTATTATTAAGGATCCCGGTGTTAAGAAATTCCAAGCATACAACTCAACCTTTAAAGCCTAGGTCACTGGCTTTGCATGGGCTCTGTATTCCGGGTTTGTAAGGAGGATCAGTACTCATTGGTGTCGAATAACGTAGATGGGGCGAAATTTTCCTTTGTCTTGCCGGCCTTTACTTTTAAACGTTTCGGTTCTGCTGCGATTTTGTTTCTCACGAATCACTTATGTGTCAGTTTCAGTGCACCGACAGTTTCGGCCATCGCTGCTACACGCCGACGTTCGTCGCAAGGTGCCGACGTTCGTCGAAGTCTTTCCAGAGCGCAGGGCATCGCCGTCCTCTTCTACGACGATACGGCCTCAAGGTATCATCGTTCGAATCGCTGGTCTTCCGTCATGGTTGCCCAACAACAGTGCACCACGAAGGTGTACGAGAAGCCGTGCCGATGGCCCTGAGAGCAGTGACGCCGACAAAGTCGCCAGCGATCGATCTGGCTTGGTAGTGGCAGCACTGGCCACTCAGTCATCCCAGAGTGGTTTCGCCAGCGGTCGTGCCCGACTGGGTATCACCTCGGACGGTTGTGTCGCTGCTGCCACAGATCTGGCCCCAGCAAGGACCGGTGTAAAATCTTTTGTCGGAAAAGGCAGGCTGTTTGCTCTGTACAGTGGTGCAACGTTAAGCACATGCTTGTAGTTTGGTCGTGCCTGCCTGCTTTTTTGTGGTATGCTATTGTATGAGCAGTAGGCCGTCTTGTTAATTTTGCAACTAGTGATGTTTCTTCTTGATTGGTCTCTTGTGCAGCTCGGTATTGTTGCAGCTTGTATTGACCACGTGGGAGTAGGTTAGATATTAAGAATCTTTCGATGGGACATGGCCGTGAATAGCTGAACAACATAGTTTGGCAGTCATTTGGATGGTGTGGTCATTATTGTTTAAAGTTGAAGCAGTGATTATGATGATACATGTGTGAACCAGCAGAGGCCCCTAGATTGTATTCACACCTCAACGTCTTCAATTTAATGTCAGAACAGCGGACTGTGAATATGGCTGCAAGGCTGGTCTTCAAGTCCCAGCGGTTTGAGCACGTGTCACCTTTTCTGAAAGAGCTAGGATGGTTGCCGGTTGAGCAAAGGATACAGAGCAAAGTTCTTACACTGACCCACAAGGCCCGCCACGGCTTGGCTCCTTCGTACCTAGCTGAACTGCTGCATCAGTTTCAGCCAGTTCGCGCCCTCAGGTCCTGTGTGGACAATAAATTAGCTGTCCCATTCCTCCGCTTAAAGACAGTTGGCGACACAAGCTTTAGCTCTGCAGGTCCTAGACTGTGGAACTCGCTTCCACAATTCTTATGCAACGACATCTACTCTCCAACTGCCGACTATGGCACATCTTTTTCAGCGGTCCTGAACTGCTACTTCCACGCTACTCACTACCTCAACTGTTCTCCTAACCCTGCTATGCTTCCCACTTTCCCTTTGTTGAGTGAGATGAAGTCTGTTGGCTACCGAAAGCCGCTTAGGCTGTGAGTGCGCTATACAAAACTCTCCTGCGTAACACCCACATGGTCTTTATGACTTTGTGGAGTTACTGACGGAGATACAAGATGTATTGGCTGAATTGTCTTCCAGGACAAGAGAGTAAACAGCAGAATCGCCGCCATCTAACATTCATTACCTTATGTGGCTGTGGCAAGTTAAGTTAAGCCAAGTATTCAGAAGTTCAACTGATTTCCATCCTGCGTGGCCAGTTCTAAGCAAGCAACCGTGTAAGTTTTTTAAAGTCGCCTTGCTATCAGGCTTGTGACTGGTATGGGGTTACATTGGGATACCAGATGAAGGTAAAGATTAGCTGATTCAACAGCATCATTTTTTAGCCTCGACGTAGCATTAGTGCCTTTCACTTTGCTTACAGCAGGCAATTCTTTATTGCCTGCTGTAGGACTCGAACGTGCAAAGTGTCCTGAAGTTCTAGCCACCTGAAACAGGCAAATTATGCCAAAAAGGTAGCAATCATCTCTTGACAATCCGAAAGTAGTTAACTGAACGATAATAATAATAACACATTTGATATAGCACCCTCAGAGAACTCAGTCTCTTTCCTGACACTTTGCATTTGCTGCAAAGGAAGCACGATCGAATGGTTAGTGGTAGCATGCTCAATAAACAACAACCTTGTGGTTAAGGATGACATGCACAGGGTCAGCATGCAAGTATGGTTAGTGGCGAAATGCACAGCGTCAGCACGCATAAGCACACTAGAGTAGAATATCGTGGACCCACTAAATGCTTCGATAAATATATGCGTTTAGCTTCTTTTTAAATGTGGTCAAATCAGGGGATGTCGTGACACAAGTCCGAAGTGAGTTCCAGGCTTTGGAAGCATAAGAACTAAAGGCAGGGTCTCCAAAGGATTTGAGGTTCGTACACGGTTAGGCAAATGATTAGGTTCTGAAAAGCGAGTGCTACGATTATTTGCCTGATGGGGGAGTAGATCCGGTAGGTAAGCTAGAGCCGATGAATGGAAGGGCCTATAAGTGAGCGACAAAACCTAAAAGTCGATGTGTTGCTTGACTTGTAGTCAGTGCAGGTCGTCGAGAAGTGGTGTGATGTGGCAACTGCAAAGCTCATGACAGACAAGCCTAGCTGCAGACTTTTGCACCAGCTGTAAGCGCCTGATTGCAGAGGCCGGTAGACCAGCAAGCAATGATTTAAAGAAGTCAAGACGGAATGTAGATGTGATATGTCTGTCTAAACAAGCCCGAATTTTAGCAATGTTATGCAGCTGAAAGTAGGCAGACTTGATTGTAGAGTTGATGTGGTCGTCTAATGAAAGGTCACTTTGGATTATGAACCTAGATTTTTTTAGTGCAGATTCAACGGGAGGTATGCTGGCAGAGCCTATTTTGAGCGTTAGACTTTCCAATTTCCGAATCACACTTGGTTTGCCCATAACTAGGAAGTTGGTTTTATCATCAGTCAATTTAAGAAAGTCGCTGCTATCGATGAGCGAAGGAATACATGCAGCGAGGGAATCGAGAGAATGCGGCATGCTAGGGGCTGAAATGGATCGAAGCAATGGTACAACTGAGTGTCATCTGCACAGAACTGAAAGCCTAGATCGTGCCTGGCAATCACGCCAGCAAGAGGGGGAGTGTAAACCTTGAAAAGAACAGGAACAAGCACAAATCCCTGAGGTATCCCATATTTCAGAAGCACCTCCCATGATCTTTGTCCATTCACATCAATACTCTTGAGATATGACGTGAATTGGTGCAGTGTCAGTGATACCCAGGCGAGATAAGAGGTGCTCGAGAAGGACTTAACCTTGGTTGATCGAGATACATGCTTGAAGCTTGCTGATGTGCATTCTTGTGTCTTTTATAGAGCTTCCTTTCCAGTGTAGGTTTGTGTCTTCTAAAGTCTATAACTCCGCTAATAAACGTATCAAGAGTGAAATTTGAAATGTGACCAACTCTGCTTGTTTTAAATGAGTCAAGAAAAATTTTGGTTATATAGATAGTGCTATATACAACATCAAACCTACTAGAGCTTTATTTTCAGTTATCATGGACATGTAGAGCGAAACGTGCGCCACCTTAGGTAGAACTCCGCCTGCCGTGAACATCAATTTTAGCAATTGCTGAAGACAATCTTTTGTGATGTTAAAACAAATTTTTAAAGGACAAAAATGTCATTAAAAGTCGCTGGTTTGGCCTTTTTATTGCTTGGTATACAACTTCCTGTAGGCGAAGAGCACGAGCCGAAACGACATGTCGCTTGTTGGTTGTGACTGCCTGCTGCTCCAAGCGGCCTTTGCCGACTTGTATTGGCGAGATGACTTTCGTGCTGAATGCAAGGCCGAACGCAGCTTAGTTCTACTGCTTTCAGGTTTCAAACTTGCTCAGGCTTGTAGGCTCAAAAAAATCTGTTCTACTAAGCACTTTGCATGGTTTTAGTTGTCGTAAGATTCGGCTTTTAAAGGAGCTCACTTGATAGTTACAACGCCGTAGGCACGTCTCTTACTGACAGTTCGTGGAAATGTTTGACCGGCATGCATTCAGTACATTATTAATCAAATTGAGATGCACAGTTGCTCGCCATGCGAATCCGAGTCCAGTGAGGTGAGGTGAGGTAAGCTGAGAGAGCTTCAATATTTGTAGGACAGAGCTGCCGACCGACCGACCGACCGGATATCTTTTCGTGTGCGGGGCCGCCGGGGGGGGGGGCGGAGCGGGCTTCCGTCTGTCCGCCCGAAGCCACTTCTTCCGGTGCCCCGTCGCCACCGTGAAGAAGATACTCTGCGGTGCACTTTACACTATACCAGACTTGTATGCGTAGCCTCAGCGCGATCTGCCGTGCCGCCGCGCGGTGTCGCTGCACGGTCTCGCCTCACCTCAAGTTCGAGCACAGCAACAAAGGCGGTCAACCTTCGGCGCTCAGGCGCTAGCGGCTAGCTGCTCAGCAGTAGCTCAAAATAAATTAGCATAAATAGATTAGCAAACGCCAGAGACTCGCGGGTGCATTTCTTAGACCGGTGGCTCGCCATTGGACACATTCCTGGCTCGGCGGTCGTGGCGAACGAAAGTATGCTCTCGCGGGACGTGACGAAGCGCACGCGGGGCTGATCATTGGTCTCAATCTACAAATGCTCTTACACTGCCAATACATTCCAATCCGTTGCTCATGCACTGGTCAGTGAAATCCTCGTCGCAGCAGGTAAGTTTCCTGTCGTGCGCCACCTCAGTTTTTCTTGCCAGTCAGCTTTAATTTTCTTCCCAGTGTACAGTCAGCTTAACTAGAATCTCGCCTTATTCAGGGGGCTGGCCACAGAACGATACCCGGGTGCAGACTCGTCAGCAGGACCTCGCTGGGGGGATCGTGCTAGAAAGGTCTGCCACTCTCCTTTCAGCATCGAGTGCGGGCTACATTAAGAAAATCTTATCATCTCGTTCCGGATGACACTTATTTGCTAGCACGCCATCGCATCCCGCCACCATTCACCGCCACGGAACAAGTAGGACGGTCCGGATCTTGTCACACGCCACTTCATCCGGTTCGGCTGTCAGCTTCTTTAAGGCCTTCAGCACGTGATCGTGTCTCCACGTGGACTCTTTGCAGCCCGATATAATGTGCTCCGACGATCCGATCTCACACCCATCAGCTATTTTTATGAAGTCGCCCTACTGCCAATTCGCACGGCGTTGGCAAATGGTCCTTTGAGGCTCAAAGCAAGTAGGACGGACAAGGAGGCTTGATGCGTCTCAGCACATTGTCTCCACGTGGTCTCCCTAAGTAGAGCCGACTCCCAAGTTATCCGGCGACACTTGCTGCTGTTGCAGTTGTTGTCCTGCCTGCGGAAGCCGCTATTCTTCGTCAACTTCCATCATCTCTTGTAGTGCGACTGCACGTTTTCTATCCCGCTTACACACACACACACACACACACTCACACACACACACTCTCTCTCTCTCGTCACTAGCTGTCAAAAAAGATTTAAAGAAAAATAGTTTTTAAAGATGTCGGTTGCGAGAATTTAACGACAGGCTAACTGAAAAAAAATTAGCTGTCCATTTAGCGTCTGCTGCGGCTGTCGATAAGTTAACGGAACGGCAAGATGAGGTTGCACTGATTCGCAGGTAACTGGCGACGAACGATAGCCGCTGCTCCTTATTCTGCAACGAAATACGGAGCTGGTTTGCAAAAAGGCAAATAAATAGTCGGGTCTCGATGCCTCCAAGCATTCCAGCTTCGAAGTGCCTTGCTGGCTCCGGGAGCGTGTTCTCGGGGTGGGGTGCGTGTTGTCACGTGGCTGCAATGCGGCAGCTTCCAGATCGGTCAATGATAGAGACATGAGAGAGACATGAGAGAGACATGAGAGAGAGAGAGAGAGAGAGAGAGAGAGAGAGAGAGAGAGAGAGAGAGAGAGAGGAGTGAGAGACAGGAAAGAGAGAGAAGGAGTAAGACAGAGGCAGAGAGAGAGACTGCTGGCTTCCAGCCTCCTCAACGCACTTTCAGTCACATACTCTCTCTGTAACGCCGAAGGCTCGGCGGGGTAAGCTTGACCTGCCGCTTACCTAGCGGCGTAGCCTATCGCCTAATGCCGTTCGGTGCGCGCCTACGCGCAATAAGCTGGCCGCCACGAAACGAGCGTTTCTGGCGCTGACCTGCTTACCGTTACTAAAGGGGGTCGTGAGTCCGCGGCATGAATCGGAAGCGAGGCACACAAATTGGGGATTTTACTGAACTTTATTCGCAAGCGCACAAAGTCGCTGCGCGTCTAGTTCAGCTTTATCTCCACACTCCTCGCACGTTCTCAACTGCACCAACACTCTTGCGGAGGGAATACTCCTCCACACTAAGCGCGACCCGGACCCTAAACCCTAACCGGTGAACTAGGAATCCGTTCCCACCTGTGACGAGGGAATACCCCAAACACGCCAACTTAAAACACTCTTGCGGAGGGAATACTCCTCCGCACTGAAGCGCATACCGGAGTCTAAACCCTGACCGGTGAACTAGAACTCGGTTTCCACCAGTGCGACCGGAATACTCCACACACGCCAACTCAAGCACTCCTGCGGAGGAAATACTTCTTCACACTGGGGCTGCTTACGTGTATACTGGGAAACGACCCAAATAGACGGAGCCCGAACCAGAGTCTAAACCCTGACCGGGAACTAGAACTCGGTTTCCACCAGTGCGGCAGGAATACTCCACACACGCCAACTCAAGCACTCCTGTGGAGGAAATACTTCTCCACACTGAAGCGCGAACCGGAGCCCAAACCCTACCCGGAGAACTAGGGCTCCACAGACGCCAACTACGCCTAGCTCGCACCGGCAAATCCCTATGCCGAGACCACGCGCTAGCGCGAACACACAAAACACGAAAGAACACAAAATGCCAGCCCGGGCGCGATACGACCGTTTTCGGTGGAGTTCCACCGAATCCTCTTACAGCTGTCTCGTCCTGTTCCGTCCATCGTCGGCGGACAGCCCGCCCTCCTCCCTCACTTTCAGAGAAACGAGTGCCCGACGGCGTCGAGGCGCAGAGCCGGAGCAAAGACAAAAGACACGAGGCAAAAGACCCAGAGCGAGCGTCGCTCGACTGTTAAATACTTGGCTGAGACAATGGGGCAAGAGCTTGGTGGTATTGGGCCCGACACCATGGCCCATTACGGTGAGGAATTAATACCGGCACTAGGCCACTGGAATGTCCCCTCTGTTCGGCTTGAATGGCGAATGGGTTCCAGACGATTCTTATTGGACAGAGTGATGGCGAAGGTTGACAGGCCAGCCAACATCAATCAGCCGCTCCCGCGGGTATCGGACCAATTCCAAAGGCCGACTCGCCACCGTTGGTCAGAGAGCTTCCTGGCTTGCTCCTAAGCGCTTCCTCTCTAACCGCACTGACGCTCCTCTCTGGCTCACTGCTCCAGGACAAAGGAGTTCTAGCCCGCCTCCGAACAGCTCTTGTTCGTGCTAAAATTCAGCCAAGGCCAGCAGGGCGCTACATCTCTGACTACACCGATGGGCCATTCTCATTTTGGTGCAGTACAAGTGGTTGACGCTTCGTCAGCTGACAGCTTTTACTAATGTTGGTCGTATTAGCAGGGGCAACAAGAGATATACAAGAGATAGGCAGACGGACAGTGAGAGAGTGACAGATAGACACCGAGAGAAAGAGAGAGAGAGAGAGAGAGAGAGAGAGAGAGAGAGAGAGAGAGAGAGAGAGAGAGAGAAAGAGAGAGAGAGAGAGAGAGAGAGAGAGAGAGAGAGAGAGAGAGAGAGAGAGAGAGAGAGAGAGAGAAATCTCCCTCACCTTTTTCTAGGCAATACGTCTCTCTCTCCATCGCTCTCTCTCTCTCTCTTTCTCTCTTTCTCTCTCTCTCTCTCACCTTATGCTCACTTTAAGCTCACCCGTCCATTCACTCTTATGTCCCTAGCATCCGTTCGTCAGTTCCGGTCTCTGGCTCCTAGGCTCCTACTCATTCCATCGTCACTTCCTGTCTCCGTCGCTTTTCACTCCGTCCCGCATCTCTATTTTTCCTTCCGTCTCCATGTATGTTTCTCCTTGTCACTGTCTGCCTGTCCCATTCCGCCCGCCTCTCTGACCGCCCGCGCGCCGCCTCGGCCGGTCTGTCTCTCTCGCCCTCACGTTCTCTACCTCTCTCACTATCGCATGACTGTCTGCTTGTACGTTTTTCTGTTTCCCGTCAGTCCACCATTTTCCATTTATCTGCGTCCATCTCTTTTCCCTCGCGCGCACCCCTCTCTACCCTCGATGAAGTCAGCACATTGACGCCGGCGGCGCCCCGCCCGCAGCCGAGCACAAATCACAGCTGCCATAGACAGGCGCCGCTGCGCATGCTCGGTTGCTACCGCCGCTCTATTCGCTACCCGATGCGTCCACAGACGGCTACGCTAGCTGAGAGGCTGTGTACACGCCATTCATTTCCGCCCATTGTAAGCCGCCGCCAGACAAACGCTGAAGGGTCGCTGCCGGTCGCGAGATGCCTGGATGAAGCCGCCGACGTGTCGCTCCCGACAAAGGCGAACGCGCATCTGCTCACCCAAGAGTCGGGCCTGCGCCGCCGCCGCCGAGCGGCCACCGCTGCTGCCCAACGCTGCCAGTCGAACTAAGCGAGAGAAGGTCGCCACCCTCTACCGCATCTGGCGGCCTAATTCTAAAGGCTAAGGTAGGACGGAGCGGTTGTTGAGCACCCCCCCCCCCGCCCGCCCGCCACTCAGCGGCCGAATTACAACGGGTTGGGACCGAAAACTCGACCCCATACTGCCGTGGGGGATGATGGGAGGGGGGCGATCCGGGGAACGTGAGCGGCGGACGGCGGGGGTGCAAGCTCAGCTGCGGCTGCAGCTGCCGGGCGCCGCCTCCCCAAATCGAACAAAAGACGCCATCGCGGCGAACGGGAACGGAGCAATGCGGGGGGCCGTCTGCCTATTGGCAGCCGGCCGCCCGCCGGCGAAGTCCGAGCCCGAAAATCCGAGCCGTGCCTCGGCTCGGGTGGGTCTGAGACATCGACGCCAGCGAGAGAGCGAGGCTCGTCCGGCTTCCGCGAGTCCGGCATCCGCAAGCGAATGAGCCGCTGGAGCAGCGCTGGAGCTTTAACATAAAGTCGCTGCCGGAAGTCGCGGCGGCCTCACGAGACGCCGCCGCACGAGAAGCCGCTGAAGCACACACAGGCTTGCTAAAGGCGTTTAGAATCCGGTCTGGCAGCCAACGAGGTCGGCTTTTGGCGTCGAAAAAGCATTGAACCGTAGCGTAAGCAGACGCGAAAAGGCCAGCAGGTCACCAGCTTTCGTTTCGGCCGAATTAAGATTGAGTTCTCTGAGGGGACTATATCAAAATATATTTTTATTATTTTTATTAGAAGTGATAATAATTAGAATTTAATTTATTTGCATAGCGCCCTAAGAGAGCTGAATCGAGGCACGTGTGCCTCAGACATATCGCAAATACCACGTCTAAGTTGGTCCATGCATTTGTGACATCCCAACTAGACTTCTGTAACTCACTGCTTGCTGGCCTACCGGCATTTTCAATCGGTCGATTACAGCTGGTTCAAAACTCTACAGCTAGGCTTGTCTGTCGTGAGCGTCACAGTTGCCACATCACACCACTTCTCGCCGACCTGCACTGGCTACCAGTCAAGCAACAGATCGACTTCAAGGCTTTGTCGCTCACTTTTAGGTCACTTCATTCTTTGGCTCCAGCCTATCTCTCAGATCTACTTCCCCATCAGGCCAAGCATCAGTACCACCCGCTTTTCGGAATCCAACCGTATACCAATACCTAGTACAAATCTCAAATCCTTTGGAGACCGTGCATTTAGTTCGTATGCTCCCAAAGCCTGGAACTCCCTCCCGAATTGCTTCGGAACATCTCCTGACTTGACCATATTTAAAAAGAACTTAAAAACACACCTATTTAGGGCAGCATATAGTAGGTCCCTGTGATTCGTCCTTCATGTGCGTATGCGTGCTGATACTGTGCATGCTGCCACTAACCACACTTGCATGTTGACCCTGTGCACGTCATCCCCAATCATGTTATTCATGTTGCTTATCAAGCATGATACCACTCACCATTCGATCGCATTTCCTTTGCAGCAAATGTAAAGCGCCCAGAAAAAGATGGAGTTCTTTGAGGCTCTTTATCAAATGTATTATTAATATTACTATTATTATATGCCGCAGGGCTCGAGCCTGCGACCTCGGTCGTTAAAGGCGAGCACCTAGCTAGAATGCCGCGAGGTAGCTGACCCGTCTGGTCTCCGAGGCGGCGGCGGCGCTTCGCTCCCTCGGTGCCGAGTGTAGTTCATTTGGTATCGGCGGTGAACGGCCGCCGCCCCGTTCCGGTGGCCATTTGCCTCTTGCTGCCCGCAAAAGCAGTTCACGCTGCCTTGGCACGGCCTTCGGGTGACCTTGGCAGCTTGGTTGGCTGCTCAGGCGATCGAATCCCAAGTTCTTGCTCCCCGCAATTTGATGGCCGCACTGACGACGGCTGGGCCACGCGGGACGCATGGGCCACGCGGGCGTTCGATTCTGGGCTCTAAAAGGCGCTGGCGCTCCGAACGAGGGGGATTGGTTGGTTGGTTGCTCAAAAAGTTCGCACGTGGCTGATCCGGCGGCTGGGATGTTACAACCAGTAATTTGGTAATGCTTTCTACGCAGCATTTGTAAAGTGCCCAGAAAGAGATTCAGTCAGTTCTCTGAGGGGGCTATACAAATGTATTCTTATTATTACTATTTATTTATTATTAATACGCCAGCGCTGCTGCTGTCTGCTCGCTGTCTGCTGCTCGCTGTCTGCTGCTCGCTGTCTGCCCGCGCGCGCGCAGCCTCTTTCTCGAGCGCCGCCGCGCGCCTCCTCCACTCCAGGCTCCGCTACCGGCATTACCGCCGGCGACCGCTCCGCTGCACCGCCGGCCGCCGCGCGGTTTCGGAGGCGAATGCGGACGTACACGAGACTCGCCTGCCTGCTGGCGCTCGTCGCCCCGGTGCCGCTAGTCTTGCTGCTCTACATGAACGGCCGCGCCAGCCTGCCCGGCCTGGAAGGCGCCGCCGGCGCCGCCGCCGGCGGCGTCCTCCTGGAGTCTCTGCGAGCAGCGCCGCCGGCGGCTGCCGGCGACGGAGGAGACGCGACGGCGCCGGGGGGCGGCGGCGCGCAGCAGCGCGGCGACGACGGTCCGACGTGGAACATGACGGCCGAATACTACAGCGCGCCGGCGGACGCGTGCGACCCGACCTCCAACGAGAACACCGTGCTCGTCTACGTGTACACGGCTCCTCGAAACGTCGAGAAGCGCAAGAAGATCCGCGTCACGTGGGCGTCCGTGAGGGCGCACGGCGGCACCGACTTCCGGGTGCTGTTCTTCGTCGGCCGCGTGACGAGCTACGCGCTGCAGCTCAGTCTGGCCAGAGAACAGCGGCAGTACGGGGACATGGTGCAGGACAAGAGCTACGTCGACTCGTACCGAAACCTGACCCGGAAGGGGCTCAGCGCCCTCCTGTGGGTGACGCAGCGCTGCCCGGGCCTGTTTCGCGTCGTCAAGGTGGACGACGACACGCTGGTCAATCCGTACAACCTGATCGACACGCTGCGCGGCCTGTCGGAAGCGACGCTGCAGAAGTTCGTCTGCCCGGTGACGACCTCCGCCAAGCCCATACGGAAGCCGAGCAACAAGTACTTCGTGTCGGCTGACGAGTTCGACGGCGACTACTATCCCATGTACTGCCAGGGCTACGCGTACACCATACCACCGCCGGCCATAACGAGCCTTCTCGAGGCGGCCCTCAACAACACCCTGTTCTCCATGGAAGACGTGTTCATAACGGGTGAGTGCCCGTCCGCCCTCCCGCGCGCCCGCCTCCGCCCGCCCGCGAATCCCGTGGCCCTCGCGAGGTTCGTGCTTCCGGCCACCCGCGCACATGCCGCTGGCCGTAGGCCGTAGGCGAGTGCTGGCGCGCGCGGCGCCGCAGCGGCTGCTGCAGCGGTCCACTCTTTCCAGCCGACGGTTCAGCCGCGTTTACATCCGGGTTTACATCGCGAAAGTTTACCTGCGAATTTGCTAACGAAAAAAATAGCTTACGCACGCGAGCGGAAGAGTTTCGCTGCTGTGACGATCGCTTCAAAACGCTCACTCAAATACGCGCCTACTGGTTTAGTCACGAGATTCGAGCGCCTCGCATCGGCTCGCGCGGTAGCCTCTGGTAGCCTCCTAGTGGTAGCAGTGGACGGAATGCGTGCGAAGTCGTCGAGCAAAGGCAGTGCTCCTTCTGTAGCAAGCGGCCAAGCGTGCTTTGCATTCGGTAAAATGGCAGAGTCTGTATGACCCTACAACCTCCGGGTTTCGGAGGTCTCAGATTAAGCTTCGGATGGTGAGATGACGCGTTATCCGTTCTTTCCATCCTTACTGTACAATTGTGGAGAGTTTAGCAATGTATATATACATATACATAAATATATATATATATATATATATATATACATATATATATATATACATATATATATATATATATATATGTGCTCGCGAACGTACACACACACACACACACATATATATGAAATACATATACATGTATACACATATATAAATATATATATATATATATTTGTGTGTGTGTGTATATATATGTGTACAATCTAGCTGCCGTTTCAGCTATGTATATTTCTTGCACTATTGAGGCTTCAGCATCGGTTGGCTTCCTTCATCAAAAATTTGCAGGTTGAATATGGGCTACCTGATCGCGAGTCATTTTCACTCCTTTCAGAGTTTGATTAGCTATCTCTCTGCCTCTCTCTCCTCTCTGGTTAAAGCTGTGAAATTACGCGTGTCTCTTTGTTACTCTTCGGGTGCTGGTATATTTGGTGAGCCATCGTGGCGCACAAGGTAAGGCGGTGGCTTTTCACGACCTTGGTCCCGATGTCGTGGATTTTAATCTTTCGGTGGGCGATCTTTAATCGCCACTGCAAGCGGTGGTGATAGCCTTGAAGTCTCTTCTGTCGCTATACAAAAGTGGCTGTTAAATCAGCTAGTATTTAATTTTAATTTAATTTAATATGCTTACACGATACGACAATACTCGCCTACTCTTTTTTGTTTTGTAAATGTATCGGCGGTTTGATGGGCGATAGGCAAAAGCATACGACAAACTACATCTGTCGGCGTGGGGCAATGGTCAGAACGTTTGTCACCGTAAAGTGTAGGTTGGTAGGCCTAGGTTAAGGTCGGAGACCGACAGGAGGGCATTCCCCTTCTTTTCTCGAGATAGGTACGGCATGGACAGCGGTATTCAGATCGAGCTGCTGTGTTCAAGATAGTTCGCCAGGACTTCGTTACTACCGGACGAACAACGATGGATTCTGACGGAGTATCGCGATCGTTTAGAAGCAGTCATCTGCTTTTAAGCAAGATTCCAGCGTCGGCTTGCGGGAGAGAGCTCTAGCAAGGCTGGGTAAGGTCTTGCTCCTCACGACCTCGGTCCCGAGATCGTGGGTTCGAATCCTGCGGTGGGCGATCCTTTATTGACGCTTCAAGCGTTGGTGATAGCCATTAAGGCTCTTCTGCCTCTATTCAAATAGAGGCATTTAAATCAGCTATTATTTTCTTTTTAAGCAGAGCCTTGAGTTTGCAGGTGTCCGTTCGCTCGGAGGCGGGTCGTTGTTTAACGCTTTTCTCGCTCTCTCTAGCATTTCCGCCAAAATGTTTTGGCGATTGACCAGTTTTCGTTGCTTTGCGGTCGCAGTCACATCTCGTGCTACCGACCCAGGCCTCCACTGTCCAGCCGCACCTCGATGCTGCCTACTCAATCGGCAGCCACATTTAATCTCAGCTAAGCCCCTAGCCTGGCGTCTGTGCCGAGAGACGAAAGCTGCCGGCATCGAAAGTCAATAGAGCCTATTGTGTCGTGCACTCTAGAAAACTATCCAACCTAGCATGCACGTAGTGCTCGTGGTTCGGCCCAGTTTCAGACGGTAGTGTATTGTCTTTACGAGCCTGTATTTTTCGTTTAAATACAGGGGCTTGAACACAAAATGAAGCTCCGTCCTTTTTCTTTAAGCAAGTCCAGTTTTTGTCAAGCCCTACTACGGGCTATGCGTTTTCCAGGGAGTCTGCATAGAGTATCTGCCCTCTATATTTTATAGCATCGTGACATGGCTCCACGATGCAGTGAGGACCAGACGGGTGTCAGCTTCGAAGCTAGTTTCATAAGGCACTGAGGCCTAAGCGATTTTCTGTGAGAAATAGATTTGCAACTTTTCTATCAAGTAGCTCGTAATAAAAAAGAGAGTAAATGATCTGAGAAGAATGAATTTGGACTTCTCTAGAAGTCAGAACTAAGACGAAGTGACGAAAAACAGCTGGAAATCTGGAGCTTAGGATTGTTTCCCTGAAGGCGCTCAGGGTCACC
Source organism: Cristatella mucedo (assembly GCA_009760855.2). Lineage (NCBI taxonomy): Eukaryota > Metazoa > Bryozoa > Phylactolaemata > Cristatellidae > Cristatella > Cristatella mucedo. The sequence goes on from WPIO01000028.1 coordinate 3,109,183, forward strand.
CGTAGCTCCACATGACGTCCCACGTAGAAGGAAGTCTTTAATTTCGCTTTAAAAATACATGTCCGTAGAGCTTTCCTGGTTCAGAGATTGCCGATCTTCAAGTGCACTCGAAAGTTTAGTAGTACCGCCGTTGTAAGCCACAGTCGACTTAATCAGATGCCACAACAAAATTTACATGACAGCATGTAATTTGCTCGGTAATTCCGAGCAATAACTTCCCGGATATTGAATGAGTGGCTAGAAAAATAATAGTATCAGATTTTAACAGTCTCACCTATATAGCAGCAGAATCTTGAATGCATTCGGCGCCCTTTGCAGTTGGCTATAATGGATCACCCACTACAGGATTCGAACTCACGACTTAGGTCGGAAAAGCGAGCGCCTTACCTCATGGGCTATCACCGCCCATACGTTTTCTGCTTCATTCATTCGCGTAGAAAATAGAGATACGTGCCTTCGTAACCCGACTCGTCTGCTCGTTTAGCCAGTCTCGACCTTGCAGCCTCCTAGAGGAAACTCTCCTAGGCTTCTTTAAATAAGCTGATAGAGTGATTATGGGCAGAGAAAAAATTTGATCACGTGCTGATCGTGTACCAAGCCCTCTCATGTCTTAATAACACTAATAATAATAAAAACACTTCATAAAGCACCCTCAGAGAACTCAATCTCTTTCTAGGTGCTTTACATTTGCTGCTAAGGAAATACGATTGAATGGTTAATAGAGAATGCTCGATAAGCAACAAGAATAACATGGTTAGGGGTGAATTGCACAGGGTCAGCATGCAAGTGTGGTTAGTGGCAGCATGCACAGTGTCAGCACGCATAAGCACATAAAGGACGGTTCACAGGGACCCACTAAATGCTGTCATAAATAGGCGAGTTTTAAATTTCTTTTTAAAAACTGTCAAGTTAGGGGAAGTCGTGAAGGAAGTCGGGAGTGAGTTCCAGGCTTTCGGAGCATACGAACTATAGGCACGGTCTCCAAAATATTTGAGGTTTGTACGAGCTATGGTAAACAGTTAGATTCCGAAAAGCGGGGGGGGGGAGGTACGATGAAAGTAATCTTGTACTTGATCCGGTGGGGCAGTAGATCTGATAGGTAGGCTGGAGCGACAGAATGAAGGGGCTTAAAGTTGAGCGACACAACCTTGAAGTTGATGCGTTGCTTGACTGGTAGTCAGTGCAGTCGGCGAGAATCGGTGTGATGTGGCAACTGTGATGCTCACGACAGATAAGCCTAGCTGCAGAGTTTTGCACATCTGTAAGCGCCTGATTGCACAGGCCGGTAGACCAGCAAGCAGAAGGTCTTCACTGAAATTTATAGCACTAGCTCGGCATAGCTCAAGCTTTCAATGCTTCACTCATACAGAGCTTATTATTCCAAAGCCATTCAAATCAGCTATCTTTCTACTTTCACTTCAAGAGCCAGGAATTTGTTTCCGGATTCCATCACACGAGAATGCAGCCGTAACTTGAACAGACGAGACAGACTCACTTCGGCAGCTCCAATAAATGCGACGTTCCTGCTTCCCGCCATGCATTTAGGATTTCACACTAAGAGAAAATCGTAGTATCTTCGTTTATTTGTACTATCTGTGAAGTGCCTAGAACTATTTTAATTGTCTTAGGGTGCCATGCAACAGAATCATATCAATATTGTTATTGTTAATTTTAAGGAAGTTAACAGCCATCCAGAATTGGTGTGCAATGCAGGAATTTTTCAATAACCGCAGCCGAATCTTGGCGTGTGAATGATATATAACAATTTTGAGCGATTGTGGAACTTACTTCCACGATTTTTGCGTAATAAAAAATACACACAATTCATGTATATAGCACCCTGAGAGAGCTCAGTTTCTATTCAGGCGCTTCACTTATTTTACTAGGCTCGAGCCTACGACCTCTGCCAGACCTTGGTCGGGGCGAGCACCTTAACCAATGTCTGCCAGCTGTCAACTCTGGCATTTTTTTTCGAGGTCCCATGCTGCAACTTCTATGCTAGGTAATTCTCTGATCGTCCTCCTAATTCAGCTTTGGTTCTCACATTTTCTTTATTGCTTAGCGTGAAGCCTGTTGGCTACCACGTGGATACCGAATGCGGCCTGAAAGATCCGTGGTCTTTCAGTGGAGCTAGATATCCATTTAATAGCTGCCAGAGTCGGCAATATGAGACCCTATTGTACGCACGGAGTAACCCTTGATTGTGTTTAAGTTTTTCTTTTTTGCTCACTTGTAGTTGTAATGGTGACTTCAGTCCAGTTGACAAGTGCTATTGACGTTTGCCACTAGCGCCGGTCTTTTACTCCTTTCTTCAAACCAAAAGCAACACGCCCCCCCTAGTCAGTCGATGAAATCTCGCCCAAGTCCTCTCCAAGTGCGATGCCTATCAAATTGTGCTCAGTGAAGAGCAATCCTCTGCATTAACATAGCAACGTCACGTGCGGAATGCTTATTTGATTTTACACTGAATTGGTGTGACAATGGTGCCATGCTGCTCTTTGCTCAAGTAAAAGAGGCACTAAATAAGAATGCGCTACGAAACGAACTACGATGAGTGGCCAGTCTGGAATAGCACGTACTGTTAGCCGCTCTACCTTTTCTTTCATCAGCAGCTGTGGTCAGCAGCTGTTTTACATTTACGTATTTCTGTTTGGGACTTACCATGGAATTTTATGAAGACAACGAAGTAAAATGCGCGTTTTTAAGGCTATACGCTTGCAGCCAAATATGGTTGAAACTAGCTGCAGCTATCATATATCTCCTTTGTCTCTGAGCCGTCCAGTTGCCGAGCAGTCTTGCAAGCGAATGAAGCAGGAGCGTTGTTATTTCAGGTTTGCTGGCGTCTTACCACAACCTCACGCACTACCCGCTCTCCAACTACTACTCTACTACCTTTCGCGATGGTTCTACCGAGGACTTGATCAACAAAATATTGACTCGGCCCAACATGATCTTCATCGGCCACACTAAGGCCATGGTTTACTATGACTTATTCTGGAAGTTGGTTTCCAAAGAACCGACATCTGCACCGGCACATTGAATGTGTACATCCGAAAAACTGCTGCTGGCGGACGGTCGGTGTCCAGTCTCCCGAGTAGACATCAGGCTTCCCGGGCCTATACAGCTTTTTATTGCAGTCCTATCGCTGACACACGTCGTGTGTTTGTAAGCTATAACGTGCAGCTCGTTACCGACAAGACTGTTTGCTTAAGCAATAGCTAGTCGCCTCGCCGAAGCAGATCGGTGTATGATTTCTAAACGAACCTGCTGCTGACTAGTGCCGTGGGCAGAAGACCAGTCAGTTTCCAACCTAATGCTAAACCATCCGGGCATACATTTGTTCTCTAATTGATGAGTGGCTCAAGTATCGGACATGATGACGGGTGCTTGCACAAGTACTCACATGGTCTATTACATTGACGCTTCCTGCAGTCAACCCTTACGACTGCTGCGAGTTGCACTATCTATACTTCAGTATTCAAGGAATTTATTTTGCACCGAAAAAATACTATCAAGCCGCAACAAGCTGGCTATTTATAATCGCTTAAAGATGCTCGATCTCCACGAGCCAATCATGGGTTCGAGTCCTGCCGCAGGCGATTCTTTATTACCCACTGCAAGCGGCAGGGGATCTTCTACCACTATGTAAGTGAGGCTGTTGAATCACCTAATCTTATTATACTAAGCACATACAATAGAAGTGTACACTACATGGCTTTCCGAGGACGACCTTCGAACTAGGTATGATCACAAGATTCGAGCCATCTAAATGTACCATGTGCGTTTTGCTGCTTAATTTTGCAAACGATTTGACGGCCTTCTTGGGGTATTCAGAAAAGGTAATTAATTATCCTGTTTTGACGACGACACACTGCATCCAAGCGAAACAAGTAGTTTCAGACAAATGACTAGGACTAGAACGCTAGCTGTCCATCTAAAGTACGGATCACAACGTGTCACCTGTTTTAAAGTAATAGCTGCTCAGGATTACGAAAGCACGGATTAGAGAAAGATTGTTTAATCATTTTTCGGGCCCATAACTGCTATGGATAGGGTAAAAAGGATCGATACGATCCTAATTGGCAGTCAGGACATATTGTTTCTGTTCTGCAAGGGGAGAATTTTGGGGTACCCTGACGGTGACAAATCAATTACAGTAACTAGCACCAACAAAGCTCAAACGAACCAAAGTAGAAAGAAATCGCAATATTTTACTTGAACAGCTCTTTCGGCCATAGTAGTTAATATGGCCACCAAGAATTCGTAATTGAATCGATGCAATGGGCAGTAAATCACATGCACCGAAGGGGTGCGTGTACGATCACCGCCACATATGACGACATGCAGTCAGCAACATAATGTACTCACTTTGTTGCACATAATCAACACACGAAGCCTGCACTAAGGAGTCACAAGTATGGCAGCAGCTCAGCCGAGCTGCTGCCATCGCGCAATGTGAATGTAAGTGCTATTACTATAGGAAAACAGCATCGACAGAGGCTCTGGCCACTACGAGAAGGTTTTTCGGCAAGCAGAGCAAGACGCACAGCTGTTAACACTCCAATGCCACTGTAAACCAATTGGTGCCAACCGTACGCCACAAGCTTTTTAAACAGTTCGTCTAAACAAACGATGTTGCGTTTGGTAATATTTTGGCGACGACCGGGCCTTTGCTTCGAAGCATGTTCGGAATCGGTACACGTATCTTTGTCGCTGTAGGTGCAAAGGTGTCTTCGATCAAGACGATGTTGTTGCTATCAAAACGAGGCACACCGTGCCTCTGCTTCTGCTTGCACCCGACAACAATGGCTCTTTTCTTCTGCCCTCGAACTGCTACCAGAATGCGATCCCCGAGTGTGGCCATTCCTGAAATAATAGCACAATTGCCACAAGCAACAGAGTATTGCAGATATCCTTAAGAGGAAAGTCAAGAAAATACTTATCAAAATGGTCCGACAATCAAATGTTTGTTTAGGGTACTGTTCAAAAGACAAACATGTTTGAAACGAAAGTGGAAGTTCTGACTTCCATCGGACTTACACACACAAAAAAAAGATTATGCAAAGCATGCCTAACCCGGACGTAAACCGGAAGCAACATATCTACAAATAACAAATGAACCGATCTCTTCATATGCGACTTGTATCCCAACTTGTTGAACCACGGTAAATCTAGGTACCTTGTTGAAGAACATGTTTGTGACTTTAAAAAAGCTTTATTTTCAATGTAGCCCTGTACCTAGTAGATTGCATAACTCGGCCACTACTTCACGTATCAGAGCTCAATTTGAAAATGCAAGTTCAGCTCTGCTTGTACAACAGGCCACTAGATTATTTCTAATTTTGGTCGGATAGGTTTTGCTATATTTGTCATCTAACTTCTTGAGCTTTAATTTCTCCAATCATTGCCATGCAGAACAAGACCCATCTGTCCGAAATCAGAAATAATTTTTAAGTCAGAAGAATGGGTACTACACGGGAAGCCTGAGAAGGAAGTATTTTACATAGTTAGGCCGGAGCGAGAGATTTGAGGAGCCAACAAGTAAGGGAAGGAACCTTAAAGTCGACACGTTGCTTGACCGCTATCAGATTCAGGTCATTGAGAAGCAGTGCAATGTCTATCTACATCTTTCGACACCAAAAAGCTCCTGGCATGGCTTTGATACATCGCATGTCATCCCATTACAGTGCACATTATAGAGCTATTTTTTGGAATAATAAAATAATGATAATAATAGGTCGTTCGCACAGCATCCTAAGAGAAATAAATCTCTACCAGGTGCTTTATAACTCGCTGCAAGAAAATCAATAACCAAGGGTTGGTTATCTCCACGGTATCAAGCATGCAAAAAACAAATAACTATTCCGCTTAGGGCCACTATCAAGGCAAACATTAAGACACGCATAGCCACCATTGAGTAGTAACTTGGGCTAGAACCATGCTCTGAATCATGCACAGGTAAGCACTCAGAGCACATAGGAACAAACGAAATCCACCGGTTGCTAGTTGCACTCTGATATGATATGAGAAGGGAGATCGGCACAATTTTGTGCAACTACTACAGCCATAACCAATTGATCGTCACACGAACAAGTTCAGTCCCATGTAGGTCAGTAGAAAGAGGATGCACATTATACAGGTAAAAAGTATTTAGTTGAACCATCCTTAACACTTATATAGGGCTTAAAGCGCAAAATACCTCAAAAGAGATATCACAGCCCTTGAAATTAAGTAATAATGGTCGTCTGGGGAGGGGGGGTTATCGATGCAAGTAGTCTGAAAGCAGGAGAGAGGCAAACTAACTCATTGTTTCGACATCACCTGGCACTGCATAGAAAGCTGAACTACCAAGGAAACAAATAGGTTTGTAGTTGAGAAAGTGATCATGCTGCATTGATGCGAGATGAGGTGCTTCCATAGTGATCAACCCCAATCAAATGCACTGGTTAAAAAAAAAACCCAAATGCGCGCACCACAACTAGTTTGTATGTTTGTCTGCCAGACATAGTAACAATGTAATACATCTCTATCTGCAATCTGCAACTCCACTAAGCCACGAAGATTAGGTGGGTCTTATAATAATAATAATATTAATATTAATAATGCACTTGAAAAAGAGCCCTCAGAGAACTCAATCTCTTTCTAGGCGCTTTACATTTGCTGCAAAGGGAAGCACCATTGAATGGTGAGTCATATCATGCTTGATAAACATGAATAACATGGTTAGCGGTGACATGCACAGGGTCAGCATGCAAATGTGGTTAGTGGCAGCATGCAGTGTCAGCATGCATAAGCACATGAAGGACAAATCACATGGACCCACTAAATGCTGTCCTAAATAGGTGTGTTTTTAAGTTCTTTTTAAATGTGATCAAGTCTTGGGATGTTCTGACGCAAGTCGGGAGGGAGTTCCAGGCTTTGGGAGCATACGAACTAAATGCACGGTCTCCAAAGGATTTGAGGTTTGTACGAGGTATTGGTAAACGGTTAGATTCCGAAAACTGGGTGGTACGATGCTTGGCCTGGTGAGGGAGTAGATCTGATAGGTAAGCTGGAGTCAAAGAATGAAGTGACCTAAAAGTGAGCGACAGAACCCTGAAGTCGATGCGTTGCTTGACTGATAGCCAGTGCAGGTCGGCGAGAAGTGGAGTAATGTGGCAACTGCGACGCTCACGACAGACAAGCCTAGCTGCTGAGTTTTGCACCAGCTGTGATCGCCTGATTGCACATGCCGGTAGGCCAGCAAGCAGTGACTTACAGAATTCAAGACGGAATGTCACAAATGCATGGACCAACTTAGACGTGGTATCCATATCTAAAAAAGCTCAAATTTTAGCAATGTTATGTAGCTGAAAGTAGGCAGACTTGACTGTGTGTCTTACACTGGAGTGTTTACACAGCGCATTCAAAGCCGAAGCAGACTTTAATAATAACAATAATAATAATAATGCACTTGATAAAGCACCCTCAGAGAACTTAAAATCTCTCTCTAGGCGCTTTACATTTGCTGCAAAGGAAATGCAATTGAATGGTGAGTAAAATCATGCTTGATAAACTTTGGGGCCCATGTGGTGGCCAACAGACTTAATCTCACGAAACAAAGAGAAAATGAGAAGCATAGCTGAGTCAGGAGGGAAATCGATGAAGTGAGTAGCACGTAAAGTAGCAGCTCAGGTCGGCTGGAAAAGGTGACAAATTATTATGTGATGCATAAAATCTACGAATTACAAAGTTTACAAGCATTAGCAAGGCTGTACAAAAACCGACCGTGTGTTTCAGCTCTAAGCCCAGTGCTGAATTCGGAAGGTAGACGAAATTGTCGTAAGAAAAGGTAGAATCCAAGCAACAAAGGCAAAGCGGTCGGATAAATAAAGTAGATATAATTCATTTGTATAGCACCCTAAGAAATTAATTTCTATTCAGCGTTTCACATATGCCACAGGGCTCGAGCCCACGACCTCGGCCAAACCTTGGTCGGGGTGAACACCTTAACCACTGGACCAAACCAGCTAGCTGATCCAGAAAGAAGTCCAATGTTGTTTGCCATCATGTATCTTAGACCCCCATGTTGACTGATCGAGTCTCACAGCTGATAATGTTGACCTTCTTGCAGTCATTTATGTTTCTACTTCCTAATTGGCATCCACGCATACATTTACCACGGCCAAAGCATCATTAAGTAACTATAGACACCACCTTTTAACAGGAGCCAACTCGAGAACAGAAGCTTGTCAAAAAACAAGCCCGTGGAAAAACTATATCAGCATCGACCTTTTTATAAACTGTATGTTACCAGTGTTAAGGGAGAAACAGGCGGCTGCCATGATCTGAGACCAGGCTTACCTGTCTTATTGTACACATGTATGCAATATGCAGGTCGTCCAGCCAGATACGCCTCTCGGCCAAGAATGCTGTTGTCGACCACTTTAAGCCTAGTCAGTTTCTGGATTTGCTGAGTCGAGGCCGAGATTCTAAATAATTAATAAGACAGGATCGCTGCTAAGGCAAGATCCCGAGAAGGCAGGCAATAGAAAAAGAGGCACAGAGCCAGCCAAGATCCACAAATAACGAGTGTGCTGAAGGTCACGGCTATCCTCCGATTTAAGGCAGTGACACTCGCACTCATCACCGCTGCCTCCAAGAAACTATCAGCGTCATCACACGCAATACCTAGGTCTTAGCCTAAGGGCAAGGTGCTTGCTCTTTACGACCCAGGTCGTGGGTTCGAGTCCTGCAGCGGTCGATCCTTTATTGTCCACTGCAATTGGTAGTGACAGCAGTTAAGGCTCTTCTGTCGCTACATAAATGAGGTTGTTAAATCAGCTAGCCTTATTATCGTTGTCTGCCGTGCAACAAATCATGACTAAAATACCAGCAGTCGGCACTTTTCAAAACGATGATCAGCACAGCAATATGTACTATAAGATACTAATATCTCGAGGCTGCTTGTCTTGTGCACGTTATTCACATCTCGTACAATTTAAACCGGGAGGAGGGGCAGCCAGGTGATCTCTATTGCGGCTCTCCAACTGGCAGAGGGCTGAAGACAGCCAAGGACTACCGAGTCAACTACTCATAGCACACATCGGTGAAACACTGTAGTGTGAGAGGTGTGCTTTCGGCTACAAATGCCACAGCAAACGACTTTGCCATGCATCTGGCTAGTTTCATCTTCATAGGACAGTCAGCTTTGGTCTAGACTCACTGTTCTTCTTCATACTTTCCGTTATCATAATTAGGCATATCGACAGAATCCTTACAAGTGAAGCTTCCAAAGAAAAACGAGACCTTGTTGAGTGCGGGCAAGGGCAGCCACAAATGAGCCCTGCGGCATTATAATCCATGCAATTCATACATCCTGTTGTACAAATAGTACCATTGCCCTGCCTTACTCCAGTACCTTCGGATGGCTCCCCTAAACCGTCGTAAAAAGTGCGAATAAAAAAAATCAAGCAGCATCTAGCTAATCACGCTAATATGCAAGACAATTGGGTGAAGCCCTACAACCACTCCCGCCCTTTAAGGTGCTCACCTTCATTGATCGAAGTCAAGGTGAACGCATTTGATGACCGAGGTCGTGGGGTCAAGCCCTGTGGCATATGCTGCTATCTTTTCAGCGGTCCTGAGCTGCTACTTCCATGCTACTCACTACCTCGACTGCTCTCCTGACTCTGCTATGCTTCACACTTTCTCTTTGTTGCGTGAGACGAAGTCTGTTGGCTACCGAATGCGTACCGAAAGCCGCTTAGGCTGTGAGTGAGCTATACAAAACTCTCCTGCGCAACACCCACATAGTCTTTATGGCTTTGTGGAGTTACAGACAGAGATACATTACATATGTGAAGTGCCTAGATAAAGATTTGCTTCTCTTACGGCGATAGACAAATAAATTACACACACACATCTATACATATACAGAGACTGAAAGCAAGCAGAAGTGGAACCAAAATATAAAGCATCAAATCAATAGATAAAGAATCAGGCCAACCTGCAAGCACCGAAAACTATGCATTCCACAGCTGTGTGTCTAGATCACAGAGAAGCCTGGTCCAAGCATTTCAAAGAGACACTGCCGTCCGACATCGCCATACATGAGATGTAGGCTCACCTAAATGTGCGCATCCACATCGTTGGACTGCTAACCAGTTCGACTACCGATTTCATCCATGCCGCAGCCATAATATGCCAACTCCTGGATAGCTGGAAAGGAAGATAATATAGTAGATGATTACTTAATATTTTAAACACAGAAAGAACTATCAAATTTATGATCCAGTACAGTTGCGGCCTCTACTGCAGCATGAAAGACAGAGACAGAGACAGAGAGAGAGGGAGAGAGAGAGAGAGAGAGAGAGAAGTGGGAAAGATGGAGAATGGGAACAAATGGAGGAGGGAAGGGAGGGAACAAGGTGAGATGGAGAAAGAGGCCGACACGGAAGGAGGATGAGATTTTATAGTACCATCAGAGAGCTCTTTCTAGCCGGTTTACACATACTGTAAATGGAGCATATCAATATAGTTAGTGATAACATGTACAGCATCCACGCATATGCACATAGTGGACAACTCACATGGACCCAGCAAATGCTTTGAGAAACAGGGGCGTTTTTAGCTTCTGTGTAAATGTGGTCAAGTCGGGGATGTCGTGAAGTCAGTCGAAAGTGAGTTCCAAGCTTTGGGACCATACAAACTAAAGGCACGGTCTCAAAGGATAAGGGGTTGTAATATAATGTATCTCTGCCTGTAACTCCATAAAGCCATAACGACTATGTGGGTGTTATGCAGGAGAGTTTTGTATAGCGCACTCACAGCCTAAGCGGCTTTCGGTACGCATTCGGTAGCCAACAGACTTCGTCTCACGCAACAAAGAGAAAGTGTGAAGCATAGCAGAGTCAGGAGAGCAGTCGAGGTAGTGAGTAGCATGGAAGTAGCAGCTCAGGACCGCTGAAAAAGATGTGCCATAGTCGGAAGCAGGAGAGTAGTTGTCATTGCATAAGAATTGTGGAAGCGAGTTCCACAGTCCAAGACCTGCAAAGCTAAAGCTTCTGTCGCCCAACAATCTTAGTAAGAGGCACAGCTTAATGACTCGAGTACGAAGAGTGGGTGATACGATGCCTACCTACCTACCTACCTACCTACCTACCTGAGACGTACTTCAGATGGCTGAGCTGGAAATATAGAATGAAGGGACCTAAAGGTGAGTCCCACAACCTTGAAGTCGATAAGCTGCTTGATAAGGAGCCAGCACAGGTCGGTGAGAAGTGGCATTGTGTGGCAACTGCAACGCTATCGACACACGTCTGGTTTCAGAGTTTAGCACCAGCTGTAAGTGCCTCATTGCATAGGCGGGAAGACCAGAAAGCGATCGAAGCTACACAAGTCGAGATAGGATATCACAAATGCATGCACCAGCTTGTATAGTGTATCTGCGTCTGAGCAGGCTCGAATTTTTACAATGTTACAGAAGCTGAAAGTTAGAGGTCATTTTAAACAGTTCACCCAGATTTCGGGCCGATGCTATAGACGATATGCTGGTCCAGCCCATTTTGAGGGTTAGGTTTTCCAATAGCTAGTAAGTTGATTTTATCATCATTCAACTAGAGCAAATGTCCCACTGAGAGAAAAGCCATACAAGCTAGGTTGAAGAGGGGACGGGAAAAGAAACAGGAGAGATGGCGAGCGGGACAGCAGACAGAGGATTAGATAGAGACGGTGCAGGAAGGAGAGACGGTGGCACAATATAGGACGAGAGAGCGACAGTACAAGTGCGCAGCGGTGTTAGTAACGTGAGGCTAGACGACACGCGAGCGCTGGCTTTTTTCCACAAATAAAAGGGAAAGACACGGAACCAAAATATTTTCACGGTTTCAAGATAAACATACTCTCAGAATATCACGTCGCAACGAGCAGCAAAAGACGTGGAATTTCTGCTCGAACCCGAATGAGAGTGGAAGCTTACCGGCTCGCCAAGAGGAAATTCTACTACAAGGACCGAGACAGTGCATGGCCAGGAATACTAACCAATGAGTCCCACACAGGTTCTAGAACTGCTGGCGCTTTGCCCTCGCACTAGCCACAAGAACAGGCGCATACCAGGCCGCAGTAAGACCAACGCTTCGAGATGATTTTGCCCCAGCCGGCGACTAAGAAATAGACCCGGCCGCTAGCTATGGACGTCATCGCTTTGACTAATCAATGCATTAAGAACAAATATATGTTTACTGAATTGGTAGACCGCGGTCCACACACAAGATACTTGCTTAAAGGCTGCAGCAGCGGCAGAAACAGAATCGTACACATACCGGGTGAAGCCGCTCTCTAGCGCAAACCACGGGTCAAGGTCACTTGGGCGAGGCGTGTTTTCATAAAAGAGATCTCAAGCCAACGGAAACGCACTGGCAAAATTTTTATGCAACGCTTAAAAAGTAAAAATTCAAATTGTCTATTTTTCTGGGTGGCAATCGCCATCACTCACAGACTGCTGCTGGTAATCTGCATTTTGCCAGGAGGGGCAGACCGATGGAATGGGCCCTGTACTCGCTAGCGGATATATTCAGTCAGGTGTAATTTCTAATATAATTATAATTTTAAATATATACGCTAAAATAAGTCTATCTATTAACCGGCATGTGCAAACTAAAGGCGGTGACCGGTTGCTTTGTGGGCGTGGCATCACCATCAGGTTGCGCCGCCGTCATGCTGCACGGCCCTAGCCAAACCGGCTAGAACGCCAGCTGGGGCACGTCGTATTTCTGCCAATCGCGTCTCCGGATTCTTAACGAAGGTGCTCTCTCGTTCATTACATTAGTGGTGCTGCCTCTGACTAAAAAAATTTACTGTACAGTTGCTAGGGGCCCACCATTGCCGTGTTCGCCGCTATGAGCCAACGAGCCACTAATCTGTGAGCTCGAGAAGCAGATAATAATAATAATACACATAAAGGACAAAGCACAGGGACCCATTACATGACTGTCGTCATAAATAGGTCGGTTTTAATGTCTTTTTAAATGTGGTCAAGTCAGGAGATGTGACGCTAGCCGGGAGTGAGTTCCAGACTTTGGGAGCATATGAACTAAATGCACGGTCTCCAGAGGATTTGAGTTGTGTACAAGGTATTTTTAAACTGTCGGGTTCCGAAAAGCGGGTGATACAATGCTTGGCCTGGTGGAGGAGTAGATCTGAGAGATAGGCTGGACCCAAAGAATTAAGTGACCTAAAAGTGAGCGACAAAACCTTGAACTCGATCCGTTGCTTGACTGGTAGCCGGTGCAGGTCGGCGAGAAGTGGTAAGATGTGGCAACTGCAAATCTATCGACAGACAAACCTAGATGCAGAGTTTTGCATCAGCTGTAAGCGCCTGATTGCACAGGCCGGTAGGCCAGCAAGCAGTGAGTTACAGAAGTCAAGACGGGATGTCACAAACGCGTGGACCAACTTAGATGTGGTATCCCTGTCTAAACAAGCCCAAAATTTAGCAATGTTATATAGCTGAAAGTAGGCAAACTTGATTGTGGAGTTAATGTGGTCGTCTAGTGACAGGTCACTTTGGAACATGGCACCTAGAGTTCATGCAGATTCAACAGGAGATATGCTGGCAGAGCCGATTTTGAGCCTCAGCCTCACAAACTTTTGAATCACACTGGGTTTACCCATAACTAGTAAGTTAGTTTGTCATCATTTAGTGTAAGAAAATTTACTGCCATCCATGCTCGGATGTCATCAAGAGACGACGAGTGCGGCTCGGCATGACCGGAAAGCCCTTGCCTGACCCAACCGGTAAGTACTCGTAAAACCAGACAACATAATTAGCTGAAGCTTTCTGTCCATTCCATGAACTTTTTCCACAAGGGTTAACACGAGAGCGCCGCTTGCTCATGGCAGTCAGCACCCAAAGCACGCCATCGCTCGATTCGGTTAGTTCTGGCGTCGTGGCTGCCATGAGTTCTCTATAAGGGTGCATGTGTTGACTGGCCTTTCTCTATCATAGGCAGATCTGGCTTCTTTTTAAATTTAGCTACTGGTTTGGCCCCCCCCCCCCCTAGGCTACTAACGCGAAGCAAGGCACACAGTCATTGGGATCGGACAGTCACCCACGCTTCGGTGACCACAGTTGAACCGCAGCAAGTGCAGAAGCAGATGGCAGTTCGAAGTTGACATCTTCATCCAATAATAATAATAATAATAATGCACTTGATAAAGCACCCTCAGAGAACTCAATCTCATCCTAGGCGCTTTACATTTGCTGCAACGGGAACATCTCCCTGGGACTAAAGCGGGACTTGGCTTCCCTGATGGGATTTAGCAGCAAACGTGCAGGCCAACTTGTCCGCCTAATTGACGCCAAGCTGGCACGGGAGGTGAGTCAAGTACTAGTCACTTCTCCCTACATGCTAGCCTTGTTACAAAAGTGGTGTGCGGCTTCCACATCCGGGCAGTACTTGATCGCAAACGTAGGGCTAGCAAGGGTACCAGTTTCAGCCACCAGGCGACAAATACTAGCGACGCCCGAATCTTGTATCGCGGCTGGCGACTTATAAGTGCTGCACCAAATCACGTAGCAGGAATTGAGTGTGTTGTTTTGCTGTGGATCCGGCTTCGGCGGCAGATCTCGTGGAGTCTCACGGAGGCACAAGTGTGAACGTAAGCTATTAGGAGACTCAATCTTTATGTATCTCAAAGCACATGTATATGAGAGCTCAAAGAATAACCCAAAGTCGGGGAGTATCCCCGAGTCGAGGAAATATCCATAGTCGGGGAATAATCCCGAGTTCGGTATAATCCGGAGTCAGGGAAAAACCAGGACATCAGTGGCGGGATGCGAAGCTCTGCCAATCGCCTATGCTTGAGCCGCATCGAACCAAGTACAAAGCTGTACCCAGGCTGGGTTCGGTTGGCAGGGACTGGACGGCTAAAGTGAGGGTTAGGGTCACCGGCTAGGCCGGGGTCGGACCCTACGGCATGGCCGGATGTATGCGGTGACGTGAGGTCACCGGGGCTCTTGGGTACGGGAAGGTGTGTTGGAGGCTCCCGGTCTCGCCGAGTTATGCACCTGGATTCGTGCAGGCGTGCTCCGGCGATGCTGCCACGCACGCAAGGGAACGAGTATCCGAGGCCCGAGTGGAGCTGGATAGCTCGCTCGTTGTTGACTTGTTTTTATTCCGCGTTCCCGTGTAGCATGTTCGTGACCCCCCCCCCCGTGTGTTGGCGTCTTTCGGTGGAAGCTTACGACTGTGGTAGTTGTCGGCTCGGACTAGCCAGCAGTTACTCAGCCAGCCGGGTTTTGGACGGCGTACGCTCGTACTGTTGGACTCGGAGTCAGTACAACGACAGGACTGCGGAAGCCGACTGACCCCAACTAACACGTTTGTTCGCACTTGCTGCGTCGTCTTGCGCCCCCATAGTGTACTATGTATAGGACCCTCCCTGTAGACTTGTTTAGTTCCCCTGTTGTTGTTGGCGCATGCGTTATTACAAAGAGGTTTATCCTGACGGTCGCTCGTCTTACCCTAGCTCGGCGGCATGGCCGGAGTATGGTGGGGTTTGGCAGGAAATAGCCCTTTGACCCCTAGAACCCGGTTACAAAGCAGCAGGGGCATGCTAGTACAACTAGCTCTCATACTTTAACACTGCAAGTCCATATCCACGATGTAGATAGGTCTATTTGGCAGCCGCGGAGGGTTACAGGCGTTCAAAACAGCGGCCCTGACGTACACCAAAATCTCCGAGGCTTAGGGCTAAAATCATCTCCAACTCCAATGCCGAGTCCAGAATCGCAGCCGACTGCCTATCTCATGGTGCCGGGTTTTATGCTGCCTCGGCCATAGACATCACATAATCGGTTTCTAGCCGGTTTATTTCAGGAACCAAGAATAATGTTTATCAGTTATAATCCTGCTGATTGAGCTCGCCTCCGTTTTAGGCTAGTCCAACGTGAACCAAGTTAGCGAAAGCAGTCTGCTAGTCGTAAGACGTCAATTCTTGCAGTCTTCGCTCCGTTACACGAGCTGAGTAGGGGGCGCACACATATGCCTTCTCGCCTCGCACGACTCAGGGCCTTTCTATTTAGTCTCAGCTTGGCCCTACGTACTCGGCAGTTCTTCGCTTTGTTTTATTATCGCATCTAGGACGCCTGATGGCGCCGGTGTCATATCGAAGGGGTTCGTGCACGCGCGAGCAGCTGCTCTTGCTCACTTCTGCATTTACTTCTCCTGTTTCATTTTGCATCGTACTTGCTTAAATCTCAGCTGTAATTAGCCTGGCGTGGGTGTAATAATACGGACCTAGAGGTATTTGTTAATTAAGAGGTACTCGGAGAGGATCGGCGAAACCTAGTTAGGGTAGTAGAAGCCGTGTCCGGAGCATGCCTTACGTAGGCCATAAAAGGGTGGAGATCTCCGTTTCTAACCTTTCGTAATACGACAGCCGGCTGATCGACTGTACGGGCTAGCGTGGGTCCAATAATCACTCTTCGCTCCAGAATTGAGCGTGGCCTCAATTTCCGCTCAGGTGTTACAGCCTTAGCTCCAGATGTTCCTAAGTGTAGCAGCTTTGCAAGATCGGTTAAGCACAAGGTCTTAACGAACCGTTGCCCTGATAGCGATTCGCAGTCGCTTGTCCTTAAAATGGAGTGCTCTGGTTGAATAACAGCGGGTGCTTTGTTAAATGTGATCCCCAATGACTCCATACTGCCCAGATACATTTCATGCCTTCCGGCTCAGTTTCACCGCTTGTAGATCGCATGCAAACGCAGACCATGCTGAGCGACAAGCCCTTTTTGTTGCTGTAAGGAATCGTAAGTTCGATGTGGCACTTGCGATTCCTAGCGGTTCTCTCGCGGCTTTAGACTCTGGGGGTACGGTAACTCCTATCAACTCGTGGCTTCCCGTGTGAGACGACGCTTGGACGTACACAGGGTCACGGCTTGCGAATGTCCAGTGTTTTAGGTTTACAGCAGGAGCCAGCAACGTTTGGAAGGACCGCGTGATTGGCATAGACTGGCATAGTCCTGGCCCCTTTCAGGTCATCTGTATTGAAACTATCTTTCAAGAAATGCTGGAGTATAAAAGAGGAGGTTCAGTTCCTTGGCATTTCTTCGGGTTGTGTCTGACCGCTGCCACATAAGCTCGAGGCGATTCGAAAGTGGCCACAGCCAAAGTACAGTGAGGACTTCTCCTTTCCTTGGACTAATCGATCTCTACAGTGCCAGTGATGCCCAGGCGAGATTAGAGGCGCTCTAGAAGAACTTGGTGATCAATAGTATCAAAAGCTGCCGAAAGATCGAGCAAAACAAGCAGAAATACTCTGGCCATGTCTGCATTCCTAAGTAGGTCGTTATACACCCAAGCAATGTCAATTCTGTGGAGTGATTAGCTCTAAAACCAGACTGGAACTTACTAGCAAGGTTAGAAGTTTTAATATACGAGTTAAGCTGGTCCGCCACGACCCGTTTTAGTGTCTTTGATATGAATGGTAGAAGGAATAGTTAATGTTTTTGCAAGCCACCGTGGAAGATAGCTCCTTATCTTAGGTAGGGATCGGACGTGATGGCTAGCTGTAGAAGCAGTCTTCTAAATAAAGCTTTTAAAATTTAGGCAGTTGCCGAAAACGAGACCTAAATTTCGAGCACGCGGTTATGGTCGCGCGGTAGCATTGCCTATTAGAAGAGCAGCCTTTTAATCCAGCCACAGGCTGAGGGTGTCATATGAGCAGCAGTTCAGTTTTATCCTCCGTCTGATTTCAAGAAATTTTCCGACATCCAGGATCGAAGAATGTCGGCAAAACAAAGCTTTCAGTTTATTAGTTGCTGCAGCAGATTCCGACGGTTTGAATGACAAATACAGCTGAGTACCGTCAGCATAAAAGTGATATCCTATTTCATAGGCCTTAATTGTTTCCCCAGACGTTGAGCATAAAAGGAGAACAGCAAGGGATCGAAGACTGAGTCTTGAGGGACCCCACAGGTGATGACTGGTCTCGTGAATGAGACCTGCCTGACCCACTCACGACACGGATAGAACACGACCAGACGAGTACGATTTAAACCACGCCAGTGCCTCGTCTGCCGAATCGATCGCTGTTCTCAGTCGTTCAAGGAGGACATACGCGATCAACGGTGTCGAAGGCAGCTGATAGATCTGGTAATGCTAATAACAATAATAATAATATTGCACTTGATAAAGCGCCCTCAGAGAACTTAATCTCTTTCTAGGCGCTTTACATTTGCTGCAAAGTGATACGCAATAGAATAGTAAGTAAAATGCTAGGGCAGTGACATTCCTATCATCGTTGCTGCATAGGATGTCGTTGGTAACAACATGGAAAGCAGTTTCAGTGGAGTGCTGCCTCTTGAAATTTTTCTGGCATTTCATTTTCAATGTGTCCTAGTCGCCGCTTAGCGACAATTTTTCAAATCTCTTGGAAAAACCTCACGGGTTAGGCATTGGGCTCCAGCAGTCGCAATGTATCTGTTGGCTCACACTAATGTCAAGAGACTGGCTCACCGGGAGCCGAGGAGAGTGGGCATGTGCCTGACACGTGCTAGACAGTCTTTCCCTTAACACTTCGGGAGACACGAGCAGTGGTACGAAAAACCCTCAGTTTCCTTGTGCAAACACAGACACAGTTCCATTCACGATTTCGACGGGTAACGGCAGAGTAAAAGAGAGCTACCGTGGCTTACACGTTCCTATGGCGTCTTAGTCTGTCGCGTTCGACAATAAATGTTGATCATCTTTTGTACACTCTTATGCGTTTGTAGTTTGGCAAGTCGACTTGCAATTTGCACACAGGCTATAACAAAGCTAAAAGATATGATAAATGCCCAGATGGCAAGTAAGCACTCGGGCTCCAAACAAGTCGTCGATCATTGTTAATTGTCAACGAATTCAATTATGTATGAGCTATGCTTTGAGGCTTACCTATGCCCGATTCAACGAATGTTACCAACCATTCGTCGCAGTAATCAGTGACCACAAGTGTCCTGTATGGTTGTCCAAGCATGATACCCTGTGAGCTTTTGCATGCATGGTTATTACTTCTATCGTAGCCTGGATACAGATTTGATTCACATTGGTCGCTATACAAACAAAAGTATAATAACAATTTTTATTATTATTATCATAAATTATTGTTGTGAAAGCAAGAAATTATAGGCTAGGCATCACCACAGGTGACGCGTATCAACTGGTGGATCTGAGGGCTTGGACAGACTCCGATTACCAGACTGTTTGCAGCGACGAGCATCCTTGTCTGTTGTTGCACAGCAGCAGCTTAGTTATTGGTGGGACACGTGACCAATTGCTACTGGCACTGGCTGGGCAGGTGATTACAGCACAAGCTAGAGACACGATTTCCGACTCGTCAGGCACACGGCAGACGAGAATTACCGTAGTACAAACGCTTTGCGAGAATGATATCTTGCTTTGCAGCACCATACGACAACCTCCAGAAGGATTACTAAGCAGATAATGGTGTTTGCGGCTCGGACGATCACCATGGTCAAGAAAAAATCCCACCCACATCATAATCATAAATCGTCACCACAAACACAGCAGTAAAGCAACAAGTGGTTCACTGTGCAAGTCAATAAAAACGATCATTGCATCCAGACTACCATCACGAGTGATCAGTAAATGACAGTCATCGCTCCAGTGCTCTGGGATGTCCAAGGTATGGAACACGTCTGTATAAATAAGCTCGTTGGCCGACAGCTGAACACATGCAATCATGTGTGCGCACACACACACACACACACACACACACACACACACACACACACACACACACACACACACACACACTTAACTTCGCATGCGTACGTACACACACGCATGCCCGTGTGCACATCAAAACTTGTAGACCCTCTATTCGTCAAGTTCAAGCTACACTAGGATCACGAGATGCATATAAAGTCAAGGCTATTTAGCTCGTCGGGCTTTCGGTACTTGGCTGCATCACTGTGAAGAATGATGTGATAGTAGGTGACCGGCCCGGCGGTGTAGTTTTGCCAGTCGCAGGGGACTACAAAAAAATTAATCCACGCGATCACAGTGCTATCTTGTGGCATACCTACCAGACATGTGCTGGTGCAGATATGCCGAATGAACTTACTGCAGCTCAATGCCAGCGAATGACGACGATACTGCTATATACACAACTCCAAACAGATGCAGCAGAAGGTGGCACAGCTTACCAGCTCACACAATCAGGAAACTTTTCAGATGCTTGCAAAGAGCCCTTAGACAAGCAAATGAAGCAGCAAAAGACGAGGTCAGAAAGCAGATTCCTCTCTCTCTCTCTCTACCACTTGGGTGGTGTGCTGTGGTGCTATAAAAAACTAGCTGATTCAACAGCCTCTTTTTGTATAGCGACAGAAGAGCCTTTACGGCTATCACCACTGCTTGCAGTGGCAATAAAGGATCGCCGACCACAGGATTCGAATACATGACTTCGGGGCCGAGGTTGTGAAAAGCAACCACCTTCCTAGAAAGCCATTACGACTCACCATATTGTGCTAAGCACAATGTGTCCACACGGAGTGCTTTTTGCTCCATCTCAACAAAAAACGTTGCAGGAATCTTGAGCTACTGAACCCCACCACGCATACGTAAAATTTAATGCGACCTCAGTGCAATCCTTCGGGCAAACGAGAAAAGAGGCTCGTTTTCTTGTTTCCACCACTATTTGCTCAGTTCGGCTTTTTAGGATTCAGTTTGCAACAATAATGTCGAGGTCCGACTGTTCTGGGCTCCACAGTTCTGGGCTGCTCGAGGCTCTTTTGTGAGTATTGCCAGTCATAATAAACTGCTACATCTCCAATGCCAGAAACATAGAACCTCGACAAATAGTTGCGTTCAGGCAGCTACGCGGGACTCAGTGGGCAGAAGTTTGCAATTCAGTCTCAGCACGGTTGCCAAAAAAAGGCCGGCCTAATTTTACATAAATCGTTGGTAGTACTCACTACCTCAAAACATACTAGCTACAGAAGAGCCTTTACGGCTATCACTACTACTTGCAGTGGTGATAAAGAATCACCCACTGCAGGATTCGAACCCACTATCTCGGGACCTCGGTCGTGAAAAGCAACCACCTTACCTAGCGTGCCATCGCGGCTCATCTGCTCTCCTGACTCTACTGTGCTTCCCACTTTCTCCTTGCAGCGTGAGGTGAAGTCTGTTGGCTACCAAACGCACACCGAAAGATGCTTAGGCTGTGAGTGGGCTACACACAACTCTCCTGCGTAACACCAACATAGCCTCTGTAGCTTTGCGGAGTTACAGACAGAGATAAATTACATTAATTACACTACGCCTCGCAAACGCGCTGCTTGAATTACATTGCACTATGCCGCCAGCTCGCCCTTGCTATGAACGCAGCCGCGTGCTTCGGTGGCTTCTGGTGCTGCCACGCCTTTGTGCGAGTGGCAGAACGTGCGCCTTCAGCAGCAGCCATTGGCCGGGCTGGGCGGCCACTGTAGCGCTCACCTTGGAGAACAGAGACTTGGCGGCTGACAATCGACCGCCGGCCTTTCTTCTGCCCTCGGGCAGTGGTGCCTCAATCCCACCGCCGCCGCTTGACTCCAGCGACGGAGACGCGAGAGATTCACGCAGCTTGCGCAGCCTGTACTGCGTCAGCCAGTCGGGCGTGCGGCGCGAGTTCTCCTTGTCGCCGCTGCAGGGGCTAGCGTCGGGCGACGCGCAGAGCTGCGGGTCCGGC
This sequence comes from Cristatella mucedo, assembly GCA_009760855.2. Taxonomy (NCBI): domain Eukaryota; kingdom Metazoa; phylum Bryozoa; class Phylactolaemata; family Cristatellidae; genus Cristatella; species Cristatella mucedo. The sequence continues at coordinate 3,130,897 of WPIO01000028.1, forward strand.
AAGCTGAGCGACAGGTCGAGGCGCAGACGCCGGGCTGCAGCGCCCGGTCCGACTTGGCCCGCAATGTTGACCCGGCTCGGCGAAAGCGTCAGCCTGGCGCCGGTCGCGACGGCTGCAGTGACCCGGGAGGCGACCTCGACGACAGGCGACAGGCGAGCAAAGCCCCGCTCCAGTCCCGACGACGCCGACAGCGGCTCATCGTCGTCGTCGGCGGCGAGCGCCGCTTTGGGACTGGGCTCGGAGGGCAGTGGGCACAGACGGCGCTTGGCGCTGGCCCTGACGGATGTTGCCGCCATCGCTGCGGCTGCAGCCACACCTGTAGCGGGCAGCCGACGAGCGAACCTTTTAAGCAAGGGCAAGGCGACGCTCCGCTGCCAAATATTTAACTCCAAAGCAGATGCAACACAAGGTGGCGCAGTCAACCAGTCGCCGCAATCATCCGGAAACTCGTCGGGCGCGCTTGCAAAGAGTGCTTAGACGAGCAAATGAAACAGGAAAAAACTCGAGGTTAGCGATGCATCATGGGCAGCCGATGAGCGATGCGGACGCAGGAAGACAAGGCGCGGCAGGCGACCAATTGGCCGGACGAGCGAGCAGGGCGAGGCTGCGGCGACTGCCGAGCGAGCTGGGCGCGCGTGCTGCGTGACGACCTACCGCTACCACCGCTGCTGGAGTCGCCGCCGCTGGGCGCAGATGTCAGCTCCATGTTCTTCGACGGGCTGAGGAACAGCTTCCGAGGCGACTGCATCGCTTTCGGCTGCAGGCTCAACTGCTTCGTCGTCGGCCACGGTGACACGCGACTCGCAGCGCCGGCAGGTGTCGCCGGCGAGGCGGTGCCGGCGCTCGCAGCAGGCGTAGCCGGACTGGCGGATCCTCGAGACGAGCCGCCGCACGCGCTGCCGGGCGTGCCGAAGGATGCACGCCTCGACCGAGGGCACGTATCGCCCGGCGACGCGGCCAGCGGCAGCGCCGGGCGGCCGCAGACGAGCGAGCCGAGGCGCTTCGGCGCGATCGGCCGAGGCGCCAGGCAAGCGGTGCCGATCACAGCCTTTCTCGAGGCAAGGCTGCCGTCGACGCTCGCCGACGCGGCAGCCTTGCCTTCGTCGTCTCTAATCAGCCGCCACAAGGCCATCGTGTCGTCGTCAGAGGCCGTGGCCACCTGCGGCGGCGACAAGCAAGTGCGCGATGATGATGAAGTGCACGAACGTTCGCGCCGGCTCAGCTAGAGCAGCCAGTGGAGAGCGTGCAGGAGAGAAAAAACGGGGCGGCCCCTAGCAACTGCGACGCATGAATGCAAGCCGTGACGGGCGAGGGGCAGCAGCGCCGACCTAGCGATGGCGCTTCGATACGACGCCGGTAGGGGGCCAACCAACGACGAGTGATCTTAACCTCGACATCGATTTTCGGTGCTACCTTGCTTTCACGAGTCTCTCGATCGAGCTTTCTAGTCTTGAGCAGGCTCGAGGCAATTGTCGCAGGCAAAACCCTCTGGCCATGTGACGTGGCATTACAGCAGCACCTCTTGCTCAAAGCTCGACGTTGACAAACGATACCTGAGCCGTTGCCGTGACATCGGTGCACGGTGGCGCCAAATGGCCGCCACCATGACCCGATTGCTCTCTGTCAACAGCTTGCGTGCGGCTCCGTTCATCCTGCCCAACATGCTGCTTTCATGTAAAATAGTCCCCGGTTTTCAAGCGACTGATAAGGGGGTCATCTGGTCATCTCGCCCAGCTTCCGGGACAGTTACCAGATTTCTAGTATCATCAGATTTCTACCATATGCTTAGCATCCGGTATCATGGCTGCATCCCATCGACAGCAGAGGCGAACAGAAGGCGGGGCATAACTGAGCACGTGCACACTGCACCAAGTGCACTGCACCAAGTGCACTGCACCAAGTGCACTGCACCAAGTGCACTGCACCAAGTGCACTGCACCAAGTGCACTGCACCAAGTGCACTGCACCAAGTGCACTGCACCAAGTGCACTGCACCAAGTGCACTGCACCAAGTGCACTGCACCAAGTGCACTGCACCAAGTGCACTGCACCAAGTGCACTGCACCAAGTGCACTGCACCAAGTGCACTGCACCAAGTGCACTGCACCAAGTGCACTGCACCAAGTGCACTGCACCAAGTGCACTGCACCAAGTGCACTGCACCAAGTGCACTGCACCAAGTGCACTGCACCAAGTGCACTGCACCAAGTGCACTGCACCAAGTGCACTGCACCAAGTGCACTGCACCAAGTGCACTGCACCAAGTGCACTGCACCAAGTGCACTGCACCAAGTGCACTGCACCAAGTGCACTGCACCAAGTGCACTGCACCAAGTGCAGAGGGCAATGAGCAGGAGAAAGAGGGAGAGAGGGGCAACGATAGCTTGAAGGGAAGCTAGCACAACGAGACGAGTCTCGGTAGAGTATTATTCATCAATTAAGGCTGCTTATCAAGACTGCAGGAGGGGGCACAACTCGGCCGCAAAAAAAAGACGAGACAACGGTAGGGAGCATCAGCCGAGCATATCATCCGGCGGCGAGGCTTACAAAAAGAACAGACCTGCAAGCCGATCAGCAAGGGTCTCTTTACGCGACCTGTGTTGATGACATACGGCCAATCGAACGAGCAGACTAACACATGCCAGATTAGCTCCGAGCAGGCAACACAGGGGAGCAGGAAGCCCGATGGCTTGAAGAGCTTGGCTCACCGTCGTCAAGTCGGAAGGATGCCAGGCAACGGCAGTGACTTCTTCGACGTGCCCGTCCAGCATCCACGGACTGCTGCTGGGATTTGCTATCTGAATGCGTGCGAGAGACAAAAAAGAGAATGAGCCTTCGGCGATCCGAAACTACTCGAAACGTCTTGGAGTGAGGCTGGCACTCCCCGAACTGGTGCTGCTGCAGAGCGGACAGAGCGTGAGACTGACCGCTGGCCGACTGCCCTTACCTCCCATATGTAGGCCTTCCGATCGCTCGAGCCACTGAGCAGGAAGCGGCCGTCGGGACTGACGGCCGACTTGACGTAGAACGTTCCGTTGCGATGGCCCGAGAACGATGCCACTGCAACGCAGCAAGGGACGCGAGCTCTGATCGTACAGCGGCCGATTGTGTGCGCTCGTCGCCCCAATAATCAAGGCGCGACGTGGTGGCTGCTGCTGTCTCCGGGACGCACACACCCACCCGGCTTTTCCGTCAAGCTGGCGCAGTTGAACTGGTATATCATGTCGTCCGTGCAGTTTGCGAACAGCATCGTCCTGCTGCTGCTGTCCATGGTGAGGCACGAATAGCCTACAAAGTCGGAGCCACTATTCGAGCCAGGCCCAACCCGTGGCTTGGTGGCAGCGTGCTTGAGCGAATCGGCGAGATTGCTGGCTGGGTAAGGGAGGCAAGGGAAGAGAGTAGCAAAGTACGAAAACGTGCATCGTCACCAGACGTTCAGCAACGTTCATCGCTACGAAGTGTGTGGGCAGATCGCGGCCAGCAGCGAGGAGTCCCGGCATGAAGAGTCAACACCCGGGCAAGCTTGGAAGAGCTGCTGCTTTTCACGCGGGATACTGAATCGCATGTTTGCAACAGCAGCACTCTACAGATACAGGCAACCATTACTAGGTAGGGGCATCGCTGCAGTGTGGTCTTGCATGAGCCCAACTTGAGACCAGGTACTCAGGTTTCGAATTGCGTTCTGAGGCAAGCAGAGGGAGGAGTCTCCAGTCATTCCCCTTTAAGCCGACCAGCAGTCTCCTGCCAAAGAAGCGGGCCACCGCTACCCATCAAGCCTGGCACGAGCTTACCCTGAGCGAGTGTTTCTATGATTTCTGCCAGGATGACCGACAGAGACCACGTAGCCAAGGTCAATGATAGGACGACTGCTGGAGGGACATGTCCGGTGGCTTGCAGCTCAACACACCTCTAAGAGTAAGTCGAATGGGGGTTAGGGTCGAGACCTGCTGGCCCCCCTCTTTCGTATGCCTGTGCCGGGTGGGCATTCTGGTTACTCGGAACTGGAGATCTGAAAAAGCACTTTCAGACACGAAGAGATGACAGGGCTTTCCAACAAAAAGAAAAGTTTAGGTCCTGTCTTAGCTTGAATATTTCCGAGTGCAAATGTCAATGGCCAACGGTCATCAGTTGAGCCTTCAAAGTATGGAGATGACTCCAGGGATCATGTTACAGGCCTTCTTCCTACTTTTTTCACATATTACATCGCAATAGGCTTACTGGGCTTTCCTTTTTATGCAGATGACCCACAGCTGTACCTTCGCCTTGATCCCTCTCTACTTTCAAACAATTGAAGCTCTCTTAAGTCACTTGCAGCATGTACTGCAGACCTTGGTACTTGGATTGCACCAAGGCAAACCTTCTCAAATTTAATGGCAATTAAAGCAATTAACAGTTATGGGCAAACTTAGCGCTACTGAGTTACTGGAAAGTCTAACCCTCGAAATTGGCTTGGCCAGCAAATCTGCCCTAGGCTCTGGATGGAATCTGTGAGTCATCTTCCAATGCCCTTTTGCTTGATGACAACATCAGCGCCACAAGTCAAGTCTGGTCACTTTCAGCTCTGCAACGTTGCAAAAATTCTGGCTTGCTTAGATAAGGATACCGCAGCCACGCTAGCCCATGCATTCGTTACTCCCCGGATAGAATTCTAAATCTCACTAATGACAGGTGTCAGTGAAATAAGAGGCTTACAGTTCGAGCAAAACTCGGCAGCCATGCTTGTACGACGTGAAAGGCGCAATTAACATGTAACTCCAGCTCTCGCCGACGGCTGAACTGGCTATACATCAAGCAGGGCATCGACTTCAAGGTGCGATCACTCACGCTTCCGATCTCATCATTCTCTTGCTCCAGCCTGCCAATAGAAAATACTTCCTTAAGAGGCCTTGAATCATATCACCCACTCTTCTTAACGATAATCGCAATAATTGGAATATAACATTTGTATATCGCCCAAGAGAACCAAATCTCTTACTTCTTACATTAATAGGAAAGGATGCATGTCAACCAACCTGGAGTCCTTAGGGGACCGACGTTGCCTTCAGGTCGTATGCTCCCAAAGCACGAAGCTCAAGCTACCAACAGACGTCACGACAATTGACAATTTAAATAGAAACTAAAGAATCACTTGGTTCTCAATGCATTTACCCATCCCCTTGAATTGAGCTGCACCTGCCTATTCAGGCTTAAGTTGTGCACGCTATCACTTGGTGAGCCGTGATGGCACACTAGGTAAGGCGGTTGCTTTCACGACCTCGGTCCCGAGGTCGTGGGTTCGATTCCTGCGGTGGGCGATTCTTTATCGCCACTGCAAGCGGCGGTGACAGCCGTAAAGGCTCTTCTGTCGCTGGACAAAAAGAGGCTATTTAATCAGCTAGGATTTATTTTATTTAACGAATTGCATTTCCTTTCCTGCGAATGTGAAGTGCCTAAAAAGAGATTTGGTTCACTCTGGGCACTTCATATTCTATCACTATTATTATTATAAATGAGATCCGAAGGCCTCTGCGGTGCAGAGGAACGTGGAGGCCTAAAACAGCTTAGCTGCACCTACAAGATAGGGATATATATATATATATCATTATATAATTATAATATTTGTATAACACGATTTCCACAAACATTATAGAGCCCAGCACGAGGAAAAAGGCAGGCCGAACAACCCAGTATGCTTTGCATAAAAACAAGGATACCCACACGCAGCTAGTCGGGGCCGCCTACGAGTAACATACCGCGCTTGTGACTCGAGCCCGGGTAGGGAAACTGACGATACGATACGGGTTCACTCTTGCAACTGCTGCGATAAATTCGCCGAAGATCCCACACTTTGATTGCACTGTAACAGAGAAAGAACGGCCGTCCGATTCGGCGAGCGCACACCACAGTCACGGTCAGGCGCACCGCCTGGCTGTGAGCCCAGAGGACACAAGCCGTCTCTTCACCGCCGCCGCTGCTGCAGGCCAGCCTAGCAGGATCTGCTGCAATACAGCAAGCAGCTGGTGGCGGCTGGCTGGCGCGACACGCAGGGCTTGGCTCGGGTAGGCGCCGAAGCGGAAGCAGCAGCAGCTCGCTGACCCGTCAGACGCGGTGGCCGAGACGAGAAGGTTCTCATCGCAGAACACTATGGCCGTGATGCTCTTCTGCGTGCCCTGCGCGGCACCCAGAGAGGGCGAGCTGTCGCCGGCAGACAGCGCAAGCTTCCTCGCCTTCTTGGCGCTTCCGGCCGAGCTTCCCGGCAGCACGCCGTGAGCGTTGTGTATGCAATTGACGGCCGGTATGAGGCCCTCTGAAACAGCGAGAGGCAATAGGCATCGAGGCAGGCACGGTGAGCAATAGACAGACCTGCGAATGATGGCTTAAGACATTTCGCTGTCCAAAGCTTGCGACGGTAAGGGTGAGAATGTCGGACCACAGTGCTCCTGCACGCCTGAGCACGAGCACACACAATGACTGCTATGCTCACATCCGGCTGAACTGGATCGCGGCCCCGCTCCCCACCCCTTCCCTACTCGCACCCGACCTAGAGAAACAAGAGTCGGAAGGCAGAGCAGTATTTTAATGCTGAATGAATTGACGCTTTTTTGAAGGTCGACATCGATCAGGCGAGCTCGATCGGAACAAATGCACTGCACATTGCATGGGAACTCAGACCGGGAACGAGAGAGGAAATGCAAGAGAATTAATACGAAAAAGAAAGAGCACTGCACGAGCACGATTCGGCTCCTCTCACCTTTGCGAGTCAACCTCCGATCCCACACCATTATGCTCCCGTCCCGGGCGCAGGTGGCGAACACGACTGAAAAGCAGACGAGCTGACGTCACGGGTGCAGCCTGCTGGCTGGCAAGGCGGCAGCAGGGAAGCAGCAAGCAAGTGAGCGAGCATGTGCTGCCCCTTACAAGGGTCGCTCTTCCGCGAGCACACCGCCTTAAGGCTGGCTTTGTGGCCAACGAATATGTCCAAGCGGCGGCAGGACTCTATGTCCCACAGCTGACAGGTCTGATCGCCGGCAGCGGTGAGTAGCTGCATTCCTCCGGGTAGCCACTCCAGGTCAAAGATGGCGTTACGGTGAGCGCACCACCCTGAGGCAAATGACAATACCGGCGCGGACGATGTACGACGACGGAAAGTGGCCGCTAGCCTCACAGCTCGCGCATGTGGTGACGACACGGGAGCTCGCACCGTGCCGACGAATCGAACGACGCAAGCACGAGCACACACTCTCCCTCCCACCCGCCTGCCCTCCGGTCACCGGACGATCGACAGAGAGGGGCCTCGAAGCAAGTACCCAACCCAACCCCCCCCCCCGAATTCCCCGTCCGCTCGAGCAAGATTCGGCTTTCGCAGTCTCGCGGGCGTGCCATGAAGACAGACGGCGAGCTGCCTGCACCAAGCGAGCGCCATCGGCGGGATAGAGCGATACCAGGGCAACCGACTGCTGAGGAGAGCGATCCGAGCGGAAGAGAAAAAGTGCGCGCACGCAGCTCTACGTGTGCTTGAAATCAAATGCAGCTTGCAGCGAACGAGCGCCACTCGTCGATTTCTTTTAAGAACCAACATGTCTTCGGCAGACCGGAGTCCCACCAGCGAGTGGGAGTGACCTCAAACTAGGCTAGAAGGTGGCAGCTAACCATCACTATCTTGGATACTTTAGAGACAGAGAGTAGACAGCAAGTAAATTCGCACACTGATGAGCCAACACAGCCTCAGAGACAAGGCCGTATCTAAAACGTACAGTGCCCTATGGAAGTAAAATTCGAGCTACAGCCAATAAATGGTTTCAGCCTCAAGAGTTAGTCGGCACAAGATGACAATGTGGCTATAGTGCAGCACGCACCGAATGTGCGAACACAATAATCACCGATCCAGAATTTCCCAATTCTTCCGGCATGTCTTAATTCTGGGTGGCATTTGAGTTTCTTGGGTAAAGCAGTAAAGGGTAATTTCATACCGTTTTTTGGGTTTATGGCTGATTTATATTGGTGGTAAGCCACAGGACATGACAGGTGCCACACTGCCTATGGCAAACAGCAACTGATCCAGGCGAGCCATCTGCCTCCCCCCCCCCGACGGGAAAAGCAAGGTCAAACTTTGATGACTACAGCAGCTGCTAAAACTACTGAGCCATCTGCATGCAACAAGGACACATTAACGTGTGAGGGAGGCGTGGCTTGATTCAAAAAGCAGCCACGACTTACTCTACTTGTAACAAACGATTACAAACACAACCAATAACGATGTACAGACGTCACATGCCCGATTGTACCAGTGAAGGAGAAGAATTCGTCGCTTACTTTTAGCCACAAGCGTCGTCAGTGCAGAGGCAAGGAAAAGTCACCCCTCACAAAAGGAAGTGCACTCTCAGCCTACGATGTGAGCGGTAGGTAGCACTGTAGTCAATCGCTCATCCTTTTTCGCAGTGCTGCTAAGACTGTTCTCACTAGCAGGCTATGCCAGACAGCAAGACGTGGAAGCACACACACACACACACACACACACACACACACACACACACACACACACACACACACACACACACACACACACACACACACACACACACACACACACACACACACACACACACACAAACACACACACACACACGGCTATACTCGTATATACGAGACTGCTGGGTGAACTTCTTTGCGGTGGTCTGCTACAAACGGCTACCACTGAGGGAAACCAATCAAAACTCGGTGCACCAGTCATAATATGACCTCGAGTTCAAGGTCACAAAATAATCCCGAAGGTCACCGTGAAAACAAAACCCCAATCTCCTTCAATGCTACCATGCACAAAGCAACTGCTGCCAAAACGCCGAACTACAGCCATCGACGATGACAATACACTTCTGCAGCTATTAGCAGGCTCATGAGACTGTGACAACACAGCCAGAGAAGGAACTGTAACTGTTGCAAAAAAGCAAGGTCCGAGATTTATGCATGGTAGATAGGAAAGGAAAGTGCAAAAAGTAAATTGACGACAATAGAAGCAGAGCCAGCTGGCTCTCAGCCGGAGCAGAGAGCTTCAATGTCTGGCCAACTAGAGCGGCAGCCACGCACAAGTTCCGAATGCCCACTAAAGGCAGCAGGCCAACCCCAACCCCTCAGGTAGCAGTATCTAGTCTCCCATGAAGCGTTGGCCGATTTGAAAATCCACCTAATATTCTCTTCCAAAGCATAATGCACAGGAAGGGCAGCCGGGCCAAAGTGTGCACCACTCTTTTCGACCCAGGTCACGGGTTCGAATCCTTCGGTGGGCGACGCTTAATTGCCCACTGCAGGCGGTGGTGATAGCCTGAAGGCTCGTCTGCCGATATACAAATAAGGCTGTTTAATCAGCTAACCTTTAACCTTAAGACTGACTTTAACCTAACGAAAAGGAAATGAATAACATCAATACGTCTTGTTTTGCATAGCACCATAAGATAATCACATCTCTATCCAGGCACTACAAAAAGTCAAACACGAGTTTAATGACAAGCTAGGTTTAATGCATGTAAGCATGTATTGTCATTTAAGCTTTAGGAAGTTAACGACAATCCATGAGCAAAAATGTATGCATTGGGCCTGCTGCCCCCGATGGAATGGTGATCCTTTTTGATGCACCCTTCTAAATACCATGAGCCGTTATGGCACACTAGGTAAGGCGTTTGCTTTTCACAACCTCGGTACCGAGGTCATCGGTTCCAATCCTACAGTGAGTGATTCCAATCATACAGTGGGTGATCTGTTATCTCTGCTGCAAGCGGTTGTGATAGCCGTAAAGGCCCTTCTGTTGCTATACAAAAAAGGCTGTTGAATCAGCTAGTATAATAATAATAATTCACTTGATAAAGCGCCCTCAGAGAACTTAATTTCTCTCTAGGTGCTTTACATTTGCTGTAAAGTGAAATGTACACACACACACACACACACACACACACACACACACACACACACACACACACACACACACACACACACGCGTGCGCACACGCACACACACACTGTCTTGCTCCAAGCGCCAGTAGCAGGCACCGTGGATCGAAAGAAAGGTGTTGAACACAAATTGAACTAATCACGATCATCTGACAAAGCCGACGATCTGACTTTGGTACGACCATCTCTCCAGCTAGCTGATTCAACAGCCTCATTTATATAGCAGCAGAAGACCTTTAACGGGCATCACCACCGCCTGCAGTGGTCAATCGCCCACTGCAGGACTCGAACCAACGACCTGGGTCACGAGGACCTTTAGCCACAAGCAAAAGTATATTGGTCGACTTGGCTAAAAGTTGGACCATGCTGATGAAGCTCATTTATACAAGAGATGGCAATGGTCAATGCCTTGAAACTGCAGCTGATGCTCGTCTGCTTCAGCAAGTGCTCAGCACAAAGCACTTGCTCGAGCAGACGAGAGCAATGAGGCCGTGCGAGCAAAGAAGACCACAGCTCGTCACGAGTCACGCCTCTACCTGCACTTGCCGACAGCTGCAAGCCTACAGAGGCGACCTCGAGGTGGCACTCTGTCACGGCCGCACAGCCTTGCCTGCCATCAGCTGAAAAATGCGGCACGGCCACAGGGCTAGGCTCAGCGCACAGGCAAGCAGCTCAGCCGACAGCACAACCAAGCTCGACATCGGATGTGAGAACAGCCGCACAGCACCATCACTGACTCGTCAGAAAGGACTTCTCTCCTGCCCTGCTGGTGTCGCAGATTGACACGCCGCCGTCTTCGTCGCCAGCAGCTAAAAGGTGCTCGGTGCGTCTATCTAAAAAAGATGAGCATGAGGCAATGCTTATTTATACTTGTCCCCTCTGCTGGGCTATGCTGTGGACTAGCTCGGCCGAGGTCTTCATTGCAATGCTCGCTTCAAAACGTCCAAGCTAAAGTCTACAATTTGAAAATTTTTGGCAGTGGCAGCAATCACGATTGGCAAAGCACGCCCACGTGGTGACTTCATTTATTAATCCTCTAAATAAATAAAGACAGCATGCACCCACTGAGGCGGTCTTGATAGATCAAGTTCGGCTACGCCCAGACATTGAGAGAGATTTTGCCGAGTCATTGAGACTTCACACCGAAGTACTCGCACTAGCTGAAATACCGACGTTACGCTTGACAGAGCAGACCTTAAATGAGCAGAACGATAGCTAATTTAGGGCAGATCGCTCATTACAAAAATTCGAGCCTACTTAGATTAGGATACCACAACCAAGCTTGAGAGGCATTTGTGACATCCGACCTAAAATTCTATAAAACACCATTCGTAAGTCTTCCTGCCTGTGCAATAAGATGCTTACATTTAGTGCAGAACTATGTAGCTTGACAAGTCTGCTGTGAACGGCATTTATTTTCACAGGCGTTCATTTTTAAGCAGATGACACACAGCTGTATCTAAACTTTGATTTCTCTTTGCCTTTTCAGGATGTCCAACTCTCTAAACTCCCGTGCTGCATGCATTCCTGACCCTTGTATTTGGATGGCAACAAACATTCTTAAATTGAATTATGATAAAACCTACACGAATAGGTATGGGCCAAACTAACTCGAGTCAGAAATAGTATTTCGTTTTTTATTCGAAAGGGCATTACCGGCATTTAAAAATATATTTTAAAATGCTTCTAAGTAATTAAACTTTTTTTTTATTTGAGTGCGATGTAGCCTTCTTCCATAACAATCTCCTCCAACTCTTCGCCCCCAAATATTGATCCAGAATGTTCCCTGGCTCAGCAGCAAGATGGAATTGAGCCTGGATGGTGCCCGAGTCATTTTCTCTATCATCGCCCTTTTCCCCTTCTTTTTTCTTTCGTTTTCATTCTTCTCTTCTTGGTGCCACAGTCTCTTCCGGGTCTCAAGAGGATGGCTTGGGGTCCCCTGCATTAACATGACCGCCAAATTACATTTAATCGCACTGAGCTGCTGTGCACAGAGTCCACGGACAAAACGGCAGGATCGCAGGAGCATGTAGTAGTGCTTGCACCACATCAGCAATTTTTACTTTTTTAAATTGAAAAAATACATCAGAACCTATGCACAAAGTCAATCACCACTAGTCAGGAATAGGAAATATTATCCCCCCAAAATGAGCTCGGCCAGAATATCTTTCGTATCATCTGCATGCACATCAAGGTGGCCTGTTCCAAAGCAACCTCTCACTGGAGGACCACCATACCAGCTTCACCGTGAAGTCTGCCTACTTTTACCCATGCAACATTGTGAAAACTCGAGTCTTCTTAGAAAGGGATGCCACATTCAAGTTGGTCCATGCATTTGTGACATTCTGTCCCAACTTCTTCGGCTCATTATTCGCAGGTCTTCAGGCTATGCAATACGGTGCTTACAGTTCGACAAAACTCGGCAGCTAGGCTTGTTAGTCGTAAGCACTGCAGTTGCCACATTACACCACTTCTCGCCTGCCAGTGTTGGCTCCAAATCAAGCAGCATATCGGATTCAAGAATTCGCCTCCCACTTTTAGGCCCCTTCATTCTCACGCACCAGCCCAGCTATCCGAGCTACCCACAATCAGGCCAGGCATCGCACCGCACACTCTTCTGACTCAAGTCGTACAGCTGTGCCTCTGACCAACCTTAAAATCTTTTGGAAGACCGTGCCTATAGTTCGTATGCTCGAAAAGCCAGGAACTCACTCACGACTGATGTCAGCGCATTCCTTGACTTAATGACATTTGTCATACAAATGAATAATGTCATCAAGTCAAGGAATGCGTTGACATCAGTCGTGAGTGAGTTCCTGGCTTTTCGAGCATACGAACTATAGGCACGGGCATTTAAAAAAGAAGCCAAAAACGCACCTGTTCCTCAGAGCATTTTTCTAGGTCCTCGTGATTTGACCTTTGTGTGCTCACGTGTAGTCATACTGCGCATGTTACCACTACTAATAGTATGCATTTTGACACTATGCATCTTATCAGTAACCATGCGGCCACGTTTTCTCTACAGCATTTGTAAATAACCTAGAAAGAGATTAAGTTCTCTGAGGGCACTATACAAATGCTGGTTTGGGCCAGCGGTCAAGGTGCTCACCTTCAACCAAGGTCAAGATGAATGTATTTGATGACAAAGGTAGTGGGCTCGAGCCCCGTGGCACATGTGAGGCCCCTGAATCTCTTAGGGCGACATGCAAATGAATTATACATAATGGTATATACAAATGATATCAGGCGGCTGAGCCACTGCGCCAGCACTAAACGAGGATTCCTCAAAGGGTACTTGACTCAAGTCATTGTTGGTCAAGAAAAGTGGATTGCAAGACTCAAATAATCTGTCTGGGGGTCGTCACCTTTGGCAGCAAGATGACCCTATGCAAACTGCCTGAAAGGTGACGTATTTTTTTGAAAAATCCTTATTTGGTACTGGTGCAGTGGCTCAGCCAGCCGCCTGATTTGAACCCAATACAACTCTATGGAGCAATATCGACAGGCGGCAGAGTGTTAGACCCGACCCCATTTTCAGTAAAACTCATGCTCTTTGAAATGTGCTACAGCAGATGAGACACGAGGCAGAAGCTGGCAGCCTCTATCCCTGGCTAGACTAATGGTCGTAAAGAATCCCGGTAGACACTACAATAAAAGCATACACACCAACATGTGTTTGCTTTTGGGTTGTCAATAAATATTTTCCCATACTTTGCATAATTTGAGCATGCCTGGTGTCATAGGAAGCCCTCCTAATACCCAGACGAATTTACAGCCACGGCAGCATTGGCCAAACTTCGAGGATTTGTTTTTGCTTGAGTGTATATATATATATATATATATATATATATATATATATATATATATATATATATATATATATATATATAATGCATAGAAGCACCGGCTGAAACAAAGAAATAATCGACAAGTTAGAATTCGAATAAGTCGTGGCATACATGAGCAACAAATGACTACGCATAATATTCCAAAACAGGAGCGATCTGATCAAATAATGAAGCAATGAGGAAGCATACCTTCACAAAACTTCAGTGCGAATGGAGGAACGGTTAACTGAAAAATAAATGACACGGCAAAGTAATTTCAGATGTATTGAAATACTCTGAGAAGAGCAAGCAAAGAAAAAACCATCGGCAACATGCACCAGCAGCGGACAGCATGGATAAGCAGTAGTTTTGCAGCATTTGTAAGGAACCGAAGCCAGTTTAATCTAAAGAAAAGAAGCCAAGTTGCAACGGAAGGAAGTGGCCACAAGGAAGGAAGCTAAGCACGAAGAAGAAATAGAAGCAAACGAATACATCGTGTTTTCTTTTAGAGTGCACGCATTAACTCAACTATATATGCGTGCTTTGGATTTGGTTGTGATTTTTCCAGCTTTTTTAACGTATGTATGTGGCTGTTTCCAACCATTTCAGCAGTGCAAGGTAAACTCTCTCGAGTTAACTAAGCAAACAATTCATGGTCTTGTAACGTGTGCATCCACTTAGACTGACGTGACTGCAAGTGCTGCTCCCTAAAGTTTAAAGTCCTGCAGGAAAGCAAAGCAATTTTGGAAGCCAAGACTCTTAAGCTCACAGTGGCCAATATTCCAGATTTCAATTGGGCCACAGCTACCATAATAATAATAATAATAATAATAATAATGCACTTGATAAAGCACCCTCAGAGAACTCAACCTCTCTCTAGGGGCTTTACATTTGCTGCAAAGGGAAATGCTATTAAATGGTGAGTAATATCATGCTTGATAAACAGAAGGAATAACATGGTTAGGGGTGACATGTACAGGGCCAGCATGCAAATGTGGTAAGTGGCAGCATGCACAGTGCCAGCACGCATAAGCATATCAAGGACGAATCACAGGGACCCACTAAATGCTGTCCTAAATAGGTGTTTTTTAAGCTCTTTTTAAATGCGGTCAGGTCAGGGGATGTTCTGACGCAGGTCGGGAGGGAGTTCCAGGCTTTGGGAGCATACGAACTACCTGCACGGTTTCCAAAGGATTTGAGGTTTTAACGAGCTATTTGTAGACTGTTGGATTCCGAAAAGCGGGTGGTACGATGCTTGGCCTGATGGGGGAGTATATCTGAGAGATAGGCTGGAGCCAAAGAATGAAGCGACCTAAAAGTGATCGACAAAACCTTGAAGTCAATCCGTTGCTTGACTGGTAGCCAGTGCAGGTCGGTGAGAAGTGGTGCAATGTGGCAACTGCGACGCTCACGACAGACAAGCCTAGCTGCAAATTTTTGCACCAGCTGCAATCGCCTGATCGCACATGCTGGTAGGCCAGTAAGCAGTGAGTTGTAGAAGTCGAGACGGGATGTCACGAATGCATGGACCAACTTAGACGTGGTAAACTTATCTAAACAAGCCCGAATTTTAGCAATGTTATGAAGCTGAAAATAGGCAGATTTGACTGTGGAGCTGATATGGTCGTCTAACGAGAGTTTGCTTTGGAATATGACACCTAGATTTCGAGCTGATTCAACAGGAGATATGCTGGCAGAGTCAATTTTGAGCGTCAGCCTTTCCAATTTGTGAATCACTCTGGGTTTGCCCATAACTAGTAAGTTAGTTTTATCATCGTTTAGTTTTAGAAAACTTGCTGCCATCCATGTGTAGATGTCATCAATACATGCAGCAAGTGAGTTGAGAGAATTTGAGGTGCTCGAAGGCTGGGAGGGATCAAAGCAAAGGTACAACTGAGTGTCATCCGCATAGAAGTGAAAGCCTAGATTGTGCTTGGCAATCACATCAGCAGAGAGAGAGAGAGAGAGAGAGAGAGAGAGAGAGAGAGAGAGAGAGAGAGAGAGAGAGAGAGAGAGAGAGAGAGAGAGAGAGAGAGAGAGAGAGAGAGAGTATAAACCGTGAAAAGAACCGGACCTACGTGGAGCCGTGACGTACCCCATATTTCAGAGGTACCTCAAATGATCTTTGTCCATTCACGTCAATACTCTGGAATCTGCCACCGAGATAGGACCTGAACCACTGCAGAGCAGTGCCAGTGATGCCCAGGCAAGATGAGAGGCGCTCTAGAAGAACTTTGTGATCGATGGTATCAAAAGCTGCCGAAAGATCGAGCAAAACAAGCAGAGACACTCTACCCATGTCTGCATTCCTAAGTAGGTCGTTGTATACCCTAAGCAATGCTGACTCTGTGGAGTGATTAGCTCTAAAGCCAGACTGGAACTAACTAGCAACGTGTCAGGTTTCGATATACGAGTTCAGCTGGTCAGCCACGACCCGTTCCAGTGTTTTTGATAGAAATGGTAGAAGGGAGACTAGGCAGTTGTTGCTCAAGTTCTCGTGGTCTAGTGTCGATTTCTTGAGAAGTGGCCTGACTACAGCCTTTTTGAAAGGTGCTGGGACATGACCTGAGGCTAATGACATATTAATGATGTTAGTTATGCATAGCAGCAGCAGATCAATGCAACGGAGGAGCAGGAAATGGGAATAGGGTCAAGAGGACTTGCTGTCTTCTTTGATTGAGATACGAACTTCAGGACTAGATCACTAGTGACCTGCTTAAATGTATACTTTGGGGTGCAGGCAGGAATCAGGGAACAGCATTCTAGTGGGAATGTTGTAATCGCAGGGATGGATTCCCTGATCTTGTCTATCTTCTGCACAAAGAATCGAGAGAAGCGATCGGCTAGATCATCACAAGGATCATCAGGTAAGGAGTTAATCTGGGAGCGGTTGAGGAAATGGTTTATCGTCGACATCAGCATTTTTGGATTGTGCATCTGTGATTTAACAATATTTCTATAGAAGCTAGACTTGGCCTTTGCTAGGATCGATTGATACAACCTACAGTAGTCTTCATATGCCTGTCGATGGACAGTCAGTCCAGATCTTTTGTATGCTTTTTCAAGCTTTCGCTTAGTAGACCTGGCTAGTTTAATGTCTGTGGTAAACCATAGGCCGTCTGGGCGGGGGCGCACAGTTCGCTTTGTCAGAGGTGCAAACTCGTCGAGCGTGTCAGCTAGTGTCGTGTTGTAGCTATCTACCAATGATGACAGACCGGAGGGAGGACTGAGCAGCAGAGGTGAAGCAGATATTCTCGCACGGACAGCATCGATGTCAAGGGTCTTGAGGTTTCGCGATTCACAGGTTATTTTAGAGGAGGTGGGCACACACTGTAGATTGAATGAGATCTGCATGCGGTCAGATAAGCAGGATTTGGTAATAATTGGTGATGACAAAGTGCAGTTGTATGAGAAAATCTGGTCGAGTGTGTGACCCTTGATGTGAGTAGGGCCATGCACACGAGCCACAAGAGACAATGAGTCAGTCAATGCACGAAATTCGGTGCTGAAAGCGTCAGATGGGTTATCAAAGTGATTAGCCCATGGTTCGGTTGGCAAGGACATCAAACAGACTATTCAAAATTAAGAGTTAAAGGAGGCACATAGTAAGTAGCTCACGTCTCTAATAATGCACTTGATTCTCTCACGAACAGGCATCACGGATGTGTTTGCAGTCATAACAATCATGGAGGACACACACTAAGCTCAAGTGACACTGTGCTGTACTATCTTAGGCAAGCTTCGAAGTGACTAAGTTGGCCAATACATTACTACTGCACAGCTGTGAGCAGGCGTTCATGTAATCCTAAATTGCTACCATTCCATTTTTAACCATTTGCCAGTGACTTGTATACTAGTGGCATCGGCTGCGTTGACCAGTGACTTTTGCCAAGGTTTATAGAGCCCGAGGCCAATGATTCAAAACCAGCTGGAGTTAGTAGCATTATAAGTGGTCAGTTGACATCAAGTGTAGCCGGTGTTCCACACTGCTTAAATGGAACACGGGATACGACAAGGCAACTTGAGCCTGCGAACGAACCAAAGTCATTACCAGACCACGGTCGATGCAATCAATGCACACCCGCACACATCCATGCACACACTCGCACACATACACACTCTCTCGTCTTCCAATCATGCATGGAGACTGAAGGAAAAGTAGTGCAGTACTAAGTAAGTACTTAACACACTAGGTATACAGACCACTGAACCTTGAGAAGGCAATCACAGATGATTAATTTCGAGGAAGCAGGTTATCTTAGGATGAAGGCATTCCTGACTTACAAGGTCACCCTAACGGGCCGGGTCGAGAGTGAGCAAGAAATTAACTGCATAAAGCCTCGTCACTGAGGACCTCAGCACTTTTTACCCACTTATGGCTTCAAGTCGTATGGTGCCAAGAGTGCCAGACCACATCCTTCTCTCCGGCCAGCTCATCTATTTTGTGAGAGCTGACCTTGAAATGGCAAGCAGCAGGCGTGCCAAAGCATGATTAAGCTGTCACAATGCTGACGAATGTTGCAAAGAACAAGAACACAGGATACCAGGACACAAAACTGATGCTGCATATGCAGCATCAGGAGCCTCTCATGGTGCCGTGCAGTGCCATCCGAGGTCGACAATGTGAATCTCATTAACTGCCCTTGTTCTTCTCCGAGCAATACAGATAGGAATGCATCGAGAGAGCACTCTTGCCTCACGAGGGGGGGGGGCTGCAGCACTCTTGGCTCAACTAGACACATTTACTGTTATTGCAAACTCGAACGAACGAACCGAGCCTTTAATTGCTTTAATAATAAACCGCCGAGTCGAAGTCAGTGTAGCAGCTAGATTGGCTGATTGGCTTTTAATCCAAGTCCATCAGCCACATGTCCTCTTTGCTAAAGGAGTCGTGTATGGTGACGCCTGGTCGAGCTGCAGATCTGCACTCTGTCAAACAAGGCTTGCCCAAGCTTAGCATCTTTCATTGATACAATCAGGGTATAAAAGCATCGCACGATGAGCTGCTATAAAATCATTCGAATGGCAGCATTTGGCTTATTTAAGCTACCCAAGTGATAGGTATTATAGGTAAGATATGATTCATATTGCAAAGCAATATTATACAATTAATTTATATTTGTATAGACCCCTAAGAGAACTGAATCTCTACTCACGTGCTTCAAATGTGCCACAGGGTGCTACAACCCACGTTCTCGGTCGTCAATGGTAAGCACCTTCAACCTCGGTCATTAAAGGCAAGCACATTAGCCCCTGTGCAAAGCAGGATACAGAAAGAAAGAAAGGATTTTTGTCATTAATTTAATTTGCTTGCAATGAGTTAGAACCACCCCAAAAAAAACAGCCTGTTAAGGCAGCTGCTGATGCAAAAGTTTCCAGCTATTGACAGAGTCACGGTTTTAGAAGATGAAAGTAATCGCAGCGGTTTCTTCAGCAATTCTGGAAGTTTAAAAATGCACCATTTCCATATGCAACAATTGGAGCCGAAACGATGGCTCGAAGTGATGAAAGATACAGACGACCCGGGTAGGAGGCAAAGATCGTCCTTGTGCAAAAGATCGTCCGATTAAGAGGTGGAGAGGGCCAAGCACAGGGTATTCTGTACCGATACCTCTGCAGTCGGGCCCCATTTCTTTTTTGGGGGAGGAGAAAACCGGATGTACTTTGTAACACCACCCAGTTAAATCTTGAAGTGATCAGAAGAACATTAGAGCAAGCCAACAGTACGAATAAAAACCAATCGAGAGCACACCAATCTTGAAGGTTTGTCACTCACTTTTAGGACACTTCCTTCTCTTTCCCTGGCCTATCTGAGCTGCTTCCACACCAGGCCCGTCATCAAACCACTCACTCTTCTGACTCAAGTCGTTTAACTGTGCCTCGAACTCAGCCCCTCGAATCCTTTGGAGACAGTGGCCTTAGTTTGTAAGCTCCAAAAGCCTGGAGCTCACTCGCAACGAACATCACGATAACCCCTGACTTGGCACTTAAAAAGAAGCTAAAACGCACCCGCTCCTCTCAGCATCTGCTGCTAGGACTGCTTGAATCGTCCTTTGTATGCTTATGCATGCTGATGCTATGCACGTGAAACACTAACCATATTGACATGCTTCTCTTTCAGCATATGTAAAGTGGCCAGGAAAAGATTTTAAGGATGCCATTACACATGCCTTATTACTATTAATTTTTCCAACCTCGTTGCAAACATTTGCTAAACATGCAGATTTTTCACTTACTGAGCCTAGTTTTGGCATATCATGAGCAAGGCTACCCAAAAACCTGCCCCTTATCCGGAGACATGGAGCAGTTAGAAGTACGGACAGACAATCATAATACTCTTTAACTATTACACTGATAAATTCCGAAAATCAGCAATTTCAAACTCAATATTGAAATTCGCATACCAATGAAAAACTATCTTAAAAGTGAAGACCAGAGTAAATAGGGCAATGCTTCCAGAAGCTGCTGGAAGACATCAAAACCAAGCCAGCATCTAGGACTATCCATCTCTGGCCATCCATCCACTTTTCGTGCGCACATCGCGAGAATGTGGCCATGGCTCAGAATATCGCGCTCTTCCTTGATGGTGTAAGCACCGCGGAGCACCACTTTACATCGTGTTTCAGAGCAAAGCAACCGCATATTTCCCGAGCTTTTTGCTATGGGGCTGTAACTTGCCAATTTACTTGGGTTTTTAGCGTGAGAAGCAAACGTCAGCTACTTTTCGAACGTTACAGTGGGCCGCTGTACCTTCAATTTGCAGGCAAGAATCCGAATAGATTTTGCTTATTCTGGTGAGCACCTTCACTTTTGAGTACTTGTGCCTATCACAATATATGACAAGGGAAAAGGGTGAACCCAGGTCGGGGATCATAAACTAGCTAGCTAGCTCAAAGCAGAGCACACGCCCATGGCCACTAACTCACAATCATTTAGCACACAAACTAATATCTTTGGACGTGCATAACATTCTCCAGCAACACTGCACGATCCCAGTAACAGCCACTCAACCTTCAGCCTGACAAATAAACTTCGGCGATCGACCAGCTAAATGGCAGCCGTGCAGGGTTTCGGTCCAAGATGTCGGCTAGTTTCCTTTAAGCTAAACGTTACTAACCTTTATTGAAGTAGTACGTATAGAGTTTCCTAATAGTTCATACGAAACCCAATGAATGCTGCTGGAATAAATGACACCTGCAAGAGCTTTACTCAGATGAGAGCATCCATAACGAGATATTTGATCCCTGTTCCTAGCCGAGAATTATAGCTACCTAGCAAAGTGGCTAGCTAAAGATCTTACTAGCTCCCTGGGCCACTTGAGGTGGGGCTATGGTAGCTTAAAACTGGCTGCGCCACAAAAGGCTAACGAACCTCTGCAGTTGATGCTGAATAAGGATGGTGCACTGGTATTCAACTCTTAGGAAATCATGCTACATGTCACCTCTAATATAGGAGGTGCGGTGGCTGCAGGCAAGTCAGTGGATAGAAGGCTGCTCTAGCATCCTTGACCTTGACCAGCAACGCGCGGCAATGGCTTAGCTCCTTGATACTTGGCTGAATTCATACCTCCCCCCTCATTTGTTATCCTGGTGCTCGCACGTCGTCTCAGTATCCTAAACTAGCCGCACAATTCTTTCACCTAAAAACTGTCGGCCAACTGTCACGATTCTTGCACTCAATAACATTTACTCCATCTTACTGCCAACTCGAGCACATTCTTCCTGCCGTCCTATGCTGCCATTCCTGTGCTCGACTTACTTCATCGGCTAGACTGTCTTCCTGGCTCAGCGCTATGCTTACCACATTCTCTGCTCTACATAAGAGCAAGTCTGCTGGCTGCCACTTGCGAAACAAGGCTTTGTTTGAGATACCGAAGGGAACTCTTAAGCACAACACCTGCTTAGTCTCTTGTGACTGTGTTACAGATGAAATGCATGTTACATTACAACAACGTCCCCTAACCTGCCCCTGCAGCCATCGCACGACAGCACGCATCGGCTTCAAGGTCTAGCCACTCAGTTTTAGGTCTTTCCCTCACTCTCTTGCTCTGGGCTGGCCTACATGAACCATACAACCTCTGGGCCTCGAATTCTACCACAAGGTTGCTGACTAATACCACAATTATCTAGGTGTCCCTGTAACCGATCTCAGGACCACCGGAAACCAGTAGTTTCCATGCACCTAAAGCCTGAACTATCTAACGACTACAGCACGACACCCCCAGACTTGACAGCTAAAGTGAAACTACAAACCGATTCGTTCCCCTCGAAGTATACTGCATCAACGTGAATCACCTTTTCATGTGCTAAAAATTGCAGACAATTTGCACGCACACACACACATACACGCATGCACATACACATACACGCATGCACATACACACACATGCATGCACACACACACATATGCACACACACACACACACACATGCACACACACACACGCACAAACACACACACACCTGGGTGAGTAACGCGGCGGGCGCTGGCCATCAAGGCTGCACGCCTGTTGACACTGACTATTGGCAAGTGCCACAGGAACACAGAAAGTAGCACACGGAAAGTCAGGCTCGAACGGCACCCGCAACTGCAAACGGAGCCACGAGAGTCGCATTCCACTTACGCCGCCACCGCTGTTGATGTGCCACTCCTGGCCGCGGATAATGTGACGATTTTCTTGAGTGAGTCGGAAGTCTTTCAGCAGCCAATGTAAAGAGCTCCTCTCTACACGCAGACGCATGCCCACGCCGTGTCGACAGGCGCCGACGAAAAGCGCAGCGATCGCTTGCACAAAGCTTCGAAGACACACAAAAAGCCTGATCGATAGCGGGCCAGTGCGGGGTGGCGAATCACACTCGCAGACGCCGCGGGCACCGGCACTCCCGGGCGGCACCGGGTCACCGCCCGAGGCTCATTCCGATTTCGAGCCAAGTACCGGACGTAAGATGACGCCCGACTACCGATGGCAGTGTGCGCAAACGTTCTCCGTAAGCTTCTAAGCATGCAGCGAGGAGAAAATTCGACAGCACGGGCGGCTGTATCGCCAGCAAGACATAGACGGACAGTCGGCCGGCTACACTCCCTCCGCCAGCCACCGCGCCGCCACCCACACCGGCAGCACAGGCCCTATCCCCTTCCAACCGGTTGATCCGGGCGGCGACGAGGTACAGGAAGCCAGAGATATTTGAGAAACTTACGATTAGGAACTGCACGATTCCAAATAGTGTCCGGATAGAGAGCCATGATTCCTAGAGCCGGCGGACCTCACGAGAAGCCGCACTCACGCGTGTTGGCGCGCGGGTAATTCACCAAAGGTGAAGGACTCCCCACGTCAGCCAATAGCGACAGGCTGCTCAGGAAGTCGTGCCCTTTGAACGTCCCCGGGTCATCTCCCATAGATAGACGCAACGATCGACGTGGCCGCATACCCAGCCAGTGAACCGTGCGGGTTCGAGTCAGCCTTACATTCGAGTAACGCGCTTAATGCAGCCGCTAAATTTCAGCCAAAATGGCAATATAGCTTGTAAATGCTATCTTACAGCAGTGCATTCAGATTCTTGAGGCAAGCGCCCGACCATGCCGCCGGATAGCGGCCTAGCGGGCTGGGGGAAGGCGGGGGGGGGGGGCGGAGGAGGCCGAAGAGGGAAGGCGGGGTTGGAGACGGCGGGGGACGGCGGGGGTTGGGTGGTCGAGGGTGTGACCGCCTTTCAGAACGCGCGGTGCAGTCGAGCCTGTTGTCCGAATCCCTCCTGACCGACGAGTCAGCGAAACAAGCGAGGGGCAACTGACGCGCGCTAGAGAAGTAACCGACCGCTCACGAGCGAAGCTGCTATCGATGAGTGGGGGGGGGGGGGGCTAGGAAGCGTCGCTCTAGCGGCCGGTGCCGCAGAGAGAGAGAGAGAGGGAGCTCGCGCTGGAGCAGAATTCGCGTCGAGGAGGGCGGGTGCCTTCATAGATATATCCGCATTGCTGAGCGAGATTCGGAGGCGCAGGCCAGACAGATTTCAAGGGGTCAAGTTCTTTAGTAGAGGAGGCCTGAGTCCTCCTGACCGTAGCTAAAGCCTGCCGACAACTGCTCGCGATATCGGGTGGGGGGAAGGGGACCCTGCTTGCTGGGCCACCCGGCTGGGATGGGGCGCAAGTTCCGGCTGGCTGAGCGGCGGCAGGGGACGTCTGCAGGGGCGGGGCTCTTCCCGTTCCGACGGCGGCAGTGTCGAGGTTACCGTTTCGATGAAAATTCCACCTGCACATTAGAGCGTAAAACCTTGCGCATGTCGCCGAATTTATTGCTTTGCGTCCGTGCTCTTGCTAGCGCGCGGTCGACGGTGAAAAGCTTGCTATTGTCAAAGGAACCGCTGTCGCAGCTTACGCGAGAGTTTGTAGGCACTTCCCTAAGTTACATGTATAGGGAACCGCACCGCACCTATCGCAATCTAGACTCAAGGTTATGATGCATGCGGTTCCTTATATTCACTACGACGCACGCCGTTCGTATTAGTCATATATAAGAGCGCTAATTAAGTGTTGCGGCAGCCATAATCGAGGTCCGATCAAAGCCAGTGAGCATTTCACTGCATCCACCTCAAATTGATATCGCCCCGGTGATCAATAAGAAATAGTTCATGCAGCTGTTAACCTTCGGCTTTCCACTTCGTCACAGCTCACGAATACATTTCTACAAAGGATTTCAGACGTCGTTTTCACAGAAGTTGCAGTAGCCGCCTTCTAATCATCTGCATCTCCGCCAACCGTAGCGTCGTCAAGCATGGCTTCGACGCTTCGGCAGGCTCGTTATAAATACGTATATATATATATATATATGCATTATATATACGCATTATATATACGCATTATATATACGTATACGTATATACGTACGTATATATATATATATATATGTAATTCATTTGTATAGCGCCCAAATAGAACTTAATCTTCATTCACGCGCTTCGCATATGCCACAAGGCTCGAGCCCACGACCTCGGCCAGACCTTGGTCGAGGCGAACGCCCTTAACCGCTGGGCCACACTTGTCGGATGCTTGGATCGCCAGCCCTTCAGCTTGGCTAGAGACAGGCGAACACTGTGAGCTTCGGCTCCACATCATCGGGTACCCAGACCGTCGTCAAAGCGAAACATGATCAGGGCTCGAAGAGCAGGAATAACAGGAAAAATAATAATAATAATAATGCACTTGAATAAAGCGCCCTCAGAGAACTTAATCTCTCTCTAGGCGCTTTTCATTTGCTGCAAAGGGAAATGGAATTGAATGGTAAGTAAAATCATGCTTGAAAAACAAACAAAAATAATAATATGGTCAGGGGTGACATGCACAGGGTCAGCATGCAAATGTGGTTAGTGGCAGCATGCACAGTGTCAGCACGCATAAGCACATCAAGGACGAATCACAGGGACCCACTAAATGCTGTCCTAAATAGGTGTGTCTTTAAGTTCTTTTTAAATGTGGTCAGGTCAGGGGATGTTCTGACGCAGGTCGGGAGTGAGTTCCAGGCTTTGGGAACATACGAACTAAATACACGGTCTCCAAAGGATTTGAGATTTGTACGAGGCATTGGTAAACTGTTGGATTCCGAAAAGCGGGTGGTACGATGCTTGGCCTGATGGGGTAGTATATCGGAGAGATAGGCTGGAGCCATAGACTGAAGGGACCTAAAAGTGAGCGACGAAACCTTGAAGTCAATCCGTTGCTTCCGTTGCTTGAAGTCAATCCGTTGCGTCAATACGACAATCCGCGTAGGAAGAACAGGAATAGGAGGATGCTCGCTGCATGCGTCACTGTGGCTCCGGCTGCGGCAGATTTGGCGGAGTCGCCTGCGGAGTCGCCTGCGCGGACGTTAAAGAGACTCCGTTTATTGCTCTCACGCGTACATATATAAGAGCTCGATGAATCACCGCAGTTGGGGTAACGCAGCTGCGGCGGCGGGAAACGTCCCTTACTTCGAAGGCCGGACGCTGAGCCGAGTCAACTGCCCAACCACCGGCTGCAGGTGGGACATGCATTAGCGGGCGGACGCTTCGCTAATTACAACCGCAAGCAGCAGCAGGCGCACGCAGCAACGAGTGATTGCAATTCGTGGTGCTCGTCTTTCGCATCATTGAGCCAATTCACCTCCTCGGCCCTAATATTCATTTATCAAGTTACTGATCGTGTTTGGTAATATCTTTAAGAACTCTTTTCCAGGTTCCTTAAATTAAGCCACGATTAAAACGAACTCGATAGAGGCCCTCGGTAGCGTAAGAAGACTGGGAGACTTTACTAGACTAGTTGGTGAAGGTGGGGTGCTACTTTAATTGTGTACTCAAAATTTTAGGTGTCCTGTATGGTAGCTACTTAAAGCTGGAACGCTTCATTTAGAGGACTGCGTCCAAAGATAGCCATCGCATTCGCTCCGCGTCTCAGATTGGCGACAGTGTACGACGACGGCTGGCTAAAAATCTTACAAGCTCGCCTGTTCTGTCTAGGCTGAGCTACTTGTCTGTGCTATTTTTCTTACTGCTGGGATCCATAACAGACCATTGCAGCCTCTGCAGCTGATGTGATGGATATGATGGATGTGATGGATATGGCTGTTTGGCTGGTGAAGCAATTCCAGAGGTTCAACCATTTGTCTTCTTTTCTTAAAACAGTATCGTCCGCATCGTCAACAAACAATACTAGACTGGGAAAACTGAAGCTACTTCTGTCCAGTCTCCTTATTGCCTTACCTATCAAAGACTCTGGAACAAGTAATAACACATCAGCTAAACTCTTCTATCAAACCTGATATCAAAATGCGTCGTTTTTTATCGTTTACTTTTTATCGTTTTTAACATGTTTTAGCAAATATTTGACCAAAACTATGACATCTACTCTCCAACTGCCGACTATGGCACATCTTTTTCAGCGGTCCTGAGCTGCTACTTCTATGCTACTCACTACCTCAACTGCTCTCCTGACTCTGCTATGCTTCCCACTTTCTCTTTGTTGCGTGAGACGAAGTCTGTTGGCTACCGAATGCGTACCGAAAGCCGCTTAGGCTGTGAGTGCGCTATGCAAAACTCTCCTGCGTAACGCCCACATGGTCTTTATGACTTTTTGGAGTTACTGACGGAGATACATAGCTAGCAAGCAAATTCTAGTCACGTTTTAGAGCTAATCACTCCACAGAGCCCGAATGGCAGAATGACTGTCTAACGACCTTCCAATTAATGCAGATTTAGGAGAGGCTCTCTCCTTGCTTGGCTGATATTTCGGCAGCACTTGATACTATTGATCAAGTCCCCCTTGAGCGCTTCTCATCTCGCCTGGGCAGCAGCACTGGCACTGCACTGTACTGCAATGGTGTACGCCCTATCTCAGTAGAAGACTCCAAAGCATTGATGTCTACGGGCAACAGCCATTCGAAGACCCTATAAATATATGGTTTACCAAGGGTCTGTGACTGCTACAATATCATAATTTATACTTCCTCTCTTGCCATGTATTCGCCCTGCTTTACCAAGGCTTTAATTGTATACGAACGAGTTTTCTGTTGCACCAGTGATTTGACACCTCACTGCTTTCCGGCACTTAGAGTCTCTCAACTCCTTGCTGCATGTAATGCTGACATTCGTAGCTGGATGTAAGCAGACTTTCTCAGATTTAATGACGATAAAACAAACTTACAAGGTGTGGGAAAAGCTAGTGGTACTCACAAATTAGAAAACCCAACCCTCAAAATGGGCTCCACTAGCATACCTCGTGCAGCATACGCATGAAATCTGGTTGTCCTGTTCGAAAAAAGTGACCTCACCCTAGACGATCATATCAGCTTCAAAATTAAGTCAGCCTAATTTCAGCTAAGTATAATTGCAAAAATTCAGGCCTGATTGGTATGCCAGAGCCAAGCTGGTCAATGTATCTGACTGCTCGCAGGTCGTCCAGCCTGTGCAATTAAGGGCTGACAATTGGTGCAAAACTCGACAGTTAGTATCATCTGGTTAAAGTGTTGCAGTTGGAACGTGTAATGTAATGTAATGTATCTCCGTCTGTAACTCCACAAAGTCGTAAAGACCATGTGGGTGTTACGCAGGAGAGTTTTGTATAGCGCACTCACAGCCTAAGCGGCTTTCGGTACGCATTCGGTAGCCAACAGACTTCGTCTCACGCAACAAAGAGAAAGTGGGAAGCATAGCAGAGTCAGGAGAGCAGTTGAGTTAGTGAGTAGCATAGAAGTAGCAGCTCAGGACCGCTGTAAATGATGCACCATAGTCGGCAGTAGTAGAGTAGCTGTCGTTGCGTAAGAATTGTGGAAGCGAGTTCCACAGTCTAGGACTTGCAGAGCTAAAGCTCCTGTCACCAACGGTCTTTAAGCGGAGGAATGGGACAGCTAATTCATTGTCCCCACACAGGACCTGAGGGTGCCGCTTCTCGCCCACCTGCTGTGGCTCATTATTAAGCAACGTATCGGCATCAAATCTGTGTCACTTAGTTTATAGATCTTTTCATTCTCACGCTCTGGCCTGTCATTCCAAACTACAGCCCAGTCAGGCTTGAGAATGTAAAATATTACAAAATATAATTCATTTATATAGCTCCCTAAGAGAACTTAATCTCTATTCAGGCGCTCCGCATCTGCCACAGGGCTCGAGCCCACGACCTCGGCCAGGCCTTGGTCGGGTCTAGCACCTTAACCACGGGCCCAACCAGCTCGGCGTACCAGCACTCCTCTGACTAAAGTCGTTTAGCTGTGCCACCAACCACTCTCAGATCCTTTGGAGACCGCGCCTTTTGTTCATCCTCTCCCAAAGCCTGGAAAGTGCTCCTGACTGACGTCACAACATTTCCCTGACATGACTGAATTTGCAAATAAGCCGCCCACGTGTTACTCACAGCATCTGCTGGGTCCATGTGAATTGTCCTTTTCGTGGTTTTGTGTGTTGAGAATATGCATGTTATCACTATCCAAACGTTACGCTTCCTTTGCAGAATATTTAAAGTGCCAATAAAGAGATTCAGCCGTATTGGAAGCCATACAAATGTCTTATTATTGTTGTTATTATGCAGTGATTCAAAATGAAGTGCTTAAAGAAGTTACCTGTCTGTATGGTTTTACGAGACACTAATTCATCAAACTTGTTAGGGTCATAGCAGTCAATATCGTGCAGTGATTGATTGCCATGAAGGGGGACAAACAATGACGATAAAAATAATAATAGTATTTTTTTTGTAGCACCTGAGGAGAACAGATTCTCTATTCATTCACTTTAAAACTCATTGCAACAGAAGCAATGACCAAGAGTTAATGGCAATTAAGGAATGATGCTTAGGCATGCATGCAAAAGCACGAAAGAAGAATCTCACCAGCACTGGGTAGTAGCACCATCCCTGGTTAGTCATACGCATTGAATCGTTGCTAAATGTCAGAAACAAAAGGCCACAGGATAAAAGACAAGTTCATTAGGGCAATGCCACTAGGGTTTAGACAGGGGTAATCTGCTGGCAATTCATTACCCTGGTCGTGGGCTCGGGTCACACAGCAGGTAATCTTCTATTGCCACTCAAGCAGGCTGATTGCCGCCTAAGGCACCTGTGCCGATACATGAATAAGGCTGTTTGATCAGCTAGCATCTACGTTTTACTTTTTGGAAACAGGCACGTCACTCTTGTCCTTAGTGAAGATGACGACAGTTTCGTAGCACAAGAATGGGCGGTAAAATCGTCTCCGACCGAGCAAAGGCAGTGGCGAGGACCGAGCTGCTGCAGGTTTCTAGCTTCTTTTGGATTTCGTCACATCAGGAGATACCGAGACGTCAGTCGGAAGTGAGTTCAAGGCTCTGGGAACACGGGAAATGAATGCATTCTCTCCGAGTGATTTAGGTGCAAGTTGCTTAGGTGCACAACTAATCGAACAGAGTAAGAAGGGCTGCTGGTGCGATGGGGAGAACTTGTATAAAGCGAATTCAGATAGGTAGGCCAAAGCAAGAGAACGGGTGGACCCTAAAAGTAATGGTAATAACATAATAAAAATATAAATAAATAATTCATTTTTATAGAGCCCTAAGAGAACTTAATCTCTATTCAGGCACTTCGAAGATGCCACGGGGTGAGAGTTCACGACCTCGGCCAGACCTTGGTCGGGGCGAGCACTTTAACCACTGGATCAAAACAGCACGACAGAATAATAATGATAATAATAAATAATACATTTGTATAGTGCCGACAGAAAGCCCAACCTCGTTTAGGGACTTTAAATGTGCTGTAAAGGAAGCATGATCAAACGCGTAGTAACAACATGCCCGATGTCAATAAGCAAAACACGGTTATTGCGACATGCACAATATCAACATGTAAATATGATTAGTGGCAGCATGCACTTCATCAGCAAGTATAAGCACACAAAGGACACATTACAAAGACCCGCCAATTGCTGACAAAAATGTGCGTGTTTAGCTTCTTCTTAAATGTTGTCAAAGCGGGGAATGTCGTGATGTCAGTCAGGAGTAAGTTCCAGGCTTTGGGAGCATACGAACTAAAGGCACGGTTTCCAAAGGATTTGAGGTTCGCAGATCTATAGTAAACGATTAGATTCAGCACAGCAAGTGGCACGGCACCTAGCCTGGTGGGGGTTGCTCTAATAGGCAGGCTGAAGTAAGAGAATAAAGGGACCTAAACGTGAGTGAAACAACCTTAAATTCGATACGCTGCTTGACTGAGAGCCAGTGTGGGACAGCTAGAGTTAGCGTGATTTGGCAACTGCGAAGCTCACTACAGACATGCCTAGCAAGAGAGTTTTGCAATGACTATAAGCGCCTGATTACACATGTCGGAAGACCAGAAAACAGTTGAAGGCGCCGAGACTGGATTTTACAAATGCATGGACCAATTTGGATCTAGTATCTCTGCCTAAGCTAGCCCAAATTTTAGCAATGCTATGTAGCCAAAAGGAGGCAGACTTTACTGTGGAGCCGATGTTTTGGTTTAGCGCAAGGTTACTATGGAACAAGACACATACGTTTCGTGTAGATGCAACAAGAGACCAATATGCTGGCAGAGCCGATGACGAGAGTTACGCTTTCCATGAGTCACGCTTGCTTTGCCCATAACTGGTAAGTTGATTTTATCGTCATTTCATTTGAGAAAGTGTGCAGTCATCTCCATCCTTGTGTGGATGTCAGCAGTTCGTGCAGCAAAGGAGTTATGAGAGTTCGTCGCGCTGCAGGGTTCGAAGGGATCAAATAAGTGTTACATACTGAGTGTCATTTGCATTCAAGTGAAAGCCTAGATTGTGTTTGACGATCAAACCTGCATGAGTAGAAGTATAGACTGAGAGGAGAAGAGGACCAAGCACAGAATCAATGGTTTCCAATACTTCAGTAGCTCATTGGATCATATTTCTCTCTTCATATCAATACTCCAGAGTCTTCCACTGATATGTTAAACCATGGTAGTGCAGTGCCAGTGATATCCAGGCAAAATGAGAAACGCTCAAGAAGAACTTGATGATCAATAGGTGAGGCGGTGAACGAGCAGCTGTTAAGGAGACGGTGTGTGGTCAGCATCAGCATGTTTGGATTGTGCATCTATGATTCGACTACGCCTTCATTGAAGCTGGAATTGACCTCGGCCACAATATAGGTGAGCCGTGATGGCATACTAGGTAAGGCGGTTGCCTTTCACAACCTTGGTCCAGAGGTCGTGGGCTCGAATCCTGCGGTGGGTGAATCTGTATCGCTGCTGCAAGCGGTGCTGATAGCCGTAAAGGCTCTTCTGTCGCTGTACAAAAGAGGTTGTTAAATCAGCTAATATATTGATTAATGTGATCTACAGTAATCCTGTTATGATATTTGATAGACCATCAGTCCTGATCATTGTATGCTTTCTCAAGGTGGCGTTTACTAAGCCTTGTTAGTTTAAACTTTAATAACCGCCGTAATCTTGACCTTAATGCAGGTTATTTACCGCACGGTATCCTTTCCCACTCCAAGCTTCATGCAAGCTGTTTGCCGTAGAGTTTTCTAGCATCTAGCATCCTTACTACAGACATCGTGGAGCTTGAGCTCTTTGCGTCCCGCTACGTTAGCAAACGATTCGATCCTGCTCGCGGATTGCAAGCAGGGTTCTCGCTGAGTGCAAGGCCACCAAAATAAGGACTATACTGGCCGCCACCACGTCCGTATCCGCTACCGAAGCAAATATAATTTGTTATTTCCCTCCAAGCATCTAGAACCGACACAAATGCTCCGAGCTTCTGACCCGAAATAGTCATAAGACCGAGTCCCACGCCCACCGAAGCGCTTCTACCACGTGAAGCGGCTCGTCGCCTCCCGCTTATCGTCCAGACGCGAGGTACTAACGACTGGTGGTTCTGAGGCTGCTTCAAAGACAGGCAGCTAACTTCCTTTACTTTCCAAGCCGATATCTAAGAGCTTCGGATACTTCCGGTCGCGGCCCGCAGCTGCGGCAAGCCCGCAGCCCTTCCTAATGCGGTCATTCTGGTGCACAGAGGGCGGCGATTAATTAAGCTCTCCCGACCGATGCGGGGGCGCCGCGCGACTGAATCGGAGGCTTAGAGCTCAGTTGGTGTTTTCTGGGTAGGCGGACGGATATGCCCGGCCGACCGCAGGTCAGAAAAAAGATAAATAAATACATCCTAGCTAATTTAACAGCCTCTTTTTGTATAGCGACAGAGGAGCCTTTACGGCTATCACCACCGCTTGCAGTGGCGATAAAGGATCGCCCACCGCAGATATCGAACCCACGACCTCGGTGCCGAGGTCGTGAAAGCAATCGCCTTACCTGGTGTGCCATCACGGCTCGCACATTCCTGAGGACAGGTAGCGTGTGTGTCTCAGGGACGAAAACAGCCCGGACCTAGTGCCGCTGGACTGTCGGCGCGTGAATGCAGGTGAGCTACAGCCTGCGACTACTGCGGCTGCTTTCGTGGCACTTTTGGGCACACGGAGCACGCGCGAGGCGCAGGAGGCGCACAGGCCGGGTTTGAGGTTTGAACGCGTGAGGCACAGGTATACAGGAGGCACATGTATACAGGAGGCACACAGGCGCACAGGTTTGCCCGTACTCGCCTTTAAAGGCCGATGCCGATGGGGTTGAGCCCAGCGGCCTAAAACCTAAAGCGAAAGGATAGAGATAAAGTTCTCTTAGGACGCTATACCAATCAATCATTCACAGCTACTAAGTGTGACTCGTATATAGTGAGATGTAGCATAACTAGTTGTCCTGTACCCGCAGAGGCACCATACCTCAATAACGATTCCCTGATTTGTCCGAGAGGCATTTCGATAGATTTCCAGGAATCGATAGGATGCACGTGAGTCGGATAGACGAAGCGCAACTGTGAAGTAAAGAGCAAGAAAGAAGCTGCAAGGTCGTTGTTCGGTCGAACTTCAGTCGAAAAAACTTACTGAGCAAGAGCAGGAATAGAACGTGACATCCTCCGACGAGCAGCGAGTCTAAGCAGTTCCTGCTTGTATTTGTAGCACGAGTGATGAGCTCGTCTTTGCTAAAACGGATCATGGAGGCGGCACCGATGGGTGAGCTGTCTCGTGCAGCCGTTATCTGGATGATGCTCCAAACTCGCCAAGTGCGTGCGAATGTTGTGAGACCTTAATGTGATTTTGGAACTCGGTCTGCCTCAAGAGAACAGATCCGAATAAAAGAAATCTCCGAGAGGCCGCAAAGATCCACCGGCCTCCCTTCTTGGCAGTCTATGCATACTTCACCGTACCGCCAGGCAGAGAAATACAAATAAGATAAAATAGTTCCCTTTCAGAAAACCATTCCCGCTGGACTCCGCACCTTACAGTTAGTTGCATTGTAACTGTCTCAGAAGAAGACTCCCGAGTATTCATGTGAATGGACAAAGGTCATCAGAGAAACCGCTGACGGATGGGGTAACTCAAGGCTCTGCGCTTGGTCCTGTTCTTTTCATAGTTTATACTTCCGCAGCTGTGATTGCCAGGCACAATCTAGGCTTCCACTTCTATGCAGATGACACACAGTTGTACCTTTGCTTTGATCCCTCGCGTCCCTCGAGCTCGTCGAATTCTCTCAACTCCCTTGCTGAATGTATTGATGACATCGGCATATGGATGACAGCAAACTTTCCTAAATTGACTAATGACAAAAACCAACTTACTAGTTATGGGCAAACCAAGTGTGACTCGGAAGTTGGAAAGGTTAATGCTCCCAATCGGCTCTC
Source organism: Cristatella mucedo (assembly GCA_009760855.2). Classification (NCBI taxonomy): domain Eukaryota; kingdom Metazoa; phylum Bryozoa; class Phylactolaemata; family Cristatellidae; genus Cristatella; species Cristatella mucedo. The sequence goes on from WPIO01000028.1 coordinate 3,164,844, forward strand.
CCAGCACATGTCCTGTTGAATCTGCACGAAGTCTGGGTGTCATGTTCCAAAGCGACCTTTCACCAGACGACCACATCAGCTCCACAGTCAAGTCTGCCTACGTTCAGCTATATAAAATTACTAAAATTCGGGCTGGTTTAGACAGGGATGACACACCTTGATTGGTCCATGCATTGGTGACATTCCGTCTTGACTTCTGTAACCTCACTGCATCCTGGTCTACCGGCCAGTGCAATCAGGCGCTTACAGCTTGTGCGAAACTCTGTAGCTAGGCTTGTCTGTGGTGAGCTTCGCAGTTGCCATATAACACCACTTCTCACCAACCTGCACTGGCTCTTAGTCAAGCAATGCATCGACTTCAAGGTTTTGTCACTCACTTTTAGGTCCCTTTATTCTTTGGCTCCAGCCTGCTTATCAGATCTACTCCCACACCAGGCCAAGCATAGTAAAGCAACGGATTGACTTCAAGGTTTTGTCGCTCACTTTTAGGTCACTTCATTCTATGGCTCCAGCCTATCTGTCAGATAGACTACCCCATCAGGCCAACCATTGTACCACCCGCTTTTCGGAATCCAACAGTCTAGATATACCTAATACAAACCTTAAATCCTTTGGAGACCGTGCATTTAGTTCATATGCTCCCAAAGCCTGGAACTCCCTACCGACCTGCGTCAGAACATCCCCTGACCTGACCACATTTAAAAGGAACCTAAAACACACACCTATTTAGGACAGCATTTAGTCGGTCCCTGTGATTCTTTCTTGATGTGCTTATGCGTGCTGACACTTTGCATGCTGCCACTAACCACATTTGCATGCTGACCCTGTGCATGTCACCCCTAACCATATTATTCATTTCGTTTGTTTTTTCAAGCATGATTTTACTTACCATTCAATTGCATTTCACTTTACAGCAAATGTAAAGCGCCTAGACAGAGATTAAGTTCTCTGAGGGCGCTTTATCAAGTGAATTATTATTATTATTATTATAGTACTACCCAATTTTTGGAATCTAATTGTTACCCACATCACACCACTTCTCACCGACCTGCACTGGCTACCAGTCAAGCAACGGATCGACTTTAATGTTTTGTCGCTCACTTTTAGGTCACTTCATTCTTTGGATCCAGCCTATCTCTCAGATCTACTCCCCCACCAGGCAAAGCATCGTACCACCCGATTTTCGGAATCCAACAGTCTACAAATACCTTGCACAAACCTCAAATCCTTTGGAGACCGTGCATTTACTTCGTATGTTCTCAAAGCCTGGAACTCCCTCCCGACTTGCTTCAGAACATCCCATGACTTGACCACATTTAAAAAGAATCTAAAAACACACCTATTTAGGACAGCATTTAGTCGGTCCCTGTGATTCGTCCTTCGTGTGCTTATGCGTGCTGACACTGTGCATGCTGCCACTGACCACATTTGCATGCTGACCTTGTGCATGTTACTCCTAACCATGTTGTTCATGTTGTTTATGAAGCATGATCTTACTCACGATTCAATCGCGTTTCCCTTTGCAGCAAATGTAAAGCGCCTAGAAAGAGATTGTGTTGTCTGAGGGTGCTTTATCAAGTGCATCATTATTATTATTATTATTACTACACCTCGTACGAACCTCAAATTCTTTGGAGACTAAGCTTTTAGTTGGTACTTTACCAAAGCCTGGGACTCACTTTTGACTTGCAGCACGACATCTCCTGACCTGATCAGGTTTAAAAAGAAAGTAAAAACGCATCTAATTATCATAGCATTTAGTGGGTCAACATGATCCGTCCTTATTGTGCTTATGCGTGCTGACACTGTGCATGCTGCCACTAACCACATTTGCCTATTGACCCTGTAGATGTCACCACTAACCATGCTATGCTTGTTGTCATTGAGTATGTTACCACTAACCATTCGATCAGGCTTCCGTTGCAGCAAATTTAAAGTACCTAGAAAGAGATTCAGTTCTCTGAGGGTGCTATATAAAATTTATAAATAATAATAGTTTTATTATTATTACGCCCTCATAGCCTCGAAATCACTTCCAAACGACGTCATGACAAATTTTAAGCAGGAGTTAAAAACTCACGTGCTCCTCTCAGCGTATGCTGGGTCCGTATGAATTGTCTTTTGCGCGAGTTGACACCGTGCATGTTATCGCTAAGTAAATCACATTCTTTCTTTATATCATATGTACAGTACGTACGATGAGGTTTAGTTTTCTGAGGTGCTATGCAAAAAATTCATATTATTATTTTTATTAGTATTGTCAATTGATTCTGCCGAAAAATTTTCCGCATACCAGTAGTAAGCTGCGTGCGCGGGAAGCCTGGGCTAAACGCTGAAAGTAGTATCAATGTTCACCGGAAGGCGAGAGGAGCTCGTGGAAAACCGGAAACCGTTGGATTATCTGCACGTTGCACTTGTCAAGTGAGCAGCACTGCTCACCTGAACCTAGTATCTACGGTGTATTTTTGAGGACGGCGCTTGCGGTTCAAAGTGATCGAGCCAAAGTGGAAGCATTGACATCGCCGAGTCAATCTCCGACGGCTGGCTTTGCAGCGGTTGCCAGAAGGCGAGGAGGATTGATGGACGCCGGTAAAATAGCTGTGAGCTTTCACTGCCGCACCCATCATCGCGCTGCCGGTTGAAAATGGCGAGCTTACACAAGGGTCATAGCTTAGGGTCATGCTTTGAGGGGTCGGCTTCGTGGATTGCGTAGTGGCGCGACACTTTTAATCGAAGCGCTGATAGCACGCGCTGATATGCATGCAGACGGATCTGGTTGGAGGGATCTGAAATAGCCGGTAGAAAGCACAGTGAATTGCTGTTGTTATGGCTGTGAGAAATCATCATCAAATCACATGGCGGAAAGACTTTTCGTTTTAGGCCACGTGCGCGCGCATTCGCGATCGCGTGGCCGTATTTTTGCGGCGTTCGATCTGTGCTGATCAATTAGAGCTCGATAACCGGATACTGGCCATCTCCTATTAGGATAGATTAAGTTTAGAAAAAAAGGAAGTTTTGCGCAAGAAATTGCTTAGTAAGAGATGAGCGAACGGTGATGTGCAGCGAGTTTTCTGCAAACGCTCGAATCAAACGGTACAGTAGACTCTGCCTGTTAAGAATCCGCCAGTCTCCACTGGCTCAGCGGTTCCGGAGGTCGGAGAAATTTTCAGGCGGAGCAGATGCGAACGCTGCTGCTTGTTCCAAAAAAGCGCCGACACCAATCGAGACGTCCGCTGTATGCTGTTATAATGGCTTCAAGCAATGACCGGCAGAGCGCTAAGTGTGCGCGTGTAAATAAAAATTACTTGCATTGCTTCAAGTTGGCACTGTGCTAGAGCGATTGAAACATTTTAACTTCAAGTTTCACGATCCCACTATCGTCTTCAACTTAAAAAATCGTGAATATAAAAACTAGCCCAACCCCGTTAAATTGATTCCTTAGCCGGTAACGTCCGGCATCACCTAAAAATCGTCAAAATTCTGCTTGTTCAATAGATTTATTCTGGCACTAAGTTCACTCAATCTATTCATAAACCCATTTTTATCTGTTAACGCTTTTGCTTAGTAGGTAAATTTCAGCTTCAAAAGATTGCCTAACGTCCTCAAACTTTTGACGTGTGGGTGCAGGGAAAGTTCAAACCAATACTTGCCACAATTAGCTCACCCGATTTGTCCCTACTTAGTAATACTTCAGTGAAATGGTTCCTAAGCGTAGGAGGCTAAATCGTAACATTATCTCCCCAGGTTATATAATTACAGTAAACAGGTGGACTGTTTAGGGCAAATACATTTTTCTATCATCAGCCATTTGATCATGCTTTCTTCATAGCATAATACTAATATTAATAATAATAATAATCCACTTGATAAAGTGCCCTCAGAGAACTCAATCTCTTTCTAGGCGGATATAGGATATATCCTTATCCTTATCCTAATTCATTGGTGCTCCACCGATGAAATATATTGAATTAGATACGGCCAGCGAGTCGTCGAAGTGGCACCGTCAACCCGCGCGGGTAGGCCAGCGCGACGGAGAGCACAGCAGTAATCAACTTCGCCCGCGCCTTAATAAAAAAGAAATCGATTCGCTTAGCTCAGAGCTGCATATAATTTATTCGCAGAGGGCCGCGTCGCATCGTACAGCTCAACCAGAACGTGCCGCGCATTAGTTCCGTGGCGCCAAGAGCAGACAAACCACAAAACAAACGAAATAATAGAAAGCAGCTGTTTTTTCGTTTGTGCAGTTTCGTTGGAGCAGCTGCCTAACCCGTCAGCTGAGTTGGGCTCTTTATCAAGTCAAAGCCATTGGTCGCATATAGGGTTTCTGGTAACTTTTTAACTACAACAATAAAACCGCTGTTTTTCGCCCAAAACAAAGAACCAGTAAGCAGGTGTTTTTCTCTGTTGCAATGTTTCTAATGGAGATTTTTAAACTAGAAGATACCACAGCTAAAGCTCCAACGTTCGTTATGGATATGAAATATGTAGCTGAAAAAATGAAATAACTTTATTTTAAACGTAATGATTTCTTATGATGACTTTATCAAATCGGCCAAAAACTAAATTTAAAATGTTTTTGCAAAAACTATGTAAGATATTAATTAAATAGATCTTTTGGCATAAACAAATATCGATCTTCTTCTTTTCAGCCATGTCACCAATTTGGGAATACGCTGAAAAACGGGAAGAATTTAATTACAAAAGAGCTTGAAGGTCAATGTAGACGATGCAATAAAATCATCAAATGTTCTTGAAACTCCACAAAAACGTTGAAGAATAATCTGAAAATACATGAAATTGATTTCGATAAACCTGATAGAAGGTGTACATGTAAGGAAGCGCCAGTGAAAAATAAGAGAACAAAAGCGATTGCCGATTTCCTAGGGCGAAGAGTCTGAAGAATATTGCTACCGATCTGGCTGCTTGCGAAAAAAATCAATTAGAGCTATCACTAGAAACAGGTATATACGGCAATCAATCACACGGGATGGATACGAACTTCCAGCGAGCGAAAGCGATGTATGAAGCTGGTGCATTAGGATTAGGATTGCATTAGGATTCTGAAGAAGAAATTATGCATTAGGATTCTGAAGAAAAGGGAAGCAAAACGATTGCCGAACTCAAGTGAAAACTCAAGAAATAAGTAAAGTCTAGCATGAATGGCTGAGGATGAATACATAAGAAGAAGACATCGATTCTTGGAATCAACATTCATGATATCGGCGATAAAACAACAGTCAAGACGAGCCTTACTCAGATATTTGATTCGTGCCCTATTCTCGATATGGTCAAATCGACGAACCACCATTTGAGCGTTTTTTTGAAGAATAATGGAAAGGGATTTGGTGGGATCTCTTGAGGACGGCGCTGCAGCAAATAAGAAATGCATTCTGCTTATACCACGGTCTGTACTTTGGAGTATGTGACGCATTGTACAAGAAGAGTACTGAGATGGACGATTTAAACCTTGATAGTGACGATATTGATAATATGGACAATTTTGAAGCAGGTACTGATTTGGGCAAGTGATCAACGATGAAACATTAGAACGAGACGTCGATTACCACGATCTGCTCACAAAATCACGTAAGCTTTATAAATTCATCAATACATTAACTGTTAGAAATAATGACTTTAAATGAAAAGTAAAAGCTAAGTTTGGACGCGTGATTGAACTGCATCTTGACGTGAAGACGCGATGGAAGTCCATCTCAACAGTGTTAGAGCCGCTAGTAAAGACAGAAGTCGCCATCCGCGAGACACTAAGCGAATTAAAAGTGCTGGAAATGCTTGAGACGTTGGATTTTGACACTCTCAAAACTCTTCACAAGGCAATAGAACCTGTGAAAATTGCTGTTAAAAATAATAGACGAGACGTTGATAATAATCATAATAATACGCTTAATAATGCGCCCTCAGATGACTCAATTTCTTTCTGGGCGCTTTACATTTGCTGCAAAGGAAACCCGATCGAATGCTTAGTGGTATCATGCTTGATAAACAACATGAATAAAATGGCTAGGGGTGACATGCATAGGGTCAGCATGCAAGTGCGGTTAGTGGCATCATGCACAGTGTCAGTACGCGTAAGCACATGAAGGACGAATCGCAGGGACCCACTAAATGCTTTCATAAATAGGTGCGTTTTTAAGTTCTTATTTAATGTGGTCAAGTCAGGGCATGTCGTGACGCAAGTCGGTAGTGAGTTCCAGGATTTGGGAGCATACGAGCTAAATGCACGGTCTCCAAAGGATTGAGGTTTGTACGAGGTATTGGTTAACTGTTGCATTCCGAAAAGCGGGTGGTACGATGCTTAATGAGGGCTGACACAATTTTAGAATTTAAGTTCAGCAAGCTCTAATGACATTATTCCCAAGCTTAAAGAAAATTAGTAGTGTCGCATTGAAGAGTGATTGAACAAGGATGTCGTAAACCTCTTTTGCAGTCTCAAAGATCCATCTGTAGTTCCGTCGACACTACGCTAAGGTTCGCAGAAAATCAATCGTCTCATCTATTTAGAGTCAACCATGTAGAGGTTTTCATCGAACAATCATCAAAGGATGCTGAAAATGTGAACTTGTCTCAAGGAGATGAATTGAATTTGTTGCTTTTAAGAGAAGCATCGTCGATTGCAGTCGGAGAGGAGGACAGTTTCAGATGGCTCTAGTTCAAAATCCCGCTCTTCCGGAACTCTGGCCAGCGAACTAAAAATCTCCAGAAATTGTACAACGTAATTTTATCCATTAAGCCAACATCAGCGGACGTTGAAATTGCTTTTTGGTCTGTACGAATTTCTGTGCAAAGTTAAGATCGCCTCTCTGAGACAAGTCAATAACGCACCTGTATTCTTGAAATGCTATTATTAGAAATACAAATATATTTATTTACAGCTGATCTTAAAACATATTATAGTGTGATCATTTAATACAGCAATAAGCTATTGACTGTACGGTTAGTGAAAAAATAAAAAACCCAGTAAAAAAGCTGTTTTTGAAAATTAAAAACAGGGATCTGCCTTCCAAAAGTGACTGTTTTTAGAAAACCTAGTCGCATATCCGGTTCAAAGCCATTGCAACTCCGGAACCGCCAAAAATTTCATAAATGCTGTCGTGATTTTATGGCTTTAGCACGCACAAATTTAAACATCTCTTGCTACCGTCGTCCGGCGCAGGAAAGCGCACCCGAAGCGACTGTCGCACTGGCATTCACACCGCGAAGACCCTCAAGAAAAGGTTTGCAGTCGAACTCAGTCCGTTACTATGATGAATCGCGGCCCCGCGAGCAGCTGGCAGACCGCAGCGGAGCGCCAACGAGCGGTCTCAGCCCGCAGGGGCTACTATCACTTTTCGACCAACAGGCGGCGTTACAAGGTATCTCTCCCCCTCTCCCTCCTCTCTCCCATCTCTCCTCTCCCTTCTCACTCTCTCTGTCTCTCTCTCCCTTCTCACTCTCTCTGTCTGTCTCTGTCTGTCTCTGTCTGTCTCTGTCTGTCTCTGTCTGTCTCTGTCTGTCTCTGTCTGTCTCTGTCTGTCTCTGTCTGTCTCTGTCTGTCTCTGTCTGTCTGTCTCTGTCTGTCTCTGTCTCTGTCTCTGTCTCTCTCTCTCTCTCTCTCTCTCTCTCTCTCTCTCTCTCTCTCTCTCTCTCTCTCTCTCTCTCTTTCTGTCGCAGCAAACCTGTATCACACGTGCCTCGCCTTCGCGACTACATTCTTATGACAAGGCTCATCGCAAAAGACATGGTTTATACTCTAGCAGAAACGTCTAGCTTGGAACCTTTTGGCGGCGCCTCTTCTTTCTGTTCGCCCCGAGGGCGTCGAGTCTCGCCTAGGCTAAGGCAATCGGATACCGTCCGTCTTGCTATGTCTGCGAGCGTCGGCGCCGCGATCGCGGCCACGTTTCGCTCTCTCGGCGCGCCGCGCCGAGGACTCGCCTTCCCATTCGCTATCGTCCTCGTGCTCGCCGCCACGCTCGTTCGTTCCGCATGATTCGCCGCGGCGCACACCGAGCGGCGGCGGCGGCGGCGGCGGCGGCGGCGGCGGCGGCGGCGGCGGCGGCGGCGGCGGCGGCGCCGGCGGCGGCGGCGGCGGCGGCGGCGGCGGCGGCGGCGGCGGCGGCGGCGGCGGCGGCGGCGGCGGCGGCGGCGGCGGCGGCGGCGGCGGCGGCGGCGGCGGCGGCAGCGGCGGCGGCGGCGGCGGCGGCGGCGGCGGCGGCAGCGGCGGCAGCGGCGGCGGCGGCGGCGGCGGCGGCGGCATCGGCGGCAGCGGCGGCAGCGGCGGCAGCGGGCGGCAGCGGGCGGCAGCGGCGGCAGCGGCGGCAGCGGCGGCAGCGGCGGCAGCGGCGGCAGCGGCGGCAGCGGCGGCAGCGGCGGCAGCGGCGGCAGCGGCGGCAGCGGCGGCAGCGGCGGCGGCAGCGGCGGCAGCGGCGGCAGCGGCGGCAGCGGCGGCAGCGGCGGCAGCGGCGGCAGCGGCGGCAGCGGCGGCGGCGGCGGCGCCCGCAGGAGCCGCCGCCGCCGCCGCCGCCGCGGCTGCCGCCTGTAGAAAGCGCTGTTTTCGAGATCTATAATTCAAGTTGAAGCTTACGTGACAAACACAGCTCAGAGTTATTTCAACGAGGGTTTCCCTGAATTGCATAGGCTAGGAACCGATTGCTCACTAATCTATGGCCGAGGCCGAATAGAAAAGACGCCAGAAGACGGGCAGTCAGCTATGCTTACGGAGCTGCGTTGGCATTTGAGCTCTAGGTCACGAAGCCGTTGGCGTACGTCGCGGCTACTGTTTTTGGGCGTCATTAGCTATCCGCCCGCTGCCATCAGATATACTTCTCTGAAATATGGACTTGTCAAGTTGCACCGCTACGAGCGCTGTGCCGGCTGCCTAGTTCTGGCCGGACGTGGAGCACGCACACCACGTCTGTAACAAGCAAGCACAAGTCACAGGTCCTGTTGAAATGCCAAATGTATCGCAACTATGTTGCTGTGTTGTGACAGGCCTGATGACGGAAATGAGTCTTCGCCCGTGAATGAAACAGGCTGCGGAATTTACTTACGTCGAGCGGCACTAATGAATAGTTAAGAAGTCAGCATGTTCTCTAGCAGCACAAGAAACGAGTCTTACTGACCTATGCGCCAGGCAAGTTGTCTTATTCTGTCGGTCAATTACTGGCTGCCTAAAAGCAAGTACAGCAAATCGAATATCCAACTCGTTCCTGAATGTACTTTAAATGGTTTCACAAAATTTGAGAGGTAAGGAGGTACAGCTCATGCGTGGGTACCAAATCAGAATGTTGAAACATATTACCTATTCTCATTCAGTTTTCTGCAAGATGTCGCGTACGATGCAGCAGAAACGTAATGCAGCCATTTAATATGTAGAGCGTCTTACCTGGTATGCACATGTTTAGCATCCGATATCTGTCCCGACTTCGGCGTTGGCCTACATCTACAACTCACCACTGCACAATCGACGCTGCAGAAATGTCGGCGTCAGTTTCGGAATCACTTTCGGCATCCACGTCAGTCTAGGACAGGCCTCCGCAAAAAATATTTATGGGGCACTATACTGTATTGAATTGTTAAAAAATAACTGTATTGAATGTTGTAACAATATCAATATTTTGTAGTGATTTTGTATTGATATCTGTATTTTGCAATACTCTGAGGGGCTGTTTAGTTTTCAAGTTTAAAGTTTTAACAGCATGTTTTACCGAGTCCCACGTCTGGTCGCATTATTGTTTGGATCGGGGACTGCGTTAGTCCATGCAGCGTGTTTGGTAGACATAATCAATACATTTCTATTCAATGAAATGAAAATATATCGAATTGTTTGCAATTGCAATGACAGTATGCTATGACTTATGACTATGGCTTATGAATATATTTTCTATATACATATATTTGTTGTTAGCTTTTTTAGTGACGATATAATAACAATATTATTATTCCAAGGCCTGGTCTTGGATCGGTTAATTTTCCTCACTGTCGCGATGAAGTCATTAAACGCCCTTACAATTTCGACTTGTGCATTACAATTCTAGTTCACAGCTCGAGAGAGAGAGTGAGAGAGAGAGAGAGAGTGAGCTCTCTGCAGGCGCAATAAAAGCACGGTAATGATGTTGAAAAGACTGGTTCTCTTGTATTTTATGCAAGTTTATTAGCGGAAGTGTTTAGTTTGAATACCATTTCTACTGCCCAAGTGTACGAGAAGAAAGAGGAGGAAGAAAATTTAGGTTTCACGCTTTGCAAATACGGACTAAAAAACTCATGCTCACCGACGACGCTGATGGCATTCGTCCGATGGCCTCTGAGCACTTCCGATGGCCTCTTCTGGCAGTATCCAGGAAGTAGGCTTGCGCGAGCGTCACGTACAGAAGCCGCCGCCTGAAACGAGGCAGTGTACCGTGTGAACTTGACCCCATCCCCGCATCTTGGCTTTCCACTTACACCATCATTCCTGATCGACTGTTTGCTATTATTTTGCTTTGGTATGCGCTAGTTTCATTTTCTGGTCGACCTTTTCCACTACTTTTCCTGATTCGCCACTAGCATTGTATTTTCTCACTCGCAGCAAGTATCGTCTTTCCTGCTCCATCGTCAGAGTAACTCTGTCCGATCCCTGGTCGTATTGTAATTTCTGGTCAAGCGCTAGGCTTACCGTTCGTGGTACATTGCTCATATTTTCTTTGGCTATGACGCGGCGGCAGAGGACAGCTCTTGGGAGGTTCCGCTAGTTCCGCCTGGACCAGCGTAGGTGGCGCTGCGGATGCGGTCCGTCTCCGCCGACCTTAGCAGGCTTAACAGTTGCAGTTCGGCGCCTAATTTGCAATGGCAAACACGTTCGTTCATATAGTAAACCTGGAATCGACTCAAGTGCTCGCGTGCAAATTAAAATCCGTTACTGAGAGGCTGTTTGAGGATTACATTCGATAGCTCCATCAGCAGTGCACTCAACCTGTGACCCGGTGACGGCGAAGTCGTTCCCCGTACGAGTAAGACTGCTTTTCGGCACTCAGCCCCATGGCAGACGGTCTTCGGGCGTTCGATATTTTCAAATTTCCGGTCTACCTTCGGTGCTGTCGCTTCCGGTCCTTCCTTTGTGATAGCTTTGTTTGGGCTCGCAGTCTACTTTATCTTGCCTGGTCCACGGCTTGTATTAGCTTCTCGGTGCTAACGTTCGTTTTATCTAACCTGGTCCGTCGTTGGCATTCTATTTCCCGATAGCAAGGTTTGAATCTTTCAGAGTAGAGAAGGTCTCAGTCACGAATCATCTTACAGTCACGGCCTTAATAGAGGTCGAAGTAAAAGAGGTAACGAGCCAAGAGGTAACGGGATCAAATGCTTGAAGCAATAATAATAATAATAATAATAATAATGCACTTGATAAAGCGCCCTCAGAGAACTCAATCTCTCTCTAGGCGCTTTACATTTGCTGCAAAGCAAGTGAACATGCAAGCATTTACTGTAGTGATCATTAGCCAGGGAAGGAGGTGAGACAGAAGCGCTAAGAGTGCACGCGCTGCTTATTGGCAGAGACTGTTTGGGTGCATGATTAGTAGGGTAAGCAAAGTTTCATTCGCAATTCCTTTATTTGTATTCCCTTTGCAGCATATACTTTCAGCTGTGCAGCGATTCGTGCCTGGTTTCTCGCGTTCTTCGCTGAGATAGTGACCTGCAGCAGCTATTACGATGGCGCGCCGCTCTCGATAAGGTGAGGCGTGCCATCATAGCCGAGGGCACTTTTTCCTCTAGTCAGACGCCCGGAGATCTAGTCGATCGACGGAGCAGTGACAGCGAGTCGGGTGCGGCGGACGATCGTCCTAGAATCGCAGCGAGCTCTACTTCTTCTGCTTACCAGGCTCAGCGTTCCAAAGTCTGGGTGTCTGATCCTAGTCAGTTTCAAAGACTTGCTACTTGACCACACACAAGCTAGCTTAGAAGGAAGCTCCCCTTTTTTCCCCTCTCCACTCGAAATCCAAAGTCCCGCCAGTCAGACGCAGGAAAACAGTACTCTACAAGACCGTTCATCGCGTGCTCGCTAACTCTGGAGCCGCCTCGCTATCCGGATATGAACTTTTCGGCCGACTACTGTTCCACCTTCTTCAGGGGCGCAGGTGGGGATGGACTAAGAGCGGGAAATGTATACCTCCGGCAGGATATGAGCCTCGGATCTCCATGACCAATTTGAGCAATCGACCGGACCGAAAGCTAGTCGGCCGCCGCCGCCGCCGCGCGAGGAGGGGGGCGGCTGAGAGCAGTTGCGGTGCCTCCCGATTGATTGACGAGCATCCGCTTTTCCGGCCCAGGTTTTTCTACCGACTAAGAGCGCCGTCATGGCAACCTTTGCGCCTCCAATCTCCGAGCAGAGCAGATTGCCTCGGCTCTGAGAGGTCACTCGGACCCAGGCAGTTCGTAAGAGTTCGCAAGAGGTGCTGCATGCTCTTGCTAATGCTGACGACGCACGTAGCCTTGACGGTGTCATTATCTCAAGGTAGTGGGCGCTCGTTGTTGGGGGGGGGGGTGGGCTACTGTCGGCGTACCTGCGTGCATTGGTGCATACGCATGCAAGTCGCTGGCCGTTATTCAGAGGCTGCGGCGGCGGCGGTCTCTGCTGCCTTGCGCTGTTTGTCGCGCGTTCGTCCCGATAGGACTTGCCGCTCGCGCTGGTCGAACGCCCGACTCGCGTGCCGGTCGCTCCCCGTCTGCCGCTCGCTCCGATCGGTCGGTCGGCTCCATCGCCCGCCGTTGTTCGCGGCGCGGCGACTAAAGCTGCGACGGAAGGAGGAGTGGCCTCGCCGTGCGTCGACCGGTAAACGCCGCCCGCGCCGCTCCGGCCAATGTCGGAGCCGCCGTTCGCGTCTGCCTCCCCCCACCTCAGCGTCGTCACACCCCGCGCGGGCGAACTGCAGCTCCGACGGTGGCGCGGCGTCACGATTGAACAGCTGGCCGGCCCCCGTCAGTCCTGCCGAGAAAGACGATTCGTCGCCGCACGCCGAGGGGCGCGACTCGCAGGGGCCGTCTCTTGAGGCCCCTGCTCGAGCGTGCCGCCGCGGCGTTCGCCCTCCTGACTCGCTCGCCTGGCACTTGCCCAAACAGCATCTGCACTGCCACCCACCAGGGCCGCAGCTGCGTAGGCGTGGCGGCGGAGCGGCGGCGGCGGCTGCGGTTTCTACGCTCAGTTCAGGCTCAGATCTGAAAGGGAGCCGGCGGTGTGTGATGGCCTCGCGCTCGGCCGTCTGACGCTAGAGCTGAAGCAGCTCAGCCAGCGCGACGCTTAATACGTTTGGGGTGGACGGAAGTGTGTCCCGCGGACTCCAGCATCGTCGACTGCGTGGTCGCTGTAGCCCGCCAGGTAGACTTTGTAACGTAAGCGTTCACTTCCTCCAGGTGAGTGAATGTCTTTCGAGTAGCAGGGAGAGCAGCGTAGCGTAAGTGGCTCTCGTCGTACTGCAGCGCTGTTACTCGCGCTAGCGCGTGCACACTTTCGCGTTCCCTCGTACGGACGCACGCGCAAATCTTTATACCCAGGTACGTGAAAGAGAGAGAGAGAGAGAGAGAGAGAGAGAGAGAGAGAGAGAGAGAGAGAGAGAGAGAGAGAGAGAGAGTGAGTGAGTGAGTGAGTGAGTGAGTGAGTGAGTGAGTGAGTGAGTGAGTGAGTGAGTGAGTGAGTGAGTGAGTGAGTGAGTGAGTGAGTGAGTGAGAGAGTGAGTGAGTGAGTGAGTGAGTGAGTGAGTGAGTGAGTGAGTGAGTGAGAGAGTGAGAGAGAGAGAGAGAGAGAGAGAGAGAGAGAGAGAGAGAGAGAGAGAGAGAGAGTGAGAGAGAGACAAAGAGACAGACAGACAGAGATAGAGACGGACAGAGAGAAAGAGAGAGACAGGCATAAAGACAGAAAGAGGGAGAAAAGATTGTTAGAAGGCCATGAAGGAGGTAGGGATTGTGGTTAAATTGAGGTTTCGAATTATAACTACAGGAAGATACTCAAAGGCAGTATAGAAAGTCATAACAGGAGATATACATATAAACCAAGGGATAGAAACAGTATAGAGGTAGACATAGATCTCTACTAATTAAAGCGAGAAAGTCCGTCCTTCTCTCCGTCACGCGGCAAGATGGCGCACTTCGGTCAAGAGGCATGATGGCGCAGTGTTGTCTTCCGTGACGGCAAACTACTACGACTCAGCGAACCGAGTCCACAAGCAGTGAGCTGCTTGTATAGGTTGATGTAGAGGGAGATAGAGTTTAAACGAGGATAGGAGGATTAAGGTTAACTGTGAGAAAAAATTCTAATTGCAGCTTAAAGCAGTATATTTTATTTAGCGAGAGTACGAATAGCCTACGGCTCGACAAAAACTACTGTAGGCGTAGTCCAACAGCAAGCGGGATGGCGCAGGCTTGAAGCCTGTGACAGTCTCTGCTGCGTCGCCGAACGTAACTGGAGCATAACGCTGGGAGTTCGCAGCAGCCATGAAGCCTAGCTGAATGCAGCCCCAGTATTAAAGTCGCCACTAGGGCCTTAAGTTGTGCATAAAAATCTCGCGAAGCAAAGTTTTATTTTATGCTAAAGATCGTGCCGACGCGCTGGTAGTAATCTCGGGATAGCGGTTTCCAGGAACATGGGCCGGATGCAGAACAGGCCCTCTCATACGATGTATAACTTATGTAGCTACAGAGAATGTAAAGTGCCTAGAAGAAGATTTAGTTCTCTGAGGGTTCTATATAAATGTGTTTGTAGTTTGGTCGCACAGCAGAGAGACAGCCGATTCCCAACACCGACAGATTATTACTAACGCACGGAGCCGAAGAGCCCACGGCTCCCCTCGGCCCCTGCTCTCACACGACTCCCCTCCCCTGGTCGACTCCGATGACTCATCGACCACAACGGTGCACTGGCCGACCCTGATGGTGAATCCACCATCTGGCCACCAGCTGGTTACCGGCCTGTGTCCATACCACATCACAGGCGGACCACAGCTGTGCACCGGCCCCTCTCGGTGGTGCTTCTAACAGCTCACCCGTGGCTTATCAGACATACAATACAGACATACGAACTACACGCTCCCTTGACCTTACGGTCACAAGTAAGTGGCCACGATACTGTATTTCTGCCCAATAGCGGCCAGTGCAAGGGCCGCTCTCTCCGCGCTCGCTGCAGGGTCATCGAGCTGTCAATCCTCAATCCTGCTGCCTCGACCGTCTGATACTTGCGAGGCTTGGCCATAAATCCCTCCTTAAAGCGACGCCCGGCCACAAAGCCACATGAAATCCCGGACATGAAATGTGTCCAAATCGAGGAGCCACTAGCTAGCGAAAGCACAAAAATTGCCCTACTCGCGTTTATCTAGAGAGCTCGCAAAAGAGCTTAGCATGAAACCTAAAGCTAGGGGCCAAGCAATACCGAGTCTGCGTAACAGTTGAGGAAGCTGGCGTCTGAGTCGGGGGACTCAACAACGTATATGGCCGCTCGAAATCCACTTGGGTTTGGCATGGCCGCCGGGTCGCCATTTGGCAGGCAATCCTTTGTTGCCCACTGCAAGCGATGGCTGCTAGTGCTGCTAATTTTGGTACATCATGAACGACGCTCTTTGATCAGCTGAACTCTAGTTGACTTTACTTTATAGGGTCGGGTGTCTCACCAGCATCCGGCACTGGGAGGGGCATGGGTGAGACGCTACCGATGTGTCACCGAACACCGTCCACCTTCACGCCTACTAGCTGTTTCGCTACTGTGACAGTGCCCCGAGGGCGCTCTGGGCTGTATGGGCGGCATGCCCCCCCCCGTTTGAAAAAAGACTCCCTGCTCTGGAGCGACGTCTACGCCGTTCCAACAGTCGGCCTTGGCCGAATGTTCGTAAATAAATAAATATATAATTCACTTGTATAGCGCCCTTAGAAAACTTAGCCTCTATTCAGGAGCTTCACATATGCCACGGGGCTCGAGCCCACGACCTCGGTCAGACCTTTGTCGGGGCGAGCACCTTACACCTCTAGGCCAAACCAGCTCGGCTTCGTACCAAGGGGTTCTTCCATTCACAGGCAGCAGCCCTCCGGCTGGTCACTGAACTGGTCAGACCTCCGGCTGGTCACTCGCACTCGCGAGCCAGTAGACGCAGAAAGGTTGCTCCAGTACAGAGTATGCAGGGGACGAACCGCCTTTCCCGACAAATAATTCTCCCGTGCTTCCGCTCTTCTATGCCATTACCAGAGGCTCGGTAAGCGCGAAGCGATGCTGCGTCGATTAAGCAGCCCAGCGTTTGTACAGCAGATTGCGGCACCGGACCGGATGGCAGCGGAACTGTCCAGCAAGAGCTCGCAAGGCCCATTTCCTCGTCGAATAAAGCGAACTTGACTTCTCTCTAGGTGAGTGTTTCACAGCTACAGCCTGGCGGTGCTCATCGCCGCTGAGGCCTCCTGACGAGCAGAGCTCTAGAAGCTTGGGACTCATTCTAGTCCGTTCCATTCTTGTCCGTTCCATTCTTGTCCGTTCCATTCTTGTCCGTTCCATTCTTGTCCGTTCCATTCTAGTCCGTTCCATTCTAGTCCGTTCCATTCTTGTCCGTTCCATTCTTGTCCGTTCCATTCTTGTCCGTTCCATTCTTGTCCGTTCCATTCTTGTCCGTTCCATTCTTGTCCGTTCCATTTTAGTTCGTTCCATTCTTGTCCGTTCCATTCTTGTCCGTTCCATTCTTGTCCGTTCCATTCTTGTCCGTTCCATTCTTGTCCGTTCCATTCTTGTCCGTTCCATTTTAGTTCGTTCCATTCTTGTCCGTTCCATTCTTGTCCGTTCCATTCTTGTCCGTTCCATTCTTGTCCGTTCCATTCTTGTCCGTTCCATTCTTGTCCGTTCCATTCTTGTCCGTTCCATTCTTGTCCGTTCCATTCTTGTCCGTTCCAGTGGCGGCGGCGCTTCTAAGCTAAGCCAGCAGCTAAGGTAGCGGCGAGAGCGTGGCAGCGGCAATGGCGGCGCCGAGAGAGACCACCCGGCTCCGCCTCTGTCCACGCCCTTGACGCGAGGCTGCCGCAGTTGCCGCAGCCGATCGAGTGCACGGCCGAGCAGCGGGCGGTTTGAGAGGCGGCAGAGCCTCGTTCGGCTAGGCGATCGCGGCGCAGCCGCCCCAAAAGTGTAACTCCTTTGCATGACACCCACACAAACACAACTTAATCTCCATTCAGACCGCTTAAATATGCCGCAGGACTCAAGCCCGCATGCTGCTGGCTCGTTAAAGGCGAGCACCTTCTTTAGCCCTGGGCCAAACCTGGGCTAACGGCATAGCTCCGGTACTGCGCCGCCCTCGGCGTTCCGTTCTGTCGTATCGGCTGCCGCAAGCAGCAGCAGCAGCTTTGGGAGAGCCCAGGCTTTGCACCCGAACCGGAGCCGCTCTCCCTGGACCGAGCGTGTCGCTCGCGCGTGCGCGCGTCGTCGCTGCCAAGTTCTGACCGGTGGCGCCTCGCATGCGCCTCGCACTGCTGCACTATCCGTCAGCTGCCACGCGGGCGGCGCTCCCGCCCGCGTGGGTTTGGCCGACGAGAATTTGGCCGACGCCCAGCAGAACGAGTCGGCGCCGCCGCCGCCGAGGCCGCCAAGAGGTCGGCTGCTCGTGATGCCGTTCCCGGATTGTGCGCCTGACCGGCTTTGTCTGCCTGATCCAGCCCGTCGAAGGCTGATTGATGTAGCTGCCAAAAGCGCTCGACGGACGCCATTAGCGAGCCGGATTCGAGTCGCGGTTGTCGCCCCGACACCCCCGACGTGCCGCAGCGGATTAGCTCGCGCGTGCGTAATCCGCCGGCGGCTGTCAGCTCTAACGGCCTCGTTGCGCTCTCAAAGCCCTTCGAGAAAACGCACCGGCATGCTCTTTCTGCTGATCGAGACTGGTGCTAGACGGCGGTCGGTTGTGCCTAGCAATGCCGCGCCCCGCCCCCCCGCCAAGCTGGAACGAGAAGGAATTCGGGGCGTGCACAGTGCAAACGGCGCCCTGAGCCGCCGGTAGCTTTCCCTACGGGGCCAGGTGAAACTGTCGGAAGGAGCGATGCGAGTACGAGAAGGGTATGCGAAAGCTGAGGAAATAAAATGTAACGCTGAGAGTGAGTGGCGTTACTCGTTCGCCAATGGATTCCACTATCGAGTCTCCACATTTCGCAAAGTTTGCATTGGTAGCTTCCGCTTGAAACGAAAGCCGTTTTCACGGCGTTGTTTGCGTGTGAAGTCGATTTCCACTGACGCGGCTGCCTGCCCGCGACCACATTTTTTTCAAGCGTCTTCCGGAGGCCACAAGCCCCAAGGTCAAGAATGCACTCCGGTCTGGCCGACGCATTCGTGACGTCGGTTGGCTGGCGAATCAGCTCCGTGTCGGGTGTCGGCCGAATTGAATGCGGGACCGCGAAGTCCAGAAGCAGCGACTATTTAGCCAAGTGGTCCGATAGTAGCAACCCACAGCTGCTGACGTGCTTCGTGATGTGCATTGTGCGGCGGCAATGACCCTTTCGCAAGGTGCTTCGCTGCTTCGGGCGGGCCACTTCTCGACGCAAATCCCCACTGCGCATCTGCGGTCGCCATTTGCCTGAAGCTGCTTGCAGACGTCAGTTCCGTCCTTCGCCCGCGCCCGGGGCTCAGCGCTCGGTGGGTGGGTAGCCAAGTGCCGCGACTACATACTCCAAATCGGCAGCAGTGTCTCGTGGCACTCGGGCCCCAGCAGAGTGCCCTTTGGCGTTGCAGCATGGCGGCGCCCGAACCCAGCTGGACGTTCGCCGGCGCTGCTCAGCAGTATTCCTCCGCGACTGGCGGCGCCTCGTCGTCCGCGACGCCGACGGCTGCGGCGGCGGCGGCGCTCGAATCTGGCGGCGGCGGCGGCAACTCTAGCGGCGGCGGCGACGAGCTGAGAGCCCTGTACTTGGGCGTGCACGGCGTGGTGATGCCAGTCGTATCGCTGGTCGGCATCGTGTCGAACGTTGCAAACCTCGTCGTGCTCGCGGACGTCGCGAAGCGCTACAGGACGTCCCTCTATCAAGTGCTGCTGGCGATCGCCGCAGCCGACCTGCTGCTCATGGCCGTCGTGCTCGTCCGCGCGGCTCGCTTCGAGATGCGCGCGCATCCCATAACGCGAAGCGACGAGGCCGACTTGCTCGACGCGCCGTCGTACTTTTTCTACCACACGTGGGACACGTTCGCCAACATTTGCGGCATGGCGTCCAACTGGTGCGTCGTGGCGGTGATGGGCATGCGACTCGTCGCCATCCACTTTCCGCTTCTCCTTCGAGCGCCGTCGGCGGCGGCGGCGAGCGGCGGCGGCCGGCGACCTCGCGCCGCCGCCGTCGCCTTGCCGATCGTCTTCGTCGTCGCCGTCGGCGTCAATCTGCCGTGGGCGCTGGTCAAGCCGTACGACCGCGACTCGGGCAGGTTCGTTCTGCAAAAGGAGCTGCACAACGGCTACAAGCGAGACTACTACGTGGTGCTGCTGCTGCTCTATCACGTCATTCCGTGGATCGCGATGGCCTCGCTCGCCGGCTGCCTGCTGCTCAGCGTGCGTTCGCAGCGTTGGCGGTCGCGCGGCGGCGGCGGCGAGGCCGGCGGCTGCGTCGTCTTTGGCGCGAAAGTAGAGCAGGGTAAGAAGGAAGCTCAGAGGACGCTCAGCGCCACGCTCGCCGGCAAGGCGGCCTGGTTCGTGGCCAGCACGGCGCCGATTGTCGCCTACTACTTCGCACTGTTCGCAGCGGAAGACGAAGATCTTCTGGCCGAGCGGCCGTCGATGCAGGCGTTCTACATTTTCGCGCACGTCCTGGCGCTGACCAACTACGCCGCGAATTTCTTCCTGTACACATTTCTCAACCTCGCCTACCGCCGCCGCTTGGCCAGCTTGCTCTGCTGCCGCCGTCGACGCCGCCGCCGAGAGTCGAGCGCCGCGGCGACGGCGGCGGCCGACGCCGAGGTCGAATCGAATGCCGGATGCTCGACCACTTTGGCGACGACCGTGAGCGACTCCGTCGAGCTACGACCGCTGAAGCTTGCCGCCTGAGGGAGGCTGCACCGAGGAAGAGGAGCCGGCGGCGGTGACCGCATTGGCGGTCACGTGGGCGGAAGCGGCAACACAGCTGCTGCTCGTACTTTGCCGGCGGCTTCGTCCTCGCCGACGAAGTCGAAAAAAGTTCAAAGATCAGCGCCGGCTGAGAACTCAACGTACTTTTACCGGCGACGGCTGCTGCTTGCGAGCCCGCACTTTCGGCCTGTCCGAATATCTCCTCTCATCATCTGCCGATAACTAGATTGCCGCCGCCGCTCTTAGCTTGGCAGGAGGCGCGCGAACGTCAGAGTCCAGCGTCCTCGCGATCGACGCTCCGCTCAAGACGCTTCGCTGGGAAATCGAGCGCTGGGCTGAGCTCTCTCGGCGCCGCTAGCCCCGCTATCGGCGCGCTTTTTGCGTGGCAGCATCGTGCGCAGCCGTAGCTGCAATGCGGCACTTTCAAGCGGCAAGGCACAGATTCGGAGAGGAGTGACTGATTTTCTAATCGAAATGGCCAGCGATGCCCGTCGCCGAGGAGGCGATAGCTGGTGCATGCCGCCTCGGATGTGTGCTCGCCGCGATGCCAGCACCGGCAGCGACGCCGGAATGCATTTTCCGCTCGCTGAATCGTCGAAATCGCGTGACTGAGCGGTTCGGTTAGCTTCTGGATTGACAGACACCCGACCGGTGGCGGAGGCGGCAACTGGTTACTGGCGTCGAACGCGGTGCCAATGAGATTCTTGGCGAAAGACTTCCAGCGCTGCCGCGGCTGCGGCCGCCGCTCTCGAGTGGCCTGGCGGTGCGAGCGCCTTTAGCAGCAGCCGAGAGCAAGGCGCCGTTCGGAGACTTCAGAACTGCTGCAAGAAGTCCGCTTTAGCTTAGCTCGGCCTAATAGATTCAAATTATAAATGAGGCATAAGAAAATTCGCAGTAATTATCGTCCTTGGACGGGCGGAAGTGCCAGAGTCGTGGATGATGGCGTGGCGCGATCGTCGATCGACTTCTAAATGTAGCAGCTGACCACTCCCTATGCACGGCTTAGCTCTCCTCCCTCTCTCTCTCTCTCTCTCTCTCTCTCTCTCTCTCTCTCTCTCTCTCTCTCTCTCTCTCTCTCTCTCTCTCTCTGCAGATTCGTTCGTAGAACGGCGCCGCCTCTTTAATCGGTCTCTTGCCTCCTCCTTCCCTACCTTCGATGCTCTCCCGCCGCTGCTTCAGTGTGAATCCACTTTTTATGATTTTTATGATGTGATCGAATGATTAGTGATATCTTGCTCAATCTCTTGCCTCCTCCTCCCGTACCTTCGATGCTCTCCCGCCGCTGCTTCAGTGTGAATCCACTTTTTATGATTTTTATGATGTGATCGAACGATTAGTGATATCTTGCTCAATGACAACATTATTGGAGGTGACATGCACAGGGTTACACTCAAGTAGTTTCTCGGATGATCTTTGTCCGTTCGCATCGATATACTGTAGTCTCCCACTAAGACTTGTCTTGGTGATCGATGGTACTAGAAGTTGCCGAGAGATCGAGCAAAGCAGGCAGAGACTCTAGCTATGCGTGCATTCCTAAGAGGTTGCTATACCAAAGCCATGCTGATCTTTGATATCATGACTCACTGAATAGGAAGCTACCTTACGTAGAAAAAGACTCGAAGAGCAGTTTTGATATTGGCAAGAAGCTCCGTCATCGTAATGCATTATCATGCGACTAATAGCCTATCGGTGCACTGTGCAGCATCGATGAAGCAAAAGTCCTCACGGGGCACACAGCAAGAGTTGACTGCAATCGTCGCATTACTCGTAGAGCAGGCTGGGCACACAGCAGTACGTTCGCAGAGCAGAGCAAAGCCTCTTGTCGCGCGTCAGAGCGGTAGTGCATGACCGATACGTGAAAGTTAACACTGTCGCAGGCTTCCCAGTGGCCACAGCAGTAACAGGACGATTTACCCCCATCATCGGTCAAGGCACACAGCTTGTATAATTTCATCAGGCGACTCATGCAAATTTAAAGATTTCGCAGTGTAAAAAAATTTTCTTATTCCTTCAGACTTGGCATTATTATATGCCTTAATCAAGCGAACGTAAACCTCCAAGTAGCAGATACAATACGTCCTAATATAGTCAAAAGACCAGTGCAAGACGACTGCTAAAGGTCATCAGTCTTTATCCATTACTTCCTGCACCCCAAATGTTGATATTCGCTGAAGGGAGTCTGCAGTAATATCCTTAGCTCGTGAACGCAGCCCCGGTCACAGTACTAGCCCGTGCCACCCATAGAAAACACCGGTCGCCCTCCTGCCTCAATGCGCGGCAGCGACTTGTGTGTACAGCACCGATAAGTGCTGCTATTGCAATGCCAGCTTGCTAGATCAGCCTACTTATGACTGCTACAATAGTGTTCGCAATTCCTGAATGATGATGACTCGGAATAGATAAGTTATAATCTGCTGTTAGGCGGCATTAAAGATTACGTCTTGTCACTCTTGCATGATAGTCAGTAAAGCAGTAGGTGTTGATATCCGGCCCAATTCATTCCTAGGGCTTGACGCATGTGGTTAGTTCAGTGATGCTTTTGACGCCGTGCGAGAGCTAGTGTACAGCATGGCTGATTCGGACGCCTGTAAACCTCCGCCGCTGTCGAATAGATTTCTCTATGCTATAGATATGGAATTTTGTGTTAGGTTTTGAGAGCTCTTAGCTGCTGCGTTTTTGTAGATGTCTATGCTGGCACAGCTGCATGCGTTGATGCTACACCGAAAAGTCGCCAGTCGCCATTGAACCATTAGATCTTTCGATCTTTTCGATTCGATTTCAAAACCATTCGATCTTACTTGAACCATTGAACCATTCGATCGTGCTTCCCTTTGCAGCAAGTGTAAAGCACCTGGATAGAGATTGAGTTCTCTGAGGGCGCTTTATCAAGTGTATTATTATTATTATTATTATTAGGGTCCGCATGCAAATATAGTTAGTGGCAGCATTCACAGTGTCAGCACGCATAAGCACGTCAAGGACGAGTCAAGTTAACCCACTAAATGCTGTAATAAATAAATGCGCTGTTAGCTTCTTTGTAAATGTCGTCAAGTCTAGGGATGTCGTGACGCCAGTCGGAAGTGAGATCCAGGCTTTGGGAGCATACGAACTAAAGGCACTATCGCCAAAAGATTTGAGGTTTCTCACGAGGTAGAGGTAAACGAGTAGATTTCAAAAAGTGAGTGGTAAGATGCTTAGTCTGGTGGGGAAGTAGATCTGATAGGTAGGCTGAAGCCAAGGAATGAATGGACCTAAAAGTGAGAGACAGAACCAGCAATTAGGACCCGTGTGGCTAAACGCCGTTACTGCCGTTGGGATTGGCAATTAATCACGTCGACGTCTAGCATTAAATAGCGTTAGCAAATTCATGCGTGATGCACCTCTAAGTAAATTCATGGTCCACTGGCTGTTTTACGCAAATTATTCGTGGCAAACGCATCGAAATGACAGTGAAAGACGACATGTGAAACTAAATATTTATTAAGTCACGAAATATTCTCAAACAGACCGGTCTTTGCGGAAAGAGAAACTTGCAAATTCCGCGAAGATCTTAACCTTAACTTGGACATTGACCTTAAGATTAGTCAGTCATCATCATATTAATCAGTCATTGTCATTGTCATTCTAAAGAGTTGTGTAACTGCAACAATCATAAACGCTTAGAATAAGAGTACGCAAGCATAGTCAATCCATTCATTGGTGACTTCTCATCTTCTGCGACTTTTTCCATGCTGGTATTCCCGTCTCCCCAGTAAGACGCTCGCACAAGGTACGAAACTGTTCAGTTAGGCTTGGCTATCGTGAAAAGCGCAATTGCCGCACTAAGCCTCTACGCTCCGCAACGACTCTCCATCAAGCAGCAGCGCACCGGATTCGAGGCCTCTTTTTCACTTTTGGCTCCTTCAGTTTTCTTGGTAAGGCTGATTTGCCTGAACTCATCGGCCTTTCCCTCGCGCCACCTGATCGTTTGACCCGCTTTGCATAGCGTCGCCTCTAATCCAATCTAAAGTCTTTCGAAGATGGTGCTCTCTGCTTCTAAACACCGAGAGCCCTATTCAGGCAGCTCGAAATTCCTTTCAGGCTGGTATCTGCACTCATGCCTCGGTGTGACGACCGTCAAGCAATTCGCTAGTGCAATTCGCATTTTTCTTTGAGAATTTGCCTTAAGTGAATTTGAATCATTTTCGAAGTAAGTATGCATTTTTATTTATATCTGTCTGTAACTCCACGAAGCCATGCCGACTGACCCAGTGTTATCATTAAAAGCTTTTTCCAGCGAACACAAAGCTTAAACGGCCCGTGATGCGCATACCATGCGTAAGACGCTCGCTCTCACTTCACGACCCAGGTCGTGCGTTTGAGTCCTGCCACGGGCAATTCTTCGCTGCCCACTGCAAGGATGGTGATGGCCGTCAAGACTATTCTGCCCATTATATAAATAGGACTTTTAAATTAGGTAACCTCTACTTATTAGGATCGCAATAAGTTTTCATCTGACTCAAAAAAGAGAAAGTGAGATGCATAGCTGAGTGAGGCGAACCGTCGAGAAAGGGAGCAGAACATAAGTAGTAGCATAGAACGGCTAGAGAGTATGTGTCAGAGCTGAAATTACGAGAGGATCTTTTGCGAAAAATTGCTAAAACAAAAAGAACCCGCAAAGAGAAAGCTTTTGTCGCCACCAATGAAAGAACAGAAAAATTAATATACTGTCTTTAGAGGATAAGAGAACAGTCAATGCTAAAACTAGTGCAGTTGTTCATGCTTGGTATGGAGGAGCCAATCCTAACACTAGCTGATTCAGCAGTCTCGTGTTTGTGTAGCGACAGAACAGCCTTTTCGGCTATCACCACCGCTTGTAACGGCAATAAAGGATCGCCCACCTCAGGATTTGAGCCCACGACCTCGGTATCGAGGTCGTGAAAAGCAACCACCTTACCTAGTGTGCCATCACGGCACACAGATCCACGGTGGGCCTTACCCACGGAGGTAGGAATTTTGCTATTTTGCTCTATTTGCATCAAATAGCGTAGTGCCTTCATCTAAGACAAAATCATCGATGAATCGCCAGGTTGAAAAAACCAACCTGAAGGCCATATGCGAATCCTATTTAACTGATTAAGCATGCAGTAACTGTGCATGCTGCCATCGCCGAGCAGTTGACGTGCCTACTTTCCGGCCAATGTGAAATACCTGCGTAGACATTTAGTTTTTCCAGGGTCCACTTGCATCATTGCTATTATTGCATAAAATGCCAACAGTCGCAATCAAGGAAATGCACAACGCTCTAGCTATGCGCTAGTGAGGCGAGAGACTGCAGCCGTACTTTGACAGTAAAGTGTTTCGCCGAGCTCATATCCTACCTCAAGTGTGACGGGAAAATTATTGCAGACTTCATAAAGTGTAGCAGCAGAGAGTTCTGATATAATCTGGTAAGAATCAGTTATAACCTGCTAGGAATGCTTTCGGCCTACTAGATTACGCTCGCATTCACTTTAATCTCAGGGATTGAGCTGGATCTCTCGCTTCATCCACAACGCCTACTAATCCTGAGATTCCTGTACAGAATAACGAATCTTTGTTGATTTTTTAGCCGCTGCAAATTTCTACTTACCTTGGCATGGTTGATTTATTTCTGTTCATTTGAATTTGTGCTAAGGATAGTTAATAAATATAAAAAACAGTTTTTTATATTCAAATTAAAAACTTGAAATGACCTCGCCTTGCTGGAGCGTCAAGAGAGGAATGAGGCCTGAACAACGAGATGCATTTGAAAGATTTATACTGAATCTCCTCTTTAGGAAACACATGTCTTTTTCACAGGCTCATTTTTATTATAAAAGAGGCTTACCAAATTACGCGGTGGTAGTATTTTAAGCTATTCACTTTTAATTTAGAGGCTGCTTTTGTGCAAAAAGCTAAGCAAATTTATTGTTTTCTCCGTAGTAAAACACGAACACCTATAAGAAAACTTGGAATCATCATGCCCTGGATAAAGAAGTCTGACTTGACTATTGCATGGGGGAGGCAGCAGTGCAAACAGCTCAGACAAAATGCCGCCGAGCATTTACAGCATCGTAACGCATTGACAAGGGAGTGACCTCAAAGAAGAGTTTTCTGTAATGGTGCTGCGAGCAAATAAGTTATTCTGTAATGGAGTTACTGGTCTTAGATCAAAGACCTGAAAAAGATTCAGCCAGCGGCCAAATTATAGAGCAGTCAGTGCGAAATCCAGACAAGGTTCATCGCTTCAAATTCAAGCTTTACCATGCTTTAGCATATTCTGCATTAATCTGCGAAAGTATCATTAAGCTAAGTTTCTAGTTTGCTGTGCAACATTCACTAGCAGAACTGACGTAGCGACATTGTGGGACGATACAACCGAGCTGCTGCTCATAGGACACCTTAAGCGTGTGGCTGGATTAGAAGGCTTTGGTCTTCTAATAAATAGGTGATGCTGTTGTGCGACCATCACCACGTGCTCGAAATGTTGGTGCAGTTTTAGACAACTGCCTAAATTTTAAAAGCTTCATTCAGAAGACTGCTTCTACAGCAAGCCATCACGCCCGATCCCTATTTAAGATTAGGATCTGTATTCCGCGATGGCTTGCAAGAACAATTTCACTAATTCCTTAGTTCTGTCTTGGCTTGATAATTGTAATTTCTTTTTGGCTGGGCTACCAAAAAAAGCAACTAGGCCACTGCAGCTGGCTGTTAATGTGGCTGCAAGGCTAGTTTTCAAGTCCCAGAGGGTTGACCACGTGTCTTCTTTGCTAAAAGAGCTAGGATGGCTGCCGGTTGATCAACGGATACAGAGCAAAGCTCTTACGCTGACCCACAAGGTCCACCACGGCTTGGCTCCTTCATATCTTGCTGAAAATGCTGCACCAGTTTCAGCCTCCTCGTGCCCTCAGGTCCTGTATGGATAATAAATTAGCTGCTTCATTCCTACACTTAAAGACCGTAGGCGACAGATTCTTTGCCACAATTGTTATGCAACGACAACTATTATCCTGCTGCCGACTAAAGCACATTCTTTCCAGCGGTCCTGAGCTGCTATTTCCATGCTACTTAATACCTCAACTGCTCTCCTGAGGCTGAATTACTTAAGCATTTTTCTACGTTGAGATAGATTAAGATATTAGTTTGTTGCATATACTTGAACTGTGCTTTTAATTATCAATTTAATTTAAATCTAAGATTTTGGCTGGAACTTTACATATCACTAAGGTATAATGACGACTTTGATCGCCTGAACTGAAGGCTATCGGCGTTGCTAACAACAGCTGTGGCTGGAATACCACTGCTTAGGAAAAACTTGCAGTATTAAACTAGTTCCGCCTTCAAGATTTCGAAAGAGTGCTCTTCGTGACCCAGGTCCATGGGTTCGAGTTCTGCAGGGGCAATAATTTATTAACCACTGCAAGCGGTGGTGATATCCATTGAGGCTCTTCTGCAGCTATACAAAAGAGGCTCTTAAAGGTTTGGTGAGCCGTGATGGCACTCTAGATAAGTTGGTTGCTTTTCATGGCCTCGGTCCCGAGGTCGTGGGTTCGAATCCTGAAGTGGGCGATCCTTTATCGCCGCTGCATACGATGGTGATAGCCGTAAAGGCTCTTCTTTCGCTACACAAAATAGGCTGTTAAATCAGCTAGTATTTATTTATTTAAATCAGCTAACCTTCTGACCCCGGGTCTTAGCCCAGGAGGTAAGGGGCTCGCTCTTCACGGCGATCGGTCTGGCAGACGAGGCACATGCATGGTTTAAATCGTACTTGTCTGATCGTGTTCAATCCGTGTCGTGTGTGGATCGGTGCTGTACCAGTTTCAGCTTCATCGTGCCCTCAGGTCCTGTTCGGACAATAAGTTAGCTGCTCAATTCCTACACTTTAAGACCGCAGGTGACAGAAGCTTCAGCTCTGCAGGCTGTAGACTGAGGAACTCGGTTCCACAATTCGTACGCTGTGATAACTACTCTCCTGCCAACTATGGCACATCTTTTTCAGCGGTTCTGAGATGCTACTTCTATGCTACTCACTACCTCAACTGCTCTCCTGACTCTGCTATGCTTCCACCTTTCTCTTTGTTGCGTGAGACGAAGTCTGTTGGCTACCGAATGCGTACCGAAAGCCGCTCAGGCTGTGCGTGCGCTATACAAAACTCTCCTCCGCAACACCCACTTAATGTTTGTGGTCTTGTGGAGTTACACATGGAGCTACATACATACATGCATACATGCCTACCAAAGTCGTGGATTCCAGTCATGCAGTTGGCGAACCTTTATTGTCCACTGCTAGAGGTGGTAAAAGCCGCGAAGGCTTCTTTGCCGCTATATAAATGAGATTTTGAGTCAGCTTACCTTTTTTTAGCTATGAGACACTGGCATTTTGCTG
Organism: Cristatella mucedo; assembly: GCA_009760855.2. Classification (NCBI taxonomy): domain Eukaryota; kingdom Metazoa; phylum Bryozoa; class Phylactolaemata; family Cristatellidae; genus Cristatella; species Cristatella mucedo. The sequence continues at coordinate 3,193,251 of WPIO01000028.1, forward strand.
TGAGCTTTAATAACTTGTGATAGATCCAAGTGTTTGGTGAGCGAAATTTGACTAGTGAGCGCCATCTACTGGCTTAGCCAGAGTTCAGAGACGCTGAGGATGCATGAAGTTTTCGGCAGCGGACGCCGCATTACCATTTTGCACCTTTCCTGTAACTGATTGGTGGAGCTCATTAAAGAAAAGATCAGTTCATGTGATCCATCACCTTGAACCTTACACCTTCACCTTACGTCATCCTCCACCCTCGTGCAGGCGCGGAAAACAAATTGAGAGCACAGCCAGTTTCTCTCATTCGTTCGTTACGGACTGATAGCAACGGCAATAGCCCAGAAGTAGGTCTGTTCAGCCCAAGATCGTACACTGCATATGGTCGACGCCGATGAGTCAAACAGTGCTGCCATTGACCCCGAGTGAAGACGCATTTGAGAGTCGCGTGTCCTCAAACCCGTCCTCGCGAGTTTAGTCACTCAATTTCTGTAGGTGGTTGTTACAGATATCGCTTCGCGCATCCCCTGCAGCTTTTTTTCTACTTTGTCTTTACAAAATCAGCCAAAGTTAATTGTTCGATTGGTTTGTCCGCTGTGAGTTGGTTGCACTTGGAAGACGACCGCCTACATAAATAATGGCCGATACTAGATGTATCTGTATCTCCGTATGTAACTTCACAAAGTCATAAAGACCATGCGGGTGTTACGCAGGAGAGTTTTGTATAGCGCACTCACAGCCTAAGCTGCTTTCGGTACGCAATCGGTAGCCAACAGACTTCGTCTCCCGCAACAAAGAGAAAGTGGGAAGCATAGCAGAGTCAGGAGAGCAGTTGAGGTAGTGAGTAGCATAGAAGTAGCATCTCCAAACCACTGAAAAATATGTGCCATAGTCGGCAGTAGGAGAGTAGTTGTCGTTGCGTAAGAATTGTGGAAGCGAGTTCCACAGTCTAGGGCCTGCAGAGCGAAAGCTTCTGTCGCCAACGGTCTTTAAGCGGAGGAATGGGACAGCTAATTTATTGTCCACACAGGACCTGAGGGCGTGAAGAGAGGCTGAAACTGATGCAGCAGTTCAGCTAGGTACGAAGGAGCCGAGCCGTGGCGGGCCTTGTGGGTCAGCGTAGATGCAGAATAGTTTTACATGTAACGAGAACGCAAAACTCAAAAATGCTACCAGCCTAATGTTCAGATGATTAAATGGCGGGGCGCAATAGTTGAACAGGGACATCAAGTTTTACTTTATAATTAGATAGACAGCCTTACGAAATATAGGAAGTGACCCAGTATTCCCCATAACCTTTGCCATTGTAACCAGTACAAGAATTAGCTTACAATCTACCGATTTTCAGCCAGAAAACTGATAAATTCGAGTTTTATTGGTCACATTGTCATGTAAAACATGGCAAATAAATAAAATTAACGTGTGCTCCTCTGAATTCAACTGATAAAGACCACTCAAAAGGGTTCAGAAATAAGCAGATTTTTAAAATTATTTTCCCGCTGTACTGCAGATTGCTTACTCAAACGAACGCCCAAACATAGTTTCCATCATGTTTCTATTATGCTGTCCTTGATGAGGATATTGGAAGACCATTGAATCCTGGTGAAAACGCACACCTCGATCCTGCGGATAAGCTCTCATGTTGTCTTTTTGAATTTTTTCAAGATGAGCATTAAGTGCATGGACTTTAAGAGACATCCTACATCCAAATTCGGCATATTTTTGTACGAGGGTCTGAACAAGCTGCCCATCGTTTTCAGTCTGGCGATTGCTCGGAAAGCCGTGAACCGCAACGTGACGAAACTGTTCCGAGCCGCCATCTCCGCTCTGTTCTGATTCTTGGCGAATTCGTCAAACTCAGCGGCATTTACCTGTGGCCCTCCCCCCCCCGATACTAACTGCTTTGAGCTTTGTCTGCGACAGCCGTTGAAAGACATGCTGGCGGTACTTGAAAAGCTGCTGACTCATTGCCAAGAGCCGTGACAGATTGCTTGATGAGACTTAATGTGCAGTTGTGCCATCAGCTACTACCGATGATCTACCAGCGGCCCTAGCGGCACTAGCGGCCGGATCTGGCGTTCTTCACTACAGAGAATGCACTCCCACATGGGCTGCCCCTTTGTTGATAGTATCAAATAGTCTAATGTTTCCCGGCTGTCCCAAAGGCGCGAAAAGGACACTCCGTGAAACCATGCTGGACGCCAATCGGGAATAGAACTAATTTCAAATCTCCAATGAACACCTAGCCATATTAGCCATACTTCAAGGCAATGTCTTGACACTGGTGCAGTCGTCTTTGAGGTGCACAGAGTAAGCCATTAGGAGATACAGATACTTGTTCCCGTTACAAACCAGCGAGGCTTTGAGGCTTCTGGTTGAGCTGTCTTAGAATAGGCCGCATTCAGCCCGGCACAAGAGACTCCTACAGCCTCAAATAAACTGACCTACTTGTTGTAGAAGCACAGCCTATCTTGCCAAATGAAGAAGTCGGAAAAAGGTTGGTGAAACTATCTCTGATTTTTTATTTTCCCACTTTCATAAAGGAAAAGTTTCTCAGCTCAGCATTTGGAATTTGTGAGAGCAAAGTTTCAGATGTCTGTCAATCAGATCAATGGGCTTTTCTGGTAGGGGAAGTATTGATTTCTTTCCTCAGCCGCAAAAATGTAAAATTGGAAGCTGAGTCTCAGTCTTCTTCACTGGTCTGCCTTGCTGCTGCTGCTCTCCTGAACCCACGGCTGAGCCTTCTCCGGAGGTTGAGAACAGGGAGACCAGGGCATCGAGGTAATGCGGCGACGGATGAAGAAATGTGTGAATGCAAGCGCCTAGAAAGAGATTGAGTTCTCCGAAGGCGCTCTATCAAGTGTGTTATTATTATTAACACATGATCAGAGGGGTGATTTGTCATTTCGACGCTGAGAAGTGTCCACCGCGTGGAAGTAGCAGTAGCTTGAGTGGTCAGTTGGTTCGCGAAAGTTCTTGGGAGTTTGGCCAGCTTCATGGCTCTCGTCTCTTCCCTGTACTGACCTGTAAGCTGTACCAGAGTTGTTTTGATGAAAAAAGGATATTGCATACATAACCTAATATTGTGATACAAACTGCTACTTGCGAGCACCAATTGTTCACTTTACCGTCAAAAGTTCTCCTGCAGTGTTCGCACGTGAAATGAGGTGCTCAGGGCTCGTCTTGATCTTAAGAAAGCCGAAAGCCGAAGTAAGTATGCTTTGCATATACACTCGCATATATTAGCAGACGCTTTCACTAGTTCAGTATTCCGCTCTTGTCTTGATACATTATCCATATATTATTATTATTTATTATTATTCGTATTATTCATATACGCAGCGAAATGCATCCGCCGCTGAGTGCATGTGCTACCACTCGATGGAACGTTAATGAAATGCGGCTTTTAACTATTCACTTTTTCAGCAACAAAGTAAATTATGATGTTCGTTTGTCTGCGTCGGTGGTACTGTAAAGCTTCCATGGACAATAGTTTATGAAGTTATGTCCATCTAAACCTCAATGCTAACGACTCAAAGCGCGCCACTCGATCGAACCTGACATCCACACCTTGCCTAGCAGCTAAAATGGAGAATCTGAAAACTACCATTGTTCTGAGAACTGAAGCAAAGCTTTTGAATAAAATCCGCCATTCTATTGACTTTAGGTTTGAGGAATTCAAAAAATATACATTGTACCCAAGGAATATTTTTTATCTCGGGCACCAAGAATTGAGGACTCATAATTCAGTTATGGTCCACTTGCATAGTTGAGGTTACCACATAAGAGCGAACTTCTAAATGGCTATATCGATGCCGGAAGCAGGCGTAACGGAAGAGACGAGGGGCGTGGCTTAGGTGGGACTTCTTTATTCTAGCAAATTGCCACGAAGCTATTTCAATGCTGTGCCCATTACTTTTAATAGTCCTTTGAAGCTAGTTTTTAATTTACGTTTCTTCCTCTTCCGAAAGAAAGCAGCTTTTTGTTCGAATAACTACTTGGTCTCGAGTAGCACTAAGCCAATCGGAATCTTGATCGCAGGGATACATAATTCAGACTTATTTTCCTGGTAATCTAAACGTGATTTTTCTATTTTAATCACTTCACACAATCCTGTCTGAATTGGCGTCTGCTGCGATGCAGTTTTTTCGCTGCCTATATTAATGAGATTTTATTGTTTAAAGTTAAATGCTGGAAAATGTGACATCTGTTGACCGTGTTGAAATGTGCTGATCTTGCGTGTAGTTTTTCTGGCACCTCAAGATTTTCTGACCGAGTTCCTGCAAGGATGACCCAGTAGTATCAATCAGGATAATTTCCACATCGGCTTGATGTTGTCGCCTTAAATATTCAGCTTGAAGTCACCCAATTCTTATTTCCGTCGCAAATTATCAGAAACTTGATGACATTTTTAATCTCTGATCAGCTCATTTGCTCACTACGACGCCCTTCAATACAGCTGCGAGAATTACCTCCTACATCAATACTGTTTTCCAGATTTCATGCCTCAAAGTAGCAATGAGAAAAGGAATACAATGCGGAAACAATTTTACGATGTACAAAGAAAAGAGTGATACATAAAAAAACGCCAAGCCAAATTCAGTATCTTCAGATAACATAACAAAACTAAAACGACATTAAGCGATGCTTGTTTCCTTCTGAGGCTCCTAACTCTGATTTATTTCAGATAGCGATTGTCGTTTCTCAGAGCTTGATTGCACCCTTATATTCGCTACTGCCTTGGTTTTTTGGCTGCAAAAAGTGACGCATTCTATCAGTTGTCTCTCTCAATTTAATAGTAAACATATCCTTACATGGTATTCTCAAAGTAAAATAAAAAGTCTTTTACTTGAGTGCGGATGAAACGCAGCTGTGAAAAATGTTCTTCGATTCCTCTCTTCAGGCACGCTGAACTCTCAATTCTTAAGCACCGCTGCCGTCATTTGCATTTGAATGGCTCCAAAAATTCTAAAATATAACGAACACAAAACAAAGATAATAGCTACGGGCCAAACCTAGGATTAATCTTAAATAAAATGAATAAATAAAAAATATTAGCTGATTTAACAGACTTGTGTAGCAGCAGAGGACCCTAATGGCTATTTATTCCACTTACAGTTGACGATTAAGAATCGTCCACTGCAGGACTCGAACCAGCGATCTGGGTCGTGAAGAGTGAGCACCTTACCTTCTGGGCTATCACGGCCCTGAAGAAACCGAGATGCCTTCAAACCATCAAATCATCAAAACGGGTTCGGCCAGAATAGCTCTTTAAGCATGGGCTCGGGGTGTCCTATTTACAAATAATCCTTTCACCAGATGACTGCTTCAGCTGCACAGTTCAGTCTGCCTAACTTCAGCTCCATAAAGCAATGCGAACTTGCTTAAATAAGGATACCATAGCCAAACAAGTTTGTGCATTTGTGATCTCCCTCTCTTTTCGGCCTGCACGACTCGCCACTTGCAGGCCTTTCCGACTGTGCAACATGAAACTTACATATTGGATGCAAGGCTCAGCGGCTACGCGTGTCTATCGTAAAAGTAGCTGCCACATTAAGCATCTTCTGGCAGATCGGAAGTGGCACTCCGTTAAGCAGCCATTCGAATTCAAGGTTCGTGTTCTCACTGTCAGACCCCTTCATATTCTTACTCCGCCCCACTGATCCGAAATGCTTCCTAATCAGACACTGCATTACGGCGTTCGCTCGTCGAGCTCACGTTTAGCCGTGCCACTTATTGACCTCTAATCAATCCTCTGGGGGTCTCTAACTTTAGGACGTGTGCAATCAAAGCTTGGAACCCAAAGCCGACTGGCGTTGCGGTATCTCCTTTTTTACTGACATTGAAAACAAAGCAATACCCGCGATTGTGAAAGATCGAGAAAGAAATCTATTCCACTCTGGGCGCTGTAAAAACATTTTGCATTACGTGTCGCTAGTGGTAGACCTACCCTCAAATATTAACGACGGTAAAAAGAAAACGTTGCATATCTCTCAAGACCGGCGACAAAAGGGATCTGGCTGCTTTGCTGTCTGCCGGGCTGTCGGGTCGGCTGGGCGGTAGGTAATTTATGTAACAGGAGAACACGTGACCCTTTGTAAGGTAGCAACGGTGTCGGGCCCCTTCGATACAGGAGAATTGGTGCAGCTCCAGCATTTGCGGTCTCTTTCCGTCTCAGCAGATAGAGGAAAGTTCAAGCTACGGACGCGGACGCCATGAGATAAGAGAAGGAAAGAATGCCGACGCTTACAGTGCATGAAGATGCCGCGGCGAGTCACGGTTGCCACGCGACAGAGAGCCATCTCGCAGACGCCATCGAAAATTTGCAGGAATAGCTCTCCGACCATGTCGTGGAGAGAGAATCGCCAAGAGCTACGCATAGTATGAGCACGAGCTATACACGCCACCAAGCTTCTCACAAGAAATCAAACCGGGCGAGGAAATTAAGTTGTTAAAAGGCACGTACCCTCATTAGACCGGGGGCGTGGCTCCTCCCCCTCAGGTACTCGACGCTCTGGCTTCAGGTTCGACCGGATCGGACGCAAGGTCCATCCTATTCTACTATAGCAATCTGAACGCCATGACTGCGTGCATACGCAGCACCTTACTTAATTGCGCAGTAGGCGTGCAACAACAAGCTCCCGCAACCATTTATCTTTTTAGATAGATGTAAATTCGCGCCGAGACGTTCGCCAGGATGACGGCCAATATGAAACCGAAATGCGGCTATACAGCGTAATGCTATCCAACGAGGCATTTACTATCTATTAATTATCTACATCTATTATACTTGCTTGTATTAGCGACTAACCACGGAACATCAATTAAATATTACAGGCGCAAGAGATCTTCGATGAAAACTGTATTGAATATGATTAAATAAGTTATTTAAATTTGAGAAATTATTTAGATTATTATCTAGAAATTATTTAAAGAATACAGAGCAATAATTTCAATTCAATTAAAACTAAAGCTGTTTAGCCGGTGACCGCTTTTCCCAAGATTACACGGATAATTCAATTTTAAAATGAAATCCCATGAACACTGTAAGTGTATGTCTCTGCAAAAACTTGGCCGTAATGACCCGCTAGTGGACCGTTGCCAAGACTTACTGTCCCAGGCAGGCTTTTTATTTTAATCCACTCCTCGGAGAGATAGTCTCAACTGCATTTAAATATGTTATTGCTAAGGCACTAATCAAAATGATTCAATTTGCAATTTAATGTTCTATTTTCGCTATTAGAGTGTATTTGTAAGCTATGTATGCCGTGTAATAATTTATACCCCGTGGTTTCTTATAGGATACACTCAAGAATTTTGAGTAGTACTATAAAAATAAAAAAAGACCAGAGCGTAAAAGGAAAGTAGGTGATTTGCTCTTACGAGATGAGCGGAATAAAACTCAAAATTACATAGGATGATACTGTATGCTGGTCAATTTATATACAGAATGCGAATATATAGCTGCATTAAATTTCTGGAAACTTTTATCTTTTGCAAAAATCTGGCTCGAGCTATGTTGCTCCGAAAAAATGGCATGGGCCATGGGCCATACTCGTTACCCCACATGACTTAATCGAGCTCGAAGCTACTGACTTCTACATCCTGTGATAAGCAACTCAATTGAAATTTTTATGCCTGGATAGTAATGTTAAGCTTCACCGATTCTCCTCCTAACTTGTGAATTTGCCGCAGCCGGCGCAATTCGTTCTCCATAACTTGACAATTCCGTTAGCTATTGCGTTCCCACTATGTATTGAAATGAAAATGACGCTGTCACCACCTTTCCCGGCGTCAGAGGGCTATTTAGTGCGTGAATATTTGTAGCGTCTGCAATGTTCGGCTTATCGGTAATTTACGTTGGGCATTTAGTTTTCGCTACTCCCATTATGCCACCACGATGCCCGTTAACGGCGCACTTCCTCCAGGGCGCTCACGCGCAAACTCCCACGCAGCTTCAATGCCCCAAGCTCCCGTGCGTTTCCTCTATTAAGGTAACTGCATGCCACCTCCGCCTCAACGCGGCCATTAATCAGGCCATTGGTCGGTCGAGGTCACCTGGTCTTCGTTCTTAGTCTGTTGTTTCTCTTCTTCGTACTATCTTTTTATTGCATAATTCCCTGCAGTTTTTTCTGCAAGTGAGGTAGCTTATGTGCTACAGTAACTTAAATGTCAATTATAAGTGTCTTATTATTCTTCAATACTTACGGTATACTTGTATATACCGCATATATGAATATGCTTACATGCATATTCATCCTGTCCATTCTCCTGACCCATTATCCAGACTGATTTAAAATGTACACAGTGTAAGCCTTCAGAATGCCAGGGAAGGATGAATGGACTCCGCGTAAATAAGTTGCAAGGATATTGGAGAAGTTTAAAAAACAAATGCAGTGATCATACATAAGTGTAAAGTTGTTCCCTGATGTTGTAGCGTAAACGTCTTTGCACAAGGCTTTACAGAAAAGATGTGTACAAAAAAGCGAGATCAATAATTCGGCTTGAGAGTTGAGATTTTAGATAAAGGATGCAGAAAGTGAATCGACCAAAGCCCGTGAGGGCTGCACACTTGCAATGGTTCACTTGCTGTACGCTAGTCTCTGGTCTCTGGCCTAGCGTAGCTGCACGCTCGTCCATAAGTATCGTCCATCCTACGGCTTTACGCAATCCATGGCCGACAACAGCTTGGCAGTTGCCATGCTCTGCGAGAATTGAAAGTGCGCCCGCACCGAGAGCTGCTGCACGCTGTCGCTCAGACTGGAGAAGCCATGTTTAGTACACTCTCGGCTAGATGACGCGCTGTGGGAATCGGGCGGCGACGGCGGCGGCGGCGGCGGCGGCGGCGGCGACGGCGGCGGCGGCGACGACGATGCGAGCAGCTTGAACGCCATGCGCTCACAGACGATCGCGGGCGCACGCGCGTGCGCACTGCCGTCGACCGATCATCCCTCGAAGTTCAAAGGAATCTCGCCAGGACCACGGGTACTGATTGGCAAAGCACTTCCGGTAAAGCTAGTCATCCGAGTTAAATTCGACCAATCAAATGTAGCTGCAATCGCGAATAGAGACCTGACTGCGAGATCTTTGGGAGGATGAGCTACCGCGAGCACAAGGCCTCCACAAGTTTCTGAATGTACAAACAAGTATTTAGCAACGCGCAGGTAGGTAGTTTGGAGTTCTATTTGCTCTTGCACCTTCCATTGGCTACGTTCGACGGATAGGATATTAGTGCTAGCAAAAGTGTGCACGCTGTGCTTTTTCCACCGTGCTGCTTCTGAGATGCGTACTGTATGTTGGCAGCTTCGTACACTGAGGTTACGCTACGCGGGCGCCGGTTTCTGTCCGTCAAAAGGGCTCAGTCTTTGCGTTTGACGCGGGTGTGCAGCAGATATGGTTATAATAATGATAACAGTAATAATAATGATAGACATACTATTCATAACATTATAGGAAAACTAAATCTCCATTCAGGCAATTTGCAAGTCGCTGCAAGGGAAACAATAACCGAGGGCCATGGATGTGCCGCCGCGGCGGCGGCATCACGCTCCCTCCCGCAAGCACGCGTAAGCGCACACCGTTGTGATTGGACCAGCTTGCACAAGCGCACAATAAATACAGCGAGGTCCAATAGTAAGCAGAGAGCCCTAGCTAATGATATGCACTGAATTATGCTGAAGGAAGCGTGCAAAAGCAGACAGGAACGAAAACGCAAGTTTGCAACGTCGAAGAGGAAGCTGAGCGGAAGGAGAACTCGCAGTCGCTCTTCCTTGAGCGCTCGCGCGCGCGCTCGTTGCGCACATTTCGCGCTCGTTGTCCGCCGTCGCATGTGCCCCCGCGACTCCGATGTGCACGCAGTGGCCGCGTCGCGTGATCTCGCAGTTTGAAGCGCTTGCAAGCAGCGCTAGTAGCGTTAGCATCCTGCGCGTCTCGCGCCTACCTGGCAAAATGGAGAAAATGGCTGGCAAAATGGAGAAATACGCTAGGGAAATGGCTGGCAATGGAGAAATACGCTAGGGAAATGGCTGGCAATGGAGAAATGGCTGGCAATGGGGAAATGGCTGGCAATGGGGAAATGCGAGAACCCAATTGCGCTCCTTCAAATGCTCATCTTTTCATAGCTCTAAGCACCGATACAAATATCTATTGAAGTCTCGTTTCATTGAATTGAATTTAATTCATTCTATTGAAGTCTCGTTTCATAGTGCATAAGGAAAACACAGGAAACGGCGTCATTTGAGTCTGAGAATATCAGCGCGACCACGAAGAGCCAGCAGTGAGTCGGGGAGGGGGTGGTGGGAGGGCACAGCGAGCGAAGCATGCGGGACCCACTGCGACCGCGAGCTGTTGAAAAAAGTCGTCGGATGATGCCCTTCGGTCAATAGTTTTTTTTATGGCATCAAGGCCGCAACTCATCTTTCTAATATGGTGCTTCTTAGTGCCACTCATCGAATCGCAATAGTAATGATAGTAATACTACTACGTGGCGCCAAGCCGTCCCCTAAGAGAGTTCAGTCTCTGTCGAGGCGATTGATGCAAGCTGGAGTGGGAGCGCGTCAATATTAATCTAAGCGCAGTGCGGCGGCATCTTAATTAACGTCCGTAGGCCGCCGACGCCGCAGCGGCGCAAAGCGCGACAAATGCCGGCGAAGCCTTGGAGCGCGGCTCGTGTGCGACTAGTCGGTGCAGCCGGAACGCGGCGGCAACAGCGAAGAGTTCGCGCGACAGAAGAGAGCGAGTCAATCTGTCCTCGTCATCTAGGAGAAGTCTATTTGACAGGCGCCTAGGGTTTTCCGCGACCAGCGTCGGCCATTATGCGCGGCAGCTCTTACGACGCCATTGCAGAGAGCCTCTCGACTGGCCAACTCAAGGTCAAACCTTAGCTCGCTCCAACGGTGCGTGCCTTAGGCTTTCATTCCACCCAGCCATAGATATGGGCGCAAACGAATCCGAGCCTCAGTAATTCAGCAGCAGCGAATGATATCTCCACGTGCACACACGGAGCACGCACGCACCGGTCGTATCTGGCCGATGTGGAACGCCAGCGTTCAGACGGGTTGGTTATAGCGTGCACTGCCTCAGCACGCACAGTCATAGGAAGGACACTTGGCAGGTGACCGAACAAACTCTGCGACGCGCAAGTGGTTTTTTTTAACTCCTTTTCGAATCTTGTCCAGTCAGCTGGCATTGTAGCGCGTGCTACTAGAGTCCGGTGGGATCGAGGAAACACGTGCACCAGAAGCACCTTGCACACTCGCGGCCTCGCTCGTCGCTGGGGCGCGCTAATAGCCGGCGCAGAGAGCGCGCACCGGTCGCGGAGCCGCAGCCGAGTCGAGAACTCTGCGCGATGCGGCCGACAGGCGCTGCCGCACACCGAGGAAATCTTGCGACGCGGCCGCCTGGGCGCATTCGACGAAACTGTCGGCAGCCGCCTGGGAACGCGTCCGAATCGGCGCTCGGTGAGCCGGGCGGGGCGGGGCGTGCTCGCAGTACGACAGTTGAGCAGCGCGATGGTTGTGCGACTGCACGCCAACGACGACCTTGGCCTTCGCCAAAGGGAGCGAAGCCGCTGGTCACGTCAGTGCGGCCGCTGCGTTCGACGGCTCTGGCAGTCAGTCCCACTGTAGCCAACGAAAGGCTCAATAGTCGCCGCTAGTCTAATGCTGTCTAATTTGCTGGCGGCCCAGTCGTAACTTGGTCGTTGAAGAGGTAGGAGGCCAGATGGCCGGCGGCGACGGCGGCATTTGAACGGGCTCGAAGGGCGTCTTGCTCGGCCGCATTTGCGCGATGGCGCATCCAGTTTTTGCAAGCTTGAGCCGGAGGTCCTCAGTACTGACTCAGCGAGGGCGAGCAGCTGTCCGAGCTAATTGCATTAGCGGATGCAAGCCGGGCGCCGACGCGGTCAGCGACCAACGTTTTGACGCTAATTGCACGAGCGGGCGCCAAAATGCCAGGTTACGTGCAGCTCCTCCGCTTCAGGTGGAGTGCACCGTTTGTGGTCTTGGGGCAAGGTGTCCTGTAGCCACTGTTACAGGTTTCCACAGACGATCTTGGCCGAAGAACTTCGATTTTTGGAGGAGCCTCCTCGGAGCCGCGTCTGCGTGAGCTGCGACGAATGCAGACGAATGCCGCCGACTAGCTGCTAGTCGCCGAGCTGGTTTGGACTGGTGGTTAAGGTGCTCGCCTCGACCAAAGTCTGCCCGAGGTCGTGGGCTCGAGCCCCGTAGCATAGTGTGAAGCTCTTGAGCAGAGATTAAGTTCTCTTAGGGCGCCATACAAATGAACACAGGTGAATCATATATATTGTCTGGTACTTTACCCTACAGGACTACGCACGAACGCAATTGTACGCGAGCTGCATGTACTCTCATGATCCTTAATCAATAGAAGGTACAGGTATGTCTACTGCGTGACTGTATGACTAGGAGGAGGAGGACGACGACGACGACGAAATGCTTACATATTAAAGTGAAATTCGTGCTGCGAATATTGGGAAACGTCAGCCCATAACCTAAGCACTGCTGCTTTACAGCACGCTGGCCGGGTGACGAGAGCTAACGCGTAACGCGATTGACGATGAACAAACGCTGACGCTTTCTCTTTCTCCCGTTTCTTGTTTACAATCAAGGCGATCTGAAAAGTTTCCCGTGCTCCAGCTAATTCTTTTCTTCTTAGCCGGATTTTTTTGTATTGCTTTTAACGCGCTGAAGGTATTGAGCTACCTCCTGCTGCTCGCACTTTCGCGCTGAGATCGTCTCAACGTGCAGAGATGCACGCTAGGTCTGTGCCTTTTCTCTCACTGTTCAGCAACATCCATACAAGATTGACGGAGGACTCTACGACATACCAGGCACGTTTGAGTTTCAGGGCTCGTTGGATTACAAGGGGGCTTCGTTCAAATCACAGCCCACCATCTATTGCGACAATTAAAGCAGGTGAAGTTCTTACACACGCACACACACACGCACACACACACGCACACACACACGCACACACACACACACACACGAACACGAACACACACACACACACACACAAACACACCACACACACACACACAAACACACCACACACACACCACATACACACCACACACACACACACAAACACACCACCGCACGCACGCACGCACGTATGCCCGCACGCACGCACGAACAGATGTATGTTAGCTGATATAGCAGCCTCATCGGGAGTCTCTCTATTCTTCACGAGTCTCTCCATTCTGTTGCTGTTTGCTCGTGTGCGCCTGCAGTCTGTGCCTAGCCGCCGAGACGCCTCAGCTAGCACACGTCGGCTTGAGCTCTTCGAGACCGAGCCAAGCAAAGTTCGCGAACGCCCACAGGGAGCTCGAGCGAGCCAAAGTGCTCGCCGCCGAGATCGCCGCACAGGGCCTTCCGGCGCCTGACTCGGAAGGACTCGCAATAATAAGGTCGCTCCTTAAGGGCAACGCTTCGCTGTGCCTTTGATGATTGACCGCGTGCACGCTCGCGCGTTCGATTTTTCGTAGAAATGCCCTTCGCTCATTCCGTTTAGGATTTTTAGCTCAGCCAGTGCAGTGCAGTGCTGTTCGCGAGCACAGTTCGAAGCAGCGCTTTCTCGTGTCAGCAGCTCAGAGCAGCCGGAAAAGCCACCACCGGAACTGGTAGAACTGAGAGAAGGGGGTGGGGGGCACGCGAGGGTCGATGAGTGACGATCGTCGTTGATGGTGATCGAGATGGTGGTGATCGCGTGTGATGATCGCGTCGATGAGGGAGCGCTTCATAGAAGGGAGGGGCCAGCCGTAGGCCGCCGGCAGTTGCCGCTTGGGGGCCGACCCGAGTGGCTTGTACCACGGACCAGCCTGCAGCATGGTGTGCTCCAGCGATTGGTGGCTCCGTGCACGCAGGTTGGCTCTCCGGGGCCTACACGGGGTACGCCGGCGATGCGACTGAATATTTTCTCAGGCGTCAGCTTGCGATCGTTACTTAAGTCAGCCATCGACTGGCATTGTTCGGGTGTACTCATTGCAGGCAGGGAGTGCGCGTTTTGGCAAGCCTTGCCGCATGCAGCATCTCACGTCGCCTGCATAAAGATAAGGATACAGCGATGGCGACTAGGATGACGAGTATGATAGATGTGCTGGAACCCCTGAAACTTGCCTCTCCTGCTCTAAAAGAAAGTTAGCCCGTCCTCCACTTTGACACGCTCCCTTTACAGTAGAAATAAAGAACTCGAAAAGAGATTTAGTTCTATGAGGGCGCTGTACAAATATCTTAATACTAGTGGCATAGGGCAGCTTGCGAATTCATATCTGTACAAATATCTTAATACTTATGGCATAGGGCAGCTTGCGAATTCATCTTCAGCTCGACATCTTGCTGGGACACGAACGGATGCCTTCGAGCACTGAATTACTTCTTGACAGAGTGAAGAGCAAATGGCGGAATTGCAGTACGCTCGCTACAGCTATCGGTCTATCGGCATTGTGCCTTTCCAGGCTTGAGGCCGACCGCTGTAGATCGCACTGACGAGTATGGCCGAGCAACGGAAGTGTTAAGCCAGAGATGCAGTGCTCAATGCTTGAGTTGTTTCATCAGGTTGCTTTGCTCTGTCCTGCTGCCCCACAGTATACGTAGCGTGCTTCGCACATTACCAAGCCAGCTCCGTTGATCTGATAAACACTGATCAAAGCTTGCTAAAGATGAGTTTAACGAGAAAACTAGCCTTGCAGCCATATTGATTGTCCGCTGTAGTGGCATAATAGCTTTCTTTGGCAGCCCAGCCAAAATGGAACTACAATAATCAAGCCGAGACAGAACAAAAGAGCTAGTTAAATTTTTACGAGCCACTGTGGAAGACAGCTCCTAATCTTGGATAGGGATCAGATGTGATGGCTAGCTGAGAGTTGAGCGGTGAGATTGAGACAAGCACTTGGGGCTATTTGTGGACCTTCCTCGATGAAGCACTGGAGTTGAGCGCATCTGTGCTTCTGAGCTTCGGTGAGAGAGCCACACAAATCTGCATTCTCCCAGCGACTAGAGCCCGGCATCTGTATTCTGCGTTCCCAGCGAGCGTGCGTCTGCATTCTGCTGCAGCGATGCGATCCGATGCTCACAAAAAAGGGCGCATGACCCTTTTTACAGTCTCGCTGTTGCAGAGCTACCAGGAGGCTATCGGGCATTTAATCTTCAGAATTAACAGCACTACCATTTAAAACTCCTTAAGATGCGCCGGGTGAAGCGAAGGCTAGAACGTCGTTTCAAGAAATCGGGGTCTGAGGCAGATCTAGTCATTTTTAAAAGCTTCTTTCGAGTTTACACCCGAAAGCTTAAAAAACCAGGTTTCTTTTTTCATTAGAAAGCTGAATTCCTGCCAGTCGGACACTCAACAGATTTATAAGACAGTAAACCATTTACTGGCCAATGCTGTGAGGTCTGACTCCACAGATATCAAGGGCTCAGCCGAAAAGTTGTCAGCCTTCTTTACTGAAAAAATTGTGCACATTCGTGCCTCCTTTAAGCCCCCTCCGATCAAAGCAATCGCCGTTCCTCAACCTGTGACCTTCCTTAAAAGGTTCTCCGATGTTTCTGCAAGCGATGTGGCTGCCTTAATAAGGTCTAGCAAACAGAGCTCGTCTCCTGAAGACCCTATAACTTCATCTCTGTGGTCTTCACTAGCAGACCAACTTAGCCCTGCCATAACCAAGATTTTTAATGCTTCTTTGGGAAGAGGGGTCGTCCCCAAGTCCTTCAAATCGGCAATCTAAGACCTATTCTTAAAAAGCCTGGATTTGACACAGAGGTCCTAGCAAACTATCGCCCAGTTTCCCATCTTCTGTTCTTATCAAAGATTCTTGAAAAAATTGTTGCTAAGCAGGTAGTTGAACATATTGAAAATAATGGAATGTCAGAAACATTTCAATCCGGGTCCAAGAGGCAGCACTCTACTGAAACTGTTATCCTCCGTGTTAACAAAGACATTCTACGTGGCAACGACGGCGGGAATGTCACTGCCCTAGCTCTGCTAGATCTGTCTGCTGCCTTTGACACCATTGATCACGAAGTTCTGCTTGAACGATTGAGAACAACAATCGGTCTGGCAGACGAAGCACTAGCGTGGTTTAAATCATACTTGCCTGATCGTGTTCAATCCGTGTCGTGTGGGGGTCAGGTCGCAGGCACGAGAAGGGTCGCCTGTGGAGTCCCTCAAGGGACTGTACTTGGTCCCTTGCTGTTCTCCATGTATATACAACCTCTGGGAAAAGTGATTAAGGCACATGAATATCACTTCTATGCTGACGATACTCAGTTGTATTTGTCATTCAAACCGTCAGAATCTGCTGCAGCAAATGAGAAACTGAATGCTTGCCTTGCCGATATTCGATCCTGGATGTCGGAAAACTTCCTGAAATTAAATGATGATAAAGCCGAACTGCTGCTCATAGGACACCATAAGCGCGTGGCTGGATTAAAAGGCTTTGCCGTTCTAATAGGTGATGCTATTGTGCGATCATCACCACGTGCTCGAAATTTAGGTGTCGTTTTCGACAGCTGCCTTAATTCCAAAAGCTCCATTCAGAAGACTGCCTCTACAGCTAGCCATCACATCTGATACCTATCCAAGATTAGGAGCTGTCTTCCACAGTGGCTTGCAAAAAATTTAACTAGCTCTTTAGTTCTGTCTCGGCTTGATTATTGTAATTCCCTTTTGGCTGGGCTGCCAAAGAAAGCTATTATGCCACTACAGCGGACTATGAATGTGGCTGCAAGGCTGGTCTTCAAGTCCCAGCGGTTTGAACACGTGTCACCTCTGCTGAGAGAGCTAGGATGGTTGCCGGTTGAGCAAAGGATACAGAGCAAAGTTCTTACGCTGACCCACAAGGCACGCCACGGCTTAGCTCCTTCGTACCTAGCTGAACTGCTGCATCAGTTTCAGCCTGTTCGCGCCCTCAGGTCCTGTGTGGACAATAAATTAGCTGTCCCATTCCTCCGCTTAAAGACAGTTGGCGACAGAATCTTTAGCTCTGCAGGTCCTAGACTGTGGAACTCGTTTCCACAATTCTTACGCAACGACAACTACTCGTCTACTTCCGACTACGGCACATCCTTTTCAGCGATCCTGAACTGCTACTTCTATGCTACTCAATACCTCAACTGTTCTTCTGACTCTGCTATGCTTCCCACTTTCTCTTTGTTGCGTGAGACGAAGTCTGTTGGCTACCGAATGCGTATCGAAAGCCGCTTAGGTGTGAGTGCGCTATACAAAACTCTCCTGCGTAACACCCACATGGTCTTTATGACTTTGTGGAGCTACAGACTGAGATGCATTACATTTACCGTAAAGGCCAGCGGCCTTGAAGAATAACCGTTTTGCACCGCTTTGCTGGGCTGTTTTTGTCGCATAATGTGATGTATCTCAGTTTGAAGTACTGAGTACCTGCTGGTGCTGCGTTCATTTTTGGCTGTCGCCTATCCGCTGGTTTGCCTGGCCATCAAGGGGCGCACGAGTTCTCCCGGTACTAATTCCCAGGAGGAACGACCTGTGCGAGATGAGTTCGCAATTTGGGTTAGTAGGCTACTCGGGTATGCGGTTGCGGGCGGCCAGACTGCGCTTTGCGGTCAACGCAAGGCTGATGCAGCAAAGTACTCAGACCAACTGAAGCGGTAAGGACCGGGCTCGATTACGTCTGAATCGTACCGCAGGTAGCTAGCAGCATTATGAGTGTCTGTCCGAGGGCGCAGGCGCGCATGGCCGGGTGTCTCCCAGCAGTAAGCACCCATTGCCTCTTAGACGGCCTTGACCTTCTTTATTGCTAGCCTGCAGTCACACGGGAATTGTAGCGAGCGTAATATGAAAAACAGAAAAATTCGCACGGGGGAGTAGTCAGGCGCAGCTTAGGATTCCAATTTTGGGTTTACTCAGTAGATCGATCCGTTTCGCTCTTGACGGATACAACTCTAGCATGTTTCTGCCAAGATGACACGCTGTCACTGAACCATTCTCGTTAAGGGTGATTGAAATCTCGGAAAAATGAGCTGACACAAACGATTTTCACTTTCAGGGCACCCGTCTGCTGCCGAAAGGATATTAAACAAACAAAGGTGCTCACTTTCTGATAGGAAAATAAAGCTTCGAGTGTAGAGATTTAACCATAATTAAAATTCTGAGAATTTGTAGAGGTTCTTCCCATATGTCTATCTGTCCTGCTTAAAAATAGGCATACAACGGTATATCAAAATAGATTATGTGAGAGTGATCGTGAAAACAAAAAGTCCATGGTCGATGGCAGCGGAAGGAGTATAATTACTGGAAGAATTCTGGCGACCAAGAATAGTGCCTGCCACCAATCAAATATCAATAAACGGAGGTCTAATTATTGATGAGGCGACTAACGAAAAAAGTGAAGATAAGTTTGTGAATAGATAGCAGTCCACAAATGACCGAGAGGTGCAGCCATCGTCGAAGTTCTCGAAGCGAGAGAATTTTCGCAGAGCGAGGTAATTGTTCCCAGTCTAAGAAGGCTACTAGCCGTCTTGCGCTATGCTTTTTTCCTTCTTCGATGTGTATATTTGGGGTGCTACTCTGCATAGATTACATAAGAAATATGTCCTCAGCCTCAGCACTTGTCCCTACAACTATC
Organism: Cristatella mucedo; assembly: GCA_009760855.2. Classification (NCBI taxonomy): domain Eukaryota; kingdom Metazoa; phylum Bryozoa; class Phylactolaemata; family Cristatellidae; genus Cristatella; species Cristatella mucedo. Next base: position 3,211,855 of record WPIO01000028.1, read on the forward strand.
AAATAGGTTGTTGCTCGGTCACTCATTAAGAACGCAGTTTCGTAATAATTCGACCAATTTCTGTCGAGGTTCCCCACTGGCGTTCAAATATAAGATACTAGATCGAGTAGTAGCAGCCCAGCTAAGGTCTTATATCGTAACCTCAAATCTAGCAGGTTTCAGTCTGGTTTCAGAGGTAATCACCCCACAATTTCAGCATTGCTTCAGGTGTATGACGAACTTCTCAGGAGTGTGGACCAAACGCTAGCGTTTCTCTGCTTGCTATTTCGCCAGCTTCGATACTTTTGATCGCAATTCCTTCTCGAGCGCCCCTCATCTCGTCGGTACATCATAGGCACTGCACCACCGTGGTTTAGGTCATATCTCTGTGGGAAACTCCAGACCATTTATGTCAACGGTTAACAATCGCCTGAAGAACCTTTAAAGTGTGGGTACTCCAGGGCTCTGTGATTGGTCTACTTCTTTTCACAACTTATCTTCTATCTCTTCTTCTATCAGTAGATGCAGTCGCCAAGCACAATCTAGACTCTAATTTCTACGCAGATGACGCACAGCAGTACCCATGCTTAGATCTATCGCAGCCTTGCAGTAAGTTAAACTCTCTCAGCTCATTTGCTGCATGTATTTCTCAAATTGGCACTTGAATGCCAGCAAACCTTAAAAAATCTAATGACGATAAACCAACTTACTAGCTATGGAAAGACCATGAAATAATCAGAAGCTGGAAAACGTACCTCTAAAATGGGCTCGCCTAGAATATATCCCGTAGCATCTGTACGAAATCTGTTGCATCCTGTTTTTAAGAGACCTTTGTACAGACAACCCCATCGGCTCTGCAGCCAAGTCTTCCTAGCCCACGCCTTGATGTGACTATGCCCATGTTGACTTCTGCTCACAGTTGGTCCCACACTTTGACAGCGTGGCTTGTCTATTGTGAGCGTCAAAGTTGCCATATTGCACCGCCTATTATCGTCCTGCAGTGGCTTCCCATAAATCAGCTCACCGATTTCACGGTGTCGTTACTTATTTTTAGGTGCCTTTATTCTCTTTCCTAGCCTGCATACCGGAGCTATTTCTTGACCGGGCTAGGCCTCGTATTAACCGATCTTCTCATTCAAGTCCATAAGCTGTGCAGCGAATCAACCTTAAAGAATTTTGGAGATCGTGCCGTTAGTTCGTATGCCCCGAAGCCTGGAAGTCACTCCCGACTAACGTCATCACGACATTCACGTACTTAACAGCATTCAAAAAGAAGCTAAAATGTACCTGCTGTCTGAGAATTTGCTGGTTTATCGTGAATTCTTTCATGAGCTTCTTCGTAGTGACGCTGAGCATTAAATTGTAAGCCATATTAAAAACTGTGACTGTGACGTGCTTCTCTAATAGCATACGTACAGATACCTTATTATTAATGTTATTACTATCTCGTAAGCTCTGCTTGTTGGTAATCAATCTCACAGTTGGATCGCTCTTCACTTCCCAGAAGTTTCAGAGCTGCTTCAATAGCTCTCATAGGCGTCCGACGAGTCTGTACGAGAATGATGGTTCTAACAGCGAGACGAAGTTATAGTCGCTTCTATTAACTGACTCCTCCCGCGCTAGAGAGCGGCCTCGGGCGACTCCAAGGGCGGTGTAGCTCTTTACCTGACTTTTCCATGATACCTTTGAGTAATCGGCTGCTATCATCACCGCGACTGTCTATGAGCTGTCCTCAGATCGGCTATTCAAAACAGGACCTGCCTAGCAGAAGGAGCGATGTCGCCAGTAGTCGATACCCACCGGCGAGCCTTCTTCAGCGGGTCAGTAAGAATCTCCCTGCATCCTGCGTTTTCCCTATCGACAGCTCGGCTATCAAAGTTACGACCCGTTAAATTAAAGAGCTGATTAACTGTCTTTGCGGCAGTAACTCACTAGCCGTGCCTCAGCATGTTGTAAGTCGACCGGCGACCGTTACTAAGGTTCGATTTAAATTCGAAGGTGCTGTGTCTGACGGGCCGGCTGCATCCCAACCAGAATGAAAGCCACTTAATTGGCCTCGAGCAGTTGTTGGACAACATCTTAAACTCCGCCTGCTAAATATTCTGTCGCTAAAAGCCAAGGGGTTACTTATCCGCGATCAGATTGTCCAGGAGAAGCTAGATGCATTTCTGCTTACCGAAACGAGGATGACGCCTTATTCCGGTAGCTGTATATCTGAAACCACCCCATCCGGTTTCTCATTCTTTCAGTTCATGCGATTTGACTAGGTCGGTGGTGGGGTTGAAGTTGTTGTTCGTAAATCGTTTGACTATAAGATGTACATTTTTTCGAATGGGCCATCATCTGAATCAGTTGCAATCAGGTCCTCATCAAAGGTAATGCTTGTCACTGTTGTGATATACCGACCTCCTTCTGGCGGCCTAAACTTATTTATAGAGGAGTTTTCGGAGTTCCTCACTAAAATATCTACATGTGACAGGCCAATACTGATTGCAGGAAACTTCAGCACGTTGACAAACTGTATCGCATTGAAAACCCTAGTAACAGCCAGGTCTGCTGCTCATTTCTCGACTCTCTGGAGAACTTTGGCTTGGTCAAACACTTAAATCGTACCACTCCTGTCGGTGGCCATATGATAGAGATAGATCTCGTTATCACTAAGGATGTCTGCTCCACTGACCTTAAGGTGTGCCCGCTGAGCCTCTCGGATAATTGCTCGGTCTCATTTAATAATAATAATGCACTTGATAAAGCACCCTCAGAGAACTCAATCTCTCTCTAGGCGCTTTACATTTGCTGCAAATAGAAATGCAATTGAATGGTGAGTAAAATCGTGCTTGATAAGCAAACAATATGAATAACATGGTTAGGGGTGACATGCACAGGGTCAGCATGCAAATGTGGTTAGTGGCAGCATGCACAGTGTCAGCACGCATAAGCACATCAAGGACGAATCACAGGGACCCACTAAACGCTGTCCTAAATAGCTGTGTTTTTAAATTCTTTTTAAATGTAGTCAGGTCAGGGGATGTTCTCACGCAGGTCGGGAGGGAGTTCCAGGCTTTGGGAGCATGCGAACTAAATGCACGGTCTCCAAAGGATTTGAGGTTTGTACGGGGTATTTGTAGCCTGTTGGATTCCGAAAAGCGGGTGGTACGATGCTTGGCCTGATGGGGGAGTAGATTAGAGAGATAGGCTGGAGCCAAAGAATGAAGTGACCTAAAAGTGAGCGACAAAACCTTGAAGTCAATCCGTTGCTTGACTGGTAGCCAGTGCAGGTCGGTGAGAAGTGGAGTAATGTGGCAACTGTGAGGCTCACGACAGACAAGCCTAGCTGCGGAGTTTTGCACCAGCTGCAATCGCCTGATCACACATGCTGGTAGGCCAGCGAGCATTGAGTTTCAGAAGTCGAGACGGGATGTCACGAATGCATGGACCAACTTAGATGTGGTATCCTTATCTAAACAAGCCCGAATTTTAGCAATGTTATGAAGCTGCAAATAGGCAGATTTGATTGTGGAGCTGATATGGTCGTCTAACGAGAGGTCACTTTGGAATATGACACCTAGATTTCGAGCTGATTCAACAGGAGATATGCTGGCAGAGCCAATTTTGAGAGTCAGCCTTTCCAATTTGTGAATCACACTGGGTTTGCCCATAACTAGTAAGTTAGTTTTATCATCGTTTAGTTTTAGAATATTTGCTGCCATCCATGTGCGGATGTCATCAATGCATGCAACAAGTGACTTTAGAGAATTTGAGGTGCTCGAAGTCTGGGATAGATCGAAGCAAAGGTACAACTGAGTGTCGTCCGCATAGAAGTGAAAGCCTAGATTGTGCTTGGCAATCACATCAGCAAGAGGGAGAGTATAAACCGTGAAAAGAACCAGACCTAGCACGGAGCCCTGAGGTACGCCATATTTCAGAGGTACCTCAGATGATCTTTGTCCATTCACGTCAATACTCTGGAGTCTCCCACTGAGATAGGACCTGAACCACTGCAGAGCAGTGCCAGTGATGCCCAGGCGAGATGAGAGGCGCTCTAGAAGAACTTTATGATCGATGGTATCAAAAGCTGCCGAAAGATCGAGCAAAACAAACAGAGACACTATCCATGTCTGCATTCCTAAGTAGGTCATTGTATACCCTAAGCAATGCTGACTCTGTGGAGTGATTAGCTCTAAAGCCAGACTGGAATTTACTAGCAAGGTGTGAGGTTTCGATATATGAGTTAAGCTGGTCCGCCACGACCCGTTACTGTTCCTGCTCCGTTATACGTACGGGGTAATTTTGAGTTTGTCCAGCGACGTAACTGAAAAAGCATTGATCAAGACCACCTTTTTAAATCTGTATGTGATGCAGGTCTTCTTGATCTGCACTCAGACTCGACCGACAACCTTGATACTCTCACTGATGCAGTGAAAATGACACTTAGGAGTGCTCTTGACAAGCGCTTCCGTACATTCTTTCCGTGCACAGAGTCGCGGAGATTCCTTTCAATTTAAAAACAAACTTCAACAGATGCGCCTTGTAAAGCGCAGGCTTGAACTCAGTTTTAAGAAAACGGGATCAGATGCAGATCTTGTCAATTTCAAAGACTTCCTTCGAGTCTACATCCGGAAGCATAAGAAAGCCAGGGGTTCTCATTTTCACTCGAAAAACTGAAGTCCTGCCAGTCGGACCCAAACAAATTTATAAGACGGCAAACAATTTGCTGGCTTAAGCTGGGAGATCTCACTACCAGATATTAATAGCCTGACTGAAAAGTTCTCAGCTTTCTTTGCTGCGAACACTGTGCACATCTGTGCCTCCATAAAGCTCTCTTCGACTAAAGCTATTGCCGAATCGCAACCTGTGACCTTCCTTGAAAGATTCTCTGAGGCTTCTGCATCCGATGAGGCTTTCTAAGTAAGATCTAGTAAAAAGAGCTCGTCTCCTGAAGACCCTGTACCATTATCTGCGTGGTCTTCACTCGCAGACTAACTTGGCCCAGCCATGATAAATTGTTAATGCTTCTCTGGAGAAATCCACGAACTATTCAATCGCGTTTCCTTCGCAGCAAATGTAAAGTGGCTAGAAAGGGATTGATTTCTCTGAGGGCGCTATATGAAGCGTATTATTATTATTATCTCGCTAATTGATACAACTCCTCTAAGTCAAACCGAGTAACGTTCGGTTGTTGCGGCTGCGTGTTGCTGCAGGCACAGCTGGCAGCGTACCTATTCCATCCCATTCCGTGCCAGCCCGATAGCAAATAACAGCTGTCTCGAGGGGGCCAGGATATCTTACGAAAAAACCGATGCATCGATTGACGCGTCTAGAACAACGCTCCTCCAGGTTCAGCGGCGCAATGCTACCGGGGCAATTACTCGGCACAATCGCTGTTGCCCGGTTCCCTCTGGCGCTAGGTGTTATCGCAGCTGCTGACATGGTAGTGCCAGCATGAATGATTAATTTTTCCAAAATGGCAGCTTGTAGCAATCACTGATCGTACTGATAATCGGGAGCCAGCGAAATGCTGCAGCGGTGACCGTTCAAGAAAAACACCCTGAACTGCTATTCCTGTTATAGCCACCCCTATCTTTCAACTAGCAGTCGGGAGCTTTTTCACATAGCTAAGCCTTGACCTTGAGTAGGCGTAACCAGAAGTAACTGTCATTTTCTTAT